>JAHREE010000422.1:2911593-2990898 GCA_033628505.1 Tringa tobata | reverse complement strand
GTGATTTTGTCCTTTTTTGTCCTTTTTCCTCCTTGGGAAACAGGTCTGGAGATGCCTCCCGTCACTGCTGAAATTGGAGCCTTTGTGTGTAAACCTCATCCAGGTATTATTCCAACACTTTTAATCTGTAGAGATCACACTGGCTTTTGTAAGAAAGGCTGGCAACATGGTGCCTCTAGCTCACTAAAAAGAGCTGGAAACAAAACCTAATCACAGGAACCTACGCATCTGATTGAGGTACATGAGATATAGAGGCCTAACAGATAAACAAGTAGATTTTACCTATTCCAGTAATTTGAACAGTGCTAGGGCACGGGCACTGACTCCATGGCTCAATTGTAGCATGAAATTGTCAGAGCAGTCCCTGCCAGTGTTTTGGCTGAACAAAGCAGAATTATTTCAGTCAATTCCCAGACAATTCCTGAGACTTGGAACAGGCCAGGGTCGATTTCAGAAAGCCCAGCTGAGTGTTGTTCTGGATGCTAAGAAGGTTTAGCTGTATGGATGGGGCCAGAACGTATCAGTTCACCTTAGGGCCAGGGAATATGCCCCAATATTGTTTAGTTTACCAGTACAGCTGTGGTTCAGTTGTTCTGATCACCAAGTGATGCCTTACCTTTACATTATCACTTCTAGCCCTTGGAGTAATCGTTACGAAGGTTACACATAGCAAGTGTGACACACAACCCACAAGGGATCATGGTTTTCAGATGAGAACACCATAAAGTTATTCTGGAGGCCTCTTCTTAGGCCACTGAGTGTTGTAGGCCATTGAGTCTTGCTTCAGCAGACGTCCTAGGCGTCAACTTTCAGATGAACAGGATCACCCTCTAACCTGCACTGACTAGATTGTACCAGTTTATACTGACTAGATACCCACTGACTGATGGGAGCTGAGTTGCAGAGTTCACAAACGGATTTCTCCATGTAGACACACAGTTACATGTCTTCATCTGAGGATGAATCCCATCCTCTGTGGCTGCAAACATACTGCAACTGGAGCATGTAATTGCACTGCACCTTGGCAGCATTCAGAATGCTTTATAAGACTATCAAACCCTCTCCTGTGGTACAGTTTGCTACTAATGTGCAGCCCTCGCTTCTGGATGAAATTGAATCAGGACATAAAGCTAAGAAAAGGTGAGTCTACTTCTGATCTGATGATGTTTCCTTTTTGGATGAAATTTTTAACAGTGAGGGTGGTGAAACACTGGCCCAGGTTGCCCAGAGAGGTGGTGGATGCTCCATCCCTGGGAACATTCAAGGTCAGGTTGATCTGGGCTCTGAGCAACCTGGCCTAGTTGAAGATGTCCCTGCTCATTGCAGGGGGTTGGACTAGATGACCTTCTAACCCAAACTGTTCTATGATTCCATGGAAAGTTTTCACCATCCCTTTTTATGGGTATTATTTGCTATTGATGATGGGCACAGGATTGGTCTTAATTAATTCTGGGAACCTAAACCCTTTAAGTGATCTTGGAAACAACAATTTTCTGATTCTATTCTGTCAACCTCACTTGCATAAGGCAGTCTTTTAGGCAAAACTTTCCCATTCTTCATTGCAAAATCCCAACCTAAATTTGTATGGCGTATTTTCATAAAAATGCCAACAGTTTGGATTAATATATGTAAGCACATTTATCTTTATGACCATCAATATTCATTGAACTCAGTGTTAAGTATCACCTGAGGAAAAGCCAAGGTCATTATTTATTTAGTGGCGCAATCAGTCTTCATATTCTTGGACGGAAGTGAGTCAATGTATCCTATGTCATCTCAGACATTCACTGTTACAATTACTCAGCTCATCCCAACCAATGACACAGGTTACTAGTAAAATTTTCATTTTTGAATTAATACTTCAAAGGAGCAATTACATTAGTGGCCTCAGGGGGAGCAAAGATGGAAAAATTGAGAGGAGAAAGAAGAACTCTTATTCACTGAACCTAAGTTGAGATATGCTTATTTGCCTGCGTGCTTCCCTGATTAACAGATCTCCAAATAGTGGTTTCGCTGACCTCCAGGAACAGAAACTCACTGGGTCAAAAACCAGGTTTAATTTAAAATATAATTTAAGTATATATATTTTATCTCTGTGTGTATGAATTTATGTACTGAATTTTGTAATCGTGCTGTACAAGAATTAATTCAAAGTTGCAGAGAAAGAGTTGAGGGAACTGGATGGAAATGGGACAGGCTTGAGGGCTATTTCTGATCTGATGATGTTTATAGGATCACAGAATATCTCAAGTTGAAAGGGGCCCATACGGATCATTAAGTCCCACTCCCTGCTCCTTGCAGGACAGTCTGTGTACTTTTTAATGAATGCCTTCATTTCCCTGTTTCTCTTTTTTCCTACCTTTGCCCATCATATCTAACTGGGAGGTTAATTTGCGATTCATCTCACCTGTCTTGCTGCCTATAATGTTGACATTTATATTTGAGCTAACCCCTCAGGCTTCCTTTCTAATCAATGAAGAAAGATGGGTTCTTTCAGTCTGCATTTCATTTGAGCTATTTTAGACATCAGCTAAAGCTGATGAGATAAATTCTCTCCTAAATACGCTTATTTCTCTCTGTTGACTGTGAAGGAATCCTGGGGTGACTGTTGTGGGTAGAAGTGTCTATGTTTAATAGAATAAAATGAAAGCCTTTGGAGCCACAATCTGATCTCTCTGGACTTGTGGCTGAACCCTCACAGCAGCCACTGCACAGCATGTAGCAAAAGAAGAAGGACCGTCCCTGGCAAAGGACAAATGAGCAGCAGTATGAGGGACAGCTTAATTTCGTTACAGCATGTGCAAGGGACAGGGAAAGGAGAGACGTACCCATTTCTTAGAGGACTGCTTAAACAAATGGTGGAGTGGAAACTAATGACATCAGAGGAAACTGATTTTGGAAATGTTGAATCAGACCATACAACTGCACGGAGCAAAGCAATCTGAGTAACAAACGAAAGTCTAGTCACATGAAGAATTCTTTCTGCCTTTGCTGAAATCTTCCCAATTTAGGAACTGTTGTAAATCACCCCCATTTGTTCTTGTGTGAGATCATTAGTATTCAAACACATTTGGTTGAGCTGACATCCTCTATGCAGCTTTTACTGTGAAACTGTGTTTCCTTGTGTTCTTTTTATATTTTTTTTCAGTCACTGAAGTACTAAGTTAATGAAATCGAGCAATATTTGATAGTCCTCTATCACCAGCGTGAGAAGTATAATTGAGGAGGGATCACCCTCAGCAAGGCATTGGACGTGATGCACATCAGCCTTGTCCAGCAGCTAAGAGAGAAGGTGGCTCTAAGCACAAGCATCTGAAATTTGCTGGAAACCATGTTGACTTGACTGGTTTTGAGCAAAGGCTCTTCTGTGTTCTGCCATCAGCATTGGTCCCAGTAGTCTCATTTCTGCAGCAGTGCTTTTAAAGATGCTGCGCATGAGGAAAAATACTAAGTGTGAGTGGCATAAATTTAGATCAGATACATTTTTCATGTATCAAGGCAGCAGTAACTTCCTAAAAAGCTGTGCACTGCAGCACATGAAATGAAACAAAAGAACTAGACCACGAGATGCTGTAGGCTATATAGTTCAGCCTGGGCTTCTGCTCTCCTTCCCCATGTCCCTTGCTTCCTCTCAAGTGCAATTTAGAGGGTAGATTGATAGCACAGCTAGCTGGAGGATGTGATTCTAGACACATAAAAGGATTTAGGTGGCTGTATGTGGTGCCAGAGTTTATATCCCTGGGCTGCTGGTTCCACCTGTGCTCCACACTCAGTAAGCAGATTGGGGAGTCAATCAAAATAGCGAAAAAGCTGGGGAAAGGACACGTGCTCTGTTTTCCTGATGCTATTCCTTTTATTTCCCTAGGAGAATTAAATGAAGCTGCATGTAATAAGATAGTTTTGGTTATGTAAAATTAAGCAGATTTAATATTAATGCACTCTAAACAGAGGGAGACAGAAAAGTGCTTCTGCATCCCTAGATCTGAGTAAGAAACATGGTTGCATCTCATCTTCCCTATTAAGATATCACCAAATGTACCATCCTTCCATTTAAGTCCAAATTTTTCATCAAAAAAAGGGAATCTGGATTCATAGACCAGATAGGAGACACAGCTTGTCCAGATACCGTATCACTTCATACCTGCTCAGCTCGTACGCACAGACCAAATCAGACGCAATCATCAAGAGGATGGAAGTGTAAGAACAGGGTGGTTAAGTGTTAAGCCACTCATCAAGATGGGAATTAGCCAGGTTTGTATTTCCCTCCCCAGTGATTTCAAGTATGTTGCACAAATATTTTTATTTATAAGGTTTTATTTTCTCCGCATTGAACAAGTCACCTGACACCACAGGTGTCCTGTGACTCAGACTGGCAAAAGATAATTCATTCATATACTCAGGATTTTTATGTGCTAATTTACCTGCTCTGATTTTTAGTACAGCATGGTTCTGATTATGCCTGGTCTGGTAACCAGAAAGGCCTTGGGAAAGAGAGGGGAAAGGCTAAAGACTGAGTCCTTTTAGGTATGAGAGAGATTCCTTTCTATTCATGAGGGGATGTCTTCTTACGTGATATTATGAGGAAAAGGGAGATGTTTCTACTGTATTGGGGAAGGAAGAAGAGAAGTCCTTTTCAGAAGCATGGGATAAAAACCATCCCATTCTAAATAATGGAGAGGAAGGCAATTCAGTAAAACATAAGGTCTGCGAGACTCCAGGGGTCTATTACTAATTTTACCATTAGCTGGCAATAAACAACAACGCTTTCACTGCTCTAGTTTTCTCATTTTAAAATGAGTTTTATGAAACTTTCTGCACGGAGGCTGCTTAATTAATTGACATTTGTAGAGCAATTTCGGTTCCTTGGAGGAACAGGGCTGGAGGAGAGCTAAGCCTTATGGCAGCAAATAGGTTGCAAAACTCAAACTGGGTTCCAAATAACAATATGCTGTTATAAAAAAAAAAAAAAAAAAAAGAAGGCTGTACTGAAATAGAGTGATCCCTGTCGCATGTTTATCTCCCTCCGGCCCTTTAATGCTACCTATAGTAAAATAGAAAAAAGATGCAAATAAAGCTGTGGAGGCTGTGGAGTCTTGGGTGAGGGAGAGAAATAAGAAGTTGTTCTCACTAGTTCAAGGGTCTAGGTTTAGAAGAAGGCGGCAAAATCACTTAATGAAGGCAGAAAAGGAAATAAGCAGGTCGCGAACTGAATTTAACAGAGCCTTGTCGTGTGCCTATGCTCTTTCCTTTACCAAGCAACAGATACATGTATATAGTTGCCAACCTACATACAGATTCCTAAGCATGGGGAACAGGACAAGGGGAAGGAAGCTAAAACTGACTGTTTCTACAGGATCATGGGCCTTTCTATTTTATCACAAAGGGAAGCTTCTGAAAAGTGAAAGGTAAATGCAAGTTGAACTGTTTCCCCCAGGCTGTGAATCATTAGTTCACTCTTCCCACGTAACAGAGATGTTCCCGGTCTTTTTTGGTAACAGCAAGTGGAAAAGGCTGGAGTGATGGTGAAGGTGGGAAGTGTACCATCTCACCATCTTTTTGTTTGCCTGACTTTACTAGGCAGATCCTCGTCTGTCTTTGGTTTCTTCTTTACCAAATGAGCTGTGACACCAGGTGCAGCTGGTCAGCATGACAAGAAATTTCCTAATCAACCGATCTGATGGATAATGAAGGAAGTGGCAGAACTGTGCCAGAAAGCAGGTGAGAGAGAGCTTTTCCTGTAGTCCTGTATGAAGTGGGATCAAATTCTGAAAAATTTTCTTGCCATTCACGACCTGCCAGAGGCATCCAAGAGCAGTAAAGACCTGCACTCTGCTGCCCACTGGGCAATACCTGGAAAAATATGTCCAGCTTTAGCAGTGGCCTACTTCCTTCTGAGAACTCTAGGAAGTCTCCACTGCCAATGGACCAGATTTTTTCCCTGGAGCTGCCATACCTACACCAGGGAGCACTGTGACATGCAGAAGTTTAGAAAATTGAGTGTAGGCACCCTTCCCATCCTCAAAATCTGCTCATCTGTTATAGGGAAGGCAGCTCTGATGGACTGCCCTCCTTAAAAAGCCTTCTCTAACACTGTTGTGGGGAAAAAAATAGGCAGAACTGAACTAGAAGAAAAGATGAAATCGACTGGGAAGGTACAAAACATGGTTTCCTCCTGCCTCAGGAGCAACTGTTGTTGTTCAGTGCAGAGTAATCCTTTTCCTCCCGCTCTCTGGGAAGGCAGGATCAGGAACAGAGAACACGCTTTGCATTGCAGCCAGGGATGAAGAAACCAAGGGGAGTAATAATAAATCTGTATCCCCTCAGCACTGCGACTTCTTGCCTCTTTTCATCAAGTACGTTGCCTGTGGTATCAGGTAAGATGCTGCTTATTTGCCTTTTGAGGTTAAACACAGTCTCAGGGGATGCAGGGCACATATTCTTTGCCCCACTAAGCTTCCGTGGCCCCACTGTGTTAAGAGTTAAGAATTTCAGCAGCCCTTTCTTGGATCCATGGCAGTGCAGACTGTTGTGATACCTTGCCGTAGCTCCCAGCACTCTCTTCCCCTCCAACTGTGAAATCCAAGTCTCTTTCTCGCACAGGCTTTTCACTTTGGTCTACCATTACCCCAGTCTCTCAGACTCTCTTTGTACTCCTGTATTCCATCTTCTCTCTCCATTGCCATCTCCCTGCTCAGGTTTTGTTCACCCTGTAAAACCTCAGCCATTCTTCCTGACAGACCATCGTGGCGCTGACTTGTTCATGCTGTTCCTGTTCTTTATGTATTACTTGGATCCAAAGTTCCTTGCAGCAAGGACTATCTGTTCACCTGTGCTTACTACGGCAGGGCTCTGTCCTCTTTCATCGCTTCACATTTTTGTGATAAAGGTCATTCATTCTTCAGTGAGATGTTTGGGCAAGGAAGTACTGAAGCCCACAGTAACAAGTGTTATTTTCTTGTATACATGGATACTTTCAGGACTGGATTCCAGAGTTGGCATCAAATTTTTTTATATTTTTTTTTTTCAAATTGCCTTCATCTAGTTTAAATACAGCACATTCACATGACACTCTTAATCCCAAAAGTATTTGTAGCATTAATGCAGAGGCCCGTCTGTTATGCCATGATATATCTGAAACTCCTACTAACAGCAACTGAGTTAAAATTTAACAAAACTAGATCAAGGACTGCACATGTAAAAATACTTTACCACAACTTTGCAGTTGGATATTTTCAGTTCTCTGGAAACCTCATCCTAATACTTGGCAACAGTCAAAAAAGCAAATAAAATGTTAGGGTGCATTAGAAAAAGAATGAAGAAAGAATCAGAACGTATCATTATGCCACTGTATAAATCTACGGCTTGCCCACATCCTGAATACCAATGAGCCCATCCCGAAAAGAAGCTGTTTAGACCTTGAAACAGTAGAAAGATGGGGCAATGAGGATGCCTAGAAACACCAAAAAAATGTTATGCGAGGAGAATGAAAAAGAGTGAAGATGCATCAGCTTGAAGAAGAAATGGCTGAAAAGAAGATACAATAGGGGAGTCTGCAATCGTGAGTACTGTGGAGAAGCTCAATTGAAAAAAATATTCCTTATTTTTTATTTCAGAAGAATGAAGGAAAATATAATGAAGTAACAGCGAGCACTTTTTCACCTAATGGGAATAATTGGGTTACCAAAAAATGCATTTACAGTGGCTAAAAATGATTTGGTGTCTTTATAGGAGAAAAATCTAGCAAGGAGAGAGGGCCACTGAAAACTATTAAATGTGGCGATGGGAGTGCTCTTTCCAACTCAGAAAGTCCCTAAAAAATCAGGCAGCTGGAAGCTGGGAGTGCAGGATCAATTACTCTGCCTCCACTATTTTACATGTTCACTATGAATCTGCTATCGAGCATTAGGAGACACACGGGATTGTTCTAGATGCACTTTGGTTTTACTAAATGCTGCTGTGCTTATGTTCCTACAGCATTATTTTTGCAACTATGAAGGGAAAGTTGTGTTCAAAGAAGCAAAAAAAGAGATTGACAATTTCCCAAGTAAAATAGGGGCAGCTGAAAAATAGGTCTCAAGACTTCCACTTTAATATCTAAAATTTAAAGCTACAGCCAAGTAAATGTGTTTGTAGGGGGCTGTGGTTTAGGGTATATAGTATTTCAATATTAATACCTAATTTTTCATGGTAAGAGGAAAGAAGCCCAGAATACTTACAGAATTTTGAATACCTAATAGATATGTCTCTTACATTTACATCTTTATATATATCCATCAATAGATAGATTTATCTTCTGCTTTTCTCCTCCTACCCCCAGCCCATACCATACAGACTGAAAGGATTCATTTGAGAGGGTTCAGTCAGCTGCCTCACTCCAACCCCTCTTTATCAATAGGCAGAGAGAATCTCCTACAGCTGGGAGGTTCAACAAGAGAAGACTGGATTCTGGTGGAAGGTATTTTGTTCCAAGAGTAAAGCTCTTCCAGAGCAGCTGTTTTGTCCTTACACAACCCTCATCCCTGTCGATGTCTGAGTGATTTCCACCAGAGCACTGAGACCAACATCGGCCTCGTGAAGTTCGTTCACTCATTTGCCCTCCACCAGGGAGAAACCTGTGTGTGCAATGTCATGTTTTGTTAGGAAGGCATTGGCTTGGGGTTTTCTATAGGTGCAGAAGACTTGTTTTAGGTGACCTCACGTGGCACCTACAATGAAGTCGGGCATCTATGATGACATCTGTAATTCAGAGGAGCAATGAACAATCCAGACCACTTGCTCAGCACAAGACCTGCATCAAATAGAAAACATTTTCATTTGGACTCTTTCAAAGCCTTCCTTCATCCCTCCCTTAATCCTCTACAGGGAACATGTACGTTAGGAGGACCAATTGACAAAGCAATACAAATGTATATGCAAAACGTCCGAATGAGTTCGGTGAACTACGTGCCACATTCTGTCCCCAGCACAGAGGTGGGCTGAAGTTATTCAGCTTTGGTCCTGTGTCTAGCTTGAGGCTTTGTGCTGCTTTTTCTTTCCAGACATTTCACATCTTTCAGATGCGATATGCAGGTGATAATGGGAAAATCCCTCGCCTTTGACTGTAATCAGGAAATAGAAAAGCTTGGAGCCAAGGGGAAGGGAGATGAGTGGGAGATCTGACATAGATGTAGTAAAGGGAGTGGGTGGTGTTTGATTTTCTTTTCTTAGTCTTCTTTTTTTTTTAAGATAAGACAGCAGCTAAGCTGCTAAAATTAAATTCTGAGGGGGACTCTGAATTTCAGGATCTTCGTTAGTGCATTACTTTGGATCTAAAACAGGCTGTGGATGTGGGTGTTTCTTTCCTATTTTGAATTAGCAAATTCCTCAGGGCCTTCCCTGTTCTGCTTTAAAAAAATATCTGATCATTTCTTAGCTGTAGAAAACTTACCAGAATTTACCAACTCAGAGCCTTGCATTCCACCAGGAAGTTTTGGCTCTTAATTTCCTACAGATTTTGGTCTGGGGCTACTGTGCATTAAAGGGCTTGTTTGTGATGCTGCCATTTGGGACATTCCACCTGCTCATAGCAGATGTCAGTAGGAGACTTGCAATTTCTTCTGTTTACTGACAGTGGAGTCAGTAAGGGTTTGGGAACTCTGGATAGCAGTTGTCTGAATCAGTGTCTTGAACTACAGCACCCTAACAACTGGGTTGAGGGTAGGTTTGTCTATAGAGGTGGTCTGAGAATGGACCTAACCAGGGTCATGTCAATATAAATAGGAGCCATTCTGATTAGTTTTGGCCCTTGGGCTGGTACTCAAATGTGAAAATGAACATTAGCTCATAACTCTGCTCTTTCTGTAGTGCTAAACAGCTCACGCCTTCCCAATGGAGAGAAGATGGGATGCTCGTAGAGGGGAAGGCTGGCTGTGTTGTCTGCTTTCGATGTAGCATCTGTCTCTGAATTACTTGAGTAACTGGCTGCAGAATGTATGAGTTTGTGTTTATGCACACTGGGTAGTGAAGAGGAAAAGAGACTGGTCAGACTGCTTGGTTTCACTGATGAAAATAAGTACTGAAGTCACTTCTCTGTGACAAACAATGTGGTACTGTGACAATGGCCATATCTCTGTTCCCATTCTTTGAGGAGCTGCCTCATCACCAAAACATGGTTGAAAGAGGATCATTACTGCAGCATATGCAAGTCAGTGCATAGATGACCAGATGCCTTCTGATTTCTGTCTGCAAAAGAGAATGCCTTTTATTATCAAGCCACTAAACCATGATGGGCTCACAGAAGTCTGTTGCTGGAGCATGTTGCTGAAATCCTGCACAGTTTTTGGATTGGTGGCAGGACCATCTATTGTGTAGGTGGAGCTGCTGTTCATGCCAATTAGGTCTATATGCTGAGCACCTTCGTGAATGGACAGGGGCAGCTATTGTTAACATGCTGTGGTCAGTCTACAAGAGTAAATCACTTTATTAGATTACATCCTTTAGTTCTCTGATCAGAAGCAATGGTCCATAGAACAGAATAATGGCCTTAACCCCTTCAGCTGAAACTATACCCACATTTGAATAACAGGAGTGAAAAGAACTTCTTTTTTTTTTCAATTTTACGTCCAGTAACTGAAAAATTAGAAAAAATCACACACCTGCAGTTGAACTGGGTGCCTCCTGATCTCAGTCTAGCAATCTGGGGGGATGGATGCATCACAGAATCTGCAACTCCTTTGACATTAGCCCTTGGACTCTCTTGAGAAGAACAACCTGAGCATTTTGTGAGGTGTTCTGATACCAGAGGGCTGCAGGAAACATGTGCACATGAAGCTGTTTTGCTCTTGATTCTGCAATCCCAGCCGTCTGCCTGGTTTCAGTGTAGTTATTTACTGCCTTACTAGGCACAGAGAACACTTTGTGACTGAAACAATTACCATGTGAATGCCAACACAGCCCTAGCTGTGTTCCAACAAGCTATAGGACAGACGGGTCTACAGTGCATGAAAAACTTTTTTAAAGGGGGAACACTGTTTTCCTCACATATCCTTGGCCTCCTTCCACCTGCCACTATGAATTCCTGCTGCTTTTGATGCCACTGCTGTCAGCATTGTGATGACACGACCACTCTCTCAAGCCTATTTGCCCTTCCTTGGGACCTTATGGTGAGAGGGGACAGACCTTTTCTCTTGCTATCCTCACGGGTACAAGTGAGGCCTGGTCCATACACCCCTTCACCACGTTACTGTATTCCTCCTCTTTCCTTTTCCATTTCTTTTTATGTCTTGACCCTGACCCACTTTTAGGATGGGTAGGAGATATCTCCCTTTGAGGAAACCTTTCCAGACTGACATGCTTTGTGAGCAGAGCCCTTCTAATTGCATTTCTCACAGGATAACCATCCTGAAGGGGTTGCATAATCCTCCCTTGCACTGTCCTGCTGATGAGCTGCAAACTGACACTATGTAAAAATAGTTGAAGTTGGCCTCCTTTTTTCTTTTGAGACTGTTTTAGAGAGCTTCTCCTTTCTTCAGAGCTTCACTTACAGATTTGGTTATTTGCATGTGGTGCGACTACCTTTAAATTCTGCTTTATTTATATCTCTCTCTTTTTATCCTTTGCATGCCTCTAGTATTATCTCTGGGCTTTACTGTTTTTCAGTGTTTAGAAAAGGCTGTGTGGCCTGTGAAAAGGAAAGGAGTCTTCATTCACTCATTCATTCAAAATCAGCAGTTTTAATTGCTGATTTGTTTTATCTTTTTAGTAAAAACCTGAGAGCTTTGTAGAGGACCAGATCAGGAAAGCAGAATTTGGCTTAATCACAGCCTTAAATGTACCTTAAATCCTGTTCAAAATAATTGTGATGGATTCAAAGCATGGGAACAGGTTGCCCAGAGAAGCTGTGGATGCCCCATCCCTGGAAGTGTTCAAGGCCAGGCTGGATGGGGCTTTGAGCAACCTGGTCTGGTGGGAGGTGTCCCTACTCATGGCAGGGGGGCTGCAACTAGATGATCTTTAAGGTCCCTTCTAACATAAACCATTCTGTGATTCTATGATTCTGTTCTATGATCGTTTGCTTTCTTGAATTTACTTCAATTATTCTATTGAAGATGGTGTGGTGTGGCTGTCCTCTGCAGTGGAGCATGATGGAGACAAAATAATGCATCCTCTCTTTATTTTTTTCTTCTTCTCTGTGGCTATTTCATATTCTGCTTTCAGGAAACTAGGATGACTTTGACCTTAGGTAAGCACAAAGTCTCCAAGCTGTCTTAACTAGTATTTCCATGATTTTTTGCCAAAGGGCAGTTTGCGTAATGTCATGTCAGTTAAAAGGGAGACACAGTGTTGGTTTAAGAACCTTACTTAATGTTTTACAGTTCAAGCATCTTTCTTGATTTTTCTCTGCCTCTATCTTTGGTAAAGAATGAGACACTTCTAATGGGAATTATTTATTGATGGATTAAAAAATTTTTCATAAATAATCAGAGCTCCAAGTTGTTTATTATCAACATTAACATAGCAAAGATGGAAACTAGTATTTTGGATGAAAGTTTCAATTGTACAGATCTTCAGATTTCTTCAACTGCAGTTGTGTGCTTCTGTCAAGCGTATGGCAATATAAAAATACAGACATATTTGGGCTAACACTCAGTTACATGAGTAGTTATCTATGTTTTATACATTGCTGAAATACTGTGCATGTGGATAAGGGTAGAGTGTCCATGCAGAAATATCAGGTGTATCTGCTGCTATTTGTCCTTAGCTTTCCTGAAGGTTGTATTTCATCTTTAAATTTTTCATTAATCTTTTCTGTATCTTTCAGAGGGAGGTATTTCTTCTCTAATCAACCATATGATCCTTCAAGTTGTCTCTTCAGTCTTGAGAACAGAAAACGAGGGGTTTATTTCCGTACTAAAGGAAAATTTTGAGTGCTATATCTCTATGCTCCTTAAAGCAGTATCCATAGGCATGTTACAAGAACACTTGTGTGCCCATCTTCCCCCGTCTTTTGTGATGATGTGAAGAACAAAGGGAGGTTTACTGATGGGAAAGCAGTTTGGAGGAAGAGATAGGAACAAGATTGATCTGATATGAATGATACTACAGGAACTTTAGCAAAAGAGCAGAAGCAGAAAGAATACAGAAATGAAAGAGAGAGTGAATTTCTTAAATATCATATTTCACAGTTCTTTATTGCCGTCTGCTCCCTGTTCTATATGTATTGGGGAAGGAAAAATAGAAAAACTGCAAGTACAGCGATAAATACTTCTCTGTGGTGCAAATGACTTCATAAAAACTCAACTTTCACTTGTGTTTTATCATCCTTTCACCAGGCACCCGTGGTGTGCTATTTATAGCTGTGTAATTCACAGTAGCCTGTCAATTATCCTATAGGGCATTTCCTGACTGTTGGTTGGAGGGCGATGGAATATCCCAGCTGAATGGCAGCATTTGCTATAACATTATGGCACACTTGCAAATGCTATTTCATTGCAGGCTGCCCACGGCTGGGATGGAAATGTTAAGATAAGAGGGCACCAACAGCTTTTCTGCCTTCCTGCTTTGTGCCAAAACACAGCTAAAATGAGTGGAGGCAAAAGGCTCAACTCTCTCTTAATCAACATTTGTTTCAGTCACATTTTTGCTATTCTTTTTTGCTGGGAATATGAAAATGAGAGAAATAACCAGGGTATAATGCTAGGAGATAGGAACGTTTTCCACTTCTGGAGCATTACTGGCTCTGGTTCGGCCAGTTAAGAACATAAATAGACGAAGATATATTTTCTTCTGCCCCTCTCATATGTCATTTTTAAGATGTATCATTTTAAATCTGCCAATGTAAGGATTAGCAAGCTTCCTGTGCAACATAGATTTAGACCTGAAAAGTGGAGATCTTTTCTTTACCTGGCTTAATGACTCTAATGCTCCATTGACTTTTACTAAGTTTTGCCTGCGTTGAGGTCCAAATCTTGGTTTTAATTTTTGCTACACAGAACCTTGAAGGAAGACATTCCTTCTTATCTGGAGAAAGAGAGTCTGGGAATCCACCATCAGCTGAGAGCACAGTCCCTGGCTGAACGTCCATTGGTAGATGTTCACACCTGATTTCCTACCTGCTTTTCATCTGGCATCGTATCATCTAGCTCGCCAGCTTTTTTTTAGAATCGTGTACTCACAGTACATTGATTCCCATCAACCTGATCATCTGCATTTCACTATTTCTTTAAAATGTGGAAATCAAAATTATATCATACCATTCCGGTCTTGGTTTTAGCAATGACATGGGAACAATTAACTTTTGCTTCCTAGCCTTGCTTTTTGCTCCATGTTCATCCATCCAGAACAGCTAAATGCTTCTGAGACTCCAGAGGCCCTAGTCTGTATATCTGCACTGCAGCCCTTGCTCCTGGAGATAACTTGTGACAGTCCTAAAAAAAAAGTTATAAAAATAGTAATCAAGATACCTCTTTTTGCCTGCTCTGCAATGATGGTTTACAAATTTGCCTTTTCTTATTGAGTTTATCAGCAGCATATTTATACTCGCTCAATGAATGTGTCATACCAATCTCATAAAAAAAAAAAAGAGACAACTAATCTCTTCATTTAATGATTTCACATTAATGGCTACTTTTTGAGATCGGTTGTTGTCTAATCTATTTAAACTGGATTTTATTAATATTTTATAGTTCTAGTATTTTCATCAGATTGTTCTGTGCTACGTCAAATGCCTTACAGAAATCTAAGCACGTTATATCTCTACTGACTCCTTTATCAGCTGAACTTGTAGTATCCTGAAGGATGTAATCAGGCTTATGTGACATGATTTATTTTTCAAGAGACACTGTTGAGAGGCAGTACTTATATCCCTATTCCTTATTTCTCTCTAAGATAAATGAATGCTCAGTCAGGTTTTCCATTACTTTATTGGGGGTTGTAGAAGGTTTTTTGTTACTTGGGTTATCCCTGCTCACTTTCTGAATATTAGGATGTTAATGTTTCTTCATCCTTCCAGACTGTGCCAGTACCAGGTATACTGAAAATAAACAGCAGCTGTCCAAAATGCCAAGCCAACTTTTTTTTACCTCTGGTGCAAGTTATTTGGGTTTGCTGAAAAATTTTCTTTGTTATGGTTATAGTGTAATTTCCTGCTAAGTTACTTATGGACTGTAAAATATTTTAGCATGCTAAAGTGATAAGTGTAGATCACACTGCTTCTTTCAAAATACAGAATAGAATAAGTTTTTGAACACATCTGGCTTCTGTGCATCATTAAGTATTTTACTGCTTCCCCACTTTAGTTAGTGTTTCTTTTCTTTCTAATGTAATTGAGTATTTTTTACCCCTGAAAGCCATTCTTTTTACACAAAGATTTTATTTTTTTCCATTTTTCTGCATTTGGAAACAACACAAATAGAGTACTACCCCTTTCCTTTATATGTGAATGTGTCAAATAGACAGATAAAGAGTTTGCAATACCAGTACTTCTATTTCTGTTTCTATTTCCATCTAACTCACTTGCAGTAATAAATCTAACTGTTCCCTTTGCTGTGTTCTAAAACCAGTATTGGCAAGAATTTGTCAGAATTGTGGTATCAATCCCTTTTTGACCACCAGAAAAGCTCTTTGAAGTGATTTTCTCCTGAATTTCATTCACATTTTCTTCCTGGACTTATACATCCCAGAAGATAGATAGTTCACAGGATATGGTAAGAGTATTCCATATTTTCTAGTCATACAGTTTGAGGAAGGCTCACTGTTGTGTTACTGGTTTCTTGCTGTTGGGCACCTTTTGTCTGGCTGGAATGTTGATTTGTAGGTGCCACTGGTCTACTGCAACATGAGGGAAAATGAACTTGCATCACCTCCTACCAAATGTGATGTTCCTGTTCAAATCCAGAATCCTGACACTGGTATGGATGCTGCTGAAATATTTCCTTAGCAGTCTGGGATACTTTTGTTCAATTCACTTCTGAATGGGATCTGAGTATTTAAAATCTCTTGTTTTAAATGGATGCTGCCTCCCTGTCTGCTCTAGTCAATTGTCAGACATCCATCAGCCCATCCTGCCTCTGAGATTCAGCCTCTTATAATTGCCCTTCTCTCCATTGGAGCATACGATCTAGTATTTCACAGAAATAATGCCTTGCCATGCGTTACAGTTCATTGCTGTCATTAGTTTTCAAAACAAGGAAAATTTCAGAGCTATCAGCTGAATTTCCCCTGCTCTCTGACAAGATCCCAGAAGTCTAGAGTTCCTCAAACTACCATGACCCCATTTTACATCAATTCCTCCTTTGTAACATAAAACCTCTCAGCAGCACAGAGGGGGCCTCTTCCAGGTCACTGATAAAGGTGTTCAATGCCAGGTCCCCAGCCAGACCCCTGTGGTGCCCCACTTCTCACTGGCCTAGAGTTGGGCCACAACCCATTAACCACTGCCCTCTGAGCCCAACATATTTTACCTGGTTGTCCACCCACCCAGACCGTAATGTCTCAATACAAGAACACTGTGGGATGCAGTGTTGAAAGCCTTGCAAAATTAAGGCAAATAACATTCACTGCTGCTTCTTTGTCCACAAAACCAGTCATTTTATCACAGAAGACACTCAGAGTTTCAGGCATGATTTACCTTTGGTAAATCTGTGCTGATGATTCCTGATCACCTTCTCATCCATTGTGCACTCAGAAATGTGTTCGAAGAGGGCTTACTCTACGATTTGCCCAAGAACTGAATTCTTGCCCGAGAACATCCTGGGTGCTGCATCTCACCTGGACTTCAGCTGTTCCTCTCCTTGATCTGCCATGCTTTTGCACTTGCTTATTCTCTCCACCTTCAAATTTAATGGCTCAGTTAAGTCAGATGAAATCTTACCCAGAATATTTTAGATTAGACATTTGGGGCTGTCTTCCTCCCACCTTAAATACTCTTGGCTGTACATGTCAAAGGAGTATATTCACTGCTGGTTGTTATGAGGCTTTGCTGCTCCAAAGTTAAGTGTGTAAAAAAAACCCCTAGAATCAATTACAGGTGTATCTAACTAGTAGCCAAGAAGTAAAATTAAAACAGAGAAATTAAAAAAGGAACAAAATAAAAAAAAACAAAACTCAACCTCACTTCAAGCAGAATAAAAACAGTAACAAAGCTATGTCCAGGGCACAGCAGAAATGTGGCACTTGGTCTCTTCAGTAACTTCATCTTAAAATCTGCTTTTGTAAATAAACTATCCACTTCACACTTTTTTTCCTGCTACTGCCTGCTTTCATTTTTTATTTATTTCCATCTCTTTCACAACATAAATTTTACCTGTAAAACCTTAACTGTTAGGGGTTTTTTTAATTTTTTTTTAAACTTTAGTTTACCTTAACTAAAGTTCTTCAGCTCCCAGAGCAGACAAGTTTTATTAGTCCTTCTCTATGTTTGCTACGTTGGCATGTTATAAATGCATCCCAAATTATCTTTTTGTAAGACTTAGTCTTTCAGGATTGCTTCTGTATCTTGGTGTATACAGCAGCCAGAGCACTGCAAATACCTTCCAGATGGGAGACAGTAGATACTACAGCTTCCATAAGTTAAAAACCTCATCGTGAGGCTGTGGACGGAACTTAGTTTCCATATCCAAGCCTTGGAGGCAGATATTTGCCTTCTCTGGGTTTCTGTGCCAAGTTTTCTGCGTAAATGAAGGTGGACTTGATTATGGAAGCTACTAGCCAGTGAGATTTATTTTTTTTTTTTATGTTTAAAATACATAACTTGATACTTTTAGTAGCAAGAAGTTTCTAGAAGTGGGCCCTGAATGCTGTTTCTGTCAATAAGAGAAACTCTCCCTTCTTAAAGAGGGAAGACTTAAATGCAAAATCTAATTAATGAGAAAAAAGTTTGCACACAAAACACAGGAAGCACCCGTCAAATCATCTGAAAAGTAGAAAACATTTTGTAAAGTGTAGTCAATTAAAAATTCTCTTGGGTCTTAATGTGATGAATATTTGATGTTGTCATTAAATGGGAAATCTGGTAGTTGCAGGGGAAAGTTCCTACAGCCACTAAGTTTAAAACTATACCTAAGGATATGCTGAAGATTTAAGATTTGATTAAGAGTACAATCAAATATTGGTTTCAAACTTCCTCGCTTTCACTCTGTGATGCCTGAGCTGAAGTCAGAGCTTTTGAATATTTTTTCTGTCCTCTATTCACCTCTTTTCTGATTCAGCTGAAATACTCTGGTCTGGTGTCATTCTTTCTTCTTTTGAGTTTCATAAATATAGCTAGAGGTGCCCCTTTTACTCTGAGGATGCCTGCCCTATGAATTTAAATAACACACACTACAGGCAGACTGTCCAAAGACGCATTCACCTTGGACCACTCCCATCCCACAGAGGACTAGGCATCTGCTGTGGCTGAAATTGGATGGAAGTGATCCAGAACTTCAGGTTACCCAAACCAGAAGCGTAGACAATTACCAATAGCGATTCAGCTACTTTTGTTGTGTCAATGCGTATTGAGGCAATTTCACCAGAGGAACATCATGTCGGGACCTTTCCGGCTTTACAGTGCTCCAAAATTTGATTTGATCGTGTGGTGGCCATCCAGCTCCTCAAGTTTTATCATCAACTATTCCACATTTAGAGAGGCTGCCTTTGCACTCCTTCATGCCAAGGCAAGATGCCTTTTATTTACAGCAGCAGCCAAGCTGATATGAGTTGCTGAGATAAGAATAAAACTATCTATCTATGCAAAACCTGCAGGGGAACAGATTTTGCCATATTAATGAAGTTATTAATTATTTGTAACACAGAACAGTAGAACCCTCGGTGTAACCAGGGCTGAAGCCTCCTTGTAAAATGCATTACATGGATATGCAAGGAGACACAATATGATTTCTGAGGGATATAAAAGGCACATGCATATACACATGTGGAGGAGAGGTGGAAAGTGAAAGACCAATTGGAAAGAAGAGATTCAAAATACAAGAAAAGCACTCTGTGAGTGGATGAGTACATGGTGTTTGTCCTTCACTTGCATTTTTAGGGCTTTAACTAGGGAAAGGTATATGGCTGTGAGGGGTCAGCTAAGGCAAAAGAAGGAGCCAGGGCAGATAAGATGAAATGCAGATAAAAACAAGCATTTTGGTGATGTTATGCAAGCAATTGAGTGGCAAGACAAGGGCTTGGCGCATACGTGCTTTGGAGAAGTTTGTGCAGTGAAGCTATTTGTGAAGAGACAGTAGAATCTAATTTGTTTGAACTCTACCATCTGTGGTGTAATTGCCTTATTGCCAGTGGGATTTATATGAGTAAATGAACACTAGAAAGAGGAAGAATACTAATAGTAGGGTTTTATTTTATATAGGTCTAGCTCTGTTCATCTGTGTAAACCATATCAAAATAAGTCAATTAAAACCTATTTTACACAGGATTATCTCTTTTCAGCTGTGAAAATTACAGAAAAAAAAAGGTCAATTACAACAAAACTTCTACTAAGGAGGAAAAAACACACTGTCATAAAAAGAATCTGATTGCTCTCTAATTGCAAAGAATAAAAAAATCACAAACGTCAAATCTAAGATACATCTTCAACAGAAGAACAAAAATAAAACTGAAAGCTGACATCTTTCTTTTACAAATAGTTCCTCTAAAAGCTGCTGGTTTGACAAACTTCCAAACTGACATCTTCTATTTATACATAAAGCCATTGCAATTTTTTTCCCCAGTTGATATTTGGTAACAAGGCACTTAGCAGATGGTATGCCAAGTTGGATCTCTTCTCTTGTGATATTGAAGTGTGTTTTTTAAACCCCTTTCCCACTAAAACCAACGTGTCTTGTTCAAGAACAGCTACCACTGTGGTTACAGAGACATTCCTTCATCTTCACAAACTGTGCCAACTAATATATCAGGCAGATTTTGATGATAGGCAAAGTGAATTTCATGTTGTAGACAGTTTGACCATTTTCATATAGACTGGGACCCTTGGAATATGTGATATGTGATGATTAATATCCTGACATTCTTCAGCTACACATAATGCCTAACAGTGTTGTCCCAAAGCTGGCCTTCAGTAAAGCACCGGAGCAGTATTGAATTTACAGGTCCTCTCTTTATAGAGTCCTGCTGCTGTGATTAGAACTCATAAAAGTAGATCAAAGGATTGGAATAGAAAAAAATCATCACATTCAACTGTGTATTAGCCAATGCCCTACTTCAGCTTCACTCCACTTTTTGTGTTTGATCAGGTCACTGGAATGAGGCAAGATGTGTTATCATCATGGGGTACACTGGGTAACTTAGTGATAGTTTTGGAGTTGGATAAGACTACGAGAAATTTCTGGAGGATGTTGTAATGTGGTGGAGTATGAGGGATGGCAGGGTTTTGTATCCTTGTGCTAAGACAATGCAGAGACAGACTGAGTTTTGCCTAGCAATGCTTCCTAGGAAATCTTATATACCGAATAATTGCTAATTCACTGTTGTTACATGAAAGAATTGATGATTATCATTCACTTGAACGATCCGTTCTGACAGGGCATTTAACAGACTTTATTGTGTTTTTATATCAGACTCCTGATGAGATACAAAATGCTACATATCTGTGGATGAAACAGAAAACAAAAAAGAAAAGGCAGAGACAAATAAAGAGGAGATGTTTGTGGAGACCAAAGGCTAACAGCTCTGCTTCAATTTTCTTCGGCGTTCCAATTAATGTTTATTTCAAAGGGAATAAATTTATGGTGTTTACCTGCATGACTGTGGTAAATAAATGGGGCTTGATCCATTTGTTTTCATGTAGGTAGGTAGCACCAATGGAGTCTAGCTGTTCACATATGACTACCAGCACCCATGGGAGACAAGCATCCTTCTGGACCACCTGTGAGAGACCAGAAATACCCTAGGGCAGCTCAAATGGCTTTAAACACTTCCATAGGTCTGCAGTCTCAGTGCAGTTTCTTACATATTGTTTCTTAATGTACTAATATTACTGAGATCAAAATATATTTTTTTGAGAGTTCCATTCCTGCAGTATCTAAGCACTAGCATATTAGATGATGATTTTAAAACCAAATCCACTGCCATCAAGTCAAAGTATAAATTGAGATCCTAACTGACTCAAGTCCCTCCAAGACAGGTTAATTCAAACTGACTGGCAGTCATTAACATTCAGCCCCTACTCTTGCAAGCATTATCAGGATCCAGTAATAAATCTGTCTTAATCAAAGTCTTCCTGGAAAATGGACAATGGGCTCTGATGAGTAATATCCTGGATGCAAACAATTTCACAGGAGATTTTGCTAAGTATTGTTTAGGAAATTAAGTTTTTCAATAGTCCTGCACTGAATACACATCCATGCAGTCAGCCATTTAAAAAAAAAATAAAATATCATTACATCATGCTTGAAACAAAATACTATTTCTGAGTTTTTTTGTGAGCACAACTTCTATGATGGAAGAAGGTTTATCCAGAAGGCTGACTATGCCCTGTACCAATGTAAGGGATAGTAAAGGCAGGGGAAAAAACAGTATCAGAAAACTGCCAGCTCTCACTGGTACTTGCCATATATCTTCCAGTAAAAAGTAAAAGTAACTACTCTTAGCCCGAGTCCATGACCCAGCATCCTGGTCAAGTCTTCTCTTGTCACCTATTTTCACCTATGTCATTCCTGTTTTCCCTCCAGTTCCAGTGCCTGCTCAGTTTCATGTGTTATCCCTGTACTTCAACCACATTTGACAGTGTCAGTAGTGGCTTCAGGTTTGTTAGCAGATGAAGATCAAGTGATGATGAAGGCCAGTGATCAACTAAGGCTCAGCACAATTTGGATTAAAAGTAAAACAGTAAATTCAGCTGCTATGTACACCAGAGATGAATTTGTCCTTCATTTCCATATTTACAAATAATAGGAGGGACTGCATATTAATTCTAAATATTATAAGAAACTCTTTATCATAGGAGGAGTTGCCAACCTAGATTTAAGTCTAGAAATAATATTTTTTAAAAAATGAAAATTTTAAATGTAGACATCTACCTCTTTACACAATTTTAGCAATTTTGGTTAACGTTTTTTGTACTGACAAACTGGTACAAAACCAATTTGAAGGGACAGGACTTGCTGTCTAATTATCACCAATGTTTCCACTGAAACTCTTAGACTGTGAATTTGCTTGCAGTTGTTCAACTGAAACATTCTTCTGTTGAGAGTTGTGAAGCTTCATTTCCCTTAGAATTTTCCAGGGATAGGATGTCATTCTAGGCAGAATGCCCTTAGGGGGTATCTAGGGGAACTCCAAACAGTGCATTTAAAATGGCATGTCATTATAGCTGCATTTTTACAATTCTCACAGAAATAATTATTTCTTTTGGAACCTTTCTTTTTGCAAATATGATTGACACTGAATATTTGTCTTTCTTTTTCAAGATGCAAGAAAGTACTAAAACATTTTTAGTCAAGGCATATCATTTTTTTTCTCATGAAGTATCTCACTATCACTTCATATAATACAAAAGTCTAGTTCTTGATTATATACTACAGAGTGGATTTTGGGAGCAAAATAATATTTTTTACCACAGTTGATGCCTATATTGTATTGCTAAAGACTACTGTTGATTGTTGTGTTATATATTTGAGGGAAAAACGGTGAATATACCATCACAGTTTTTGTCAGTGTTAGGTTGATGGTTGGACTCAATCATATGAAAGGTCCCTTCCACCTGAGACAATTCTATGATTCTGTAGATGACTGGCAGGCATGAGAAGAGACGTCTTTGTGTTTCTTAAGGAGAAGTATTTATTTAGAGTCAGCAAATCTCTTTTATGGCTGATATGTTAACTGGCATTCTGGAAAACCTGGTTTCATTACTTTGCTATCCCAAGCTGTGACAACTGAAGCAAATCATTGAGGTGGGGATTTACCCTCATCTCTCTTTAGCATCTACCTGAAGTGCCTTTGCTGGCAGATTAGCTATTCTGTGTCTTCCCTGCAGTCAACAGTGTGAGACAGAGATGATTCAGAAGGTGGCTCAACCCAGCTAAGATCTGATTTGATTTCAGGATGTACCTACCTCTCTGTTGCCCACAGAGGGACTTCCACTGCTCTGTCGTTAAGCAGAGCCAACCTTTCGTATCTTGATTTTCCACCTGCAGAAGGAAACCATTTCCATTCATTCATGGGTTTTGTAAGTATAGACTCTTTCCCCAGATTTTTGTAAATCAACCCTTCTATCTCTGAACTTAGGCAGAAAGTAGCGTTATGAAAATATTTGAAAACATGAAAAAGCATGTGCATAACATTAACCTTTAAGTCATATAATTAGAATTCTTAAGTAACAAAATATTTACTCAGAACCACTTTTTTTCTGTCCCTTTCTGTCCCTAACTCATTGCGTTTATTTACAAGTTCATGTTAAACTGATTGCCCTTCCTTTGTGTGGCTTGGGAATTATACACATCATCTGATCCTGATGGTAGATCGGTACACTGCCAGCAATGACATCGTTTACTTCACTGTTTCTATTAATGATAAATTTAGCCAGCTAAAAGGATGAGGCATGTGCCCTCAGGTTGATGCTAAATTGAAATTACCACTTAGCCTGCAATGAATTGCCTACATTTTGATTAATAGGCTAAATTCCAGAGCTGACCTTTTCAAAATTACTGAATTACTAAATCCTGAGACAGACAACAGAGTTCCTCTTACAAGGAGAAGTGTATTATGCAAACATGTAGGGTCACCTAGAGAAGAATCCGGTTCTTGGTACCTTGTAACCCATACACACAGGTGTTAGCCAAGGTGCCATGTCGATCCATAACTGTGGTTTATAGCCGCAGGATAACGCTTCTCCACTGCCCCAGCACTTCCCATACTGCAGTCACACAGAAGATGGCATGGAGATGTAACAAGTGGTTCTGCATTTTCCTTTCTAGTTTTAGTAGATAAATCAGCATTACTTTCCATTTCTAGAGAACCCCATCGGTACCTTAACAGCTCTGTACCTTAACAGCTGGAACACAATGAAACCCATGCTAGCGGGAGTATTCCTAAATAGTGCTGTGCTCTAGATACATCCTCAATCAGGTTAGAGGTCTCTGCCTGTTGTTGTTGAACACTCGAACCAGAAGGAAATATTCCAGCATCCAAAAAACCAAATTAGAGCACTTTTTTTTTTGTGCATTGTATACATATTGTGTGGAATTCACAGTATCACAACATGGTTGAGTTTGGAAGAAACCTCTGGAGGTCATCTAGTCCAGTCCCCTGCTTAGGGCATGGTCAGCTTGAAACGTTTCTTAGGGCTGTGTTCAGTGAGTCTTTGAGTATCTCCAAGGATGGAGACTCCACAGGCTCTCTTGGTAACTTGTCCCAGTGTTTGGTGATCCTTATGGTAAAAGTTTTTTTCTTACCTTTCAGTGGAAAATGGGGAACTGTTTTAACATTTCTATCTAAGAGAAGAGGTTCTAAACACAGCTTCCCATGCTGGCGTGTTCCTGCAGAGATGCTGCTTTCAAGACCTAAATATTTTCTTATAAAATACATAAATGATAGAGACAGGAGGAAGAAGAGATGGTTGGTGAATAGATCATGAGCCACTGTCATTAACCAGTGGGGCCAAAGTCTTTTTCAGCTACAAAAGAGCTGGATTCTGCTCTGGGACCGGTGTGCTCTGGAATTAAGGTGGTGTAAATGACAAAAAAAAACATGGTATGATGGATTCTCTGCTAAAAATAAATACCCATATCCTTCATGGCATCTTGCAGTCATCCAGTTTTATCGACGAAGTGAAGATAAACAAAAATTCTGTGAGTACTTGCAATATCAGCTAAGTCTTAGGGAAGCTGTAATGTATTCATGATGAAACTGAAAACCTAGGTGAGGGTAAATGCTTGTAATCCTGTTGGGATGGATTGAAAAAAAGAACTGTTTTCTAAAGAGGGATGAAAGACCCAGGAAAAGGAAAACTTCACTGGCCTTGGCAAAAAGAAAGGGATTGCACATAAGGAACCAATGGAGAGAGCTCAGTTTTCATTTTTTACTTTAGCAAAAATGGAATGTTAAAGAAATAAAAAATTCATGCCATAAGGTGAAGTGAAAAATATGGCTGTAATAAAGTGGGACAGTCTGGGGTTCCCAGCTGCAGCTAAACACACCACGGTGAATTGTCTGCATGAAATAGTGCGATCACTTGAGGCCTTGTAATATGAAAGTTTTGGATAAAATACATTAAAAATATCTGAGAAGTTTCTTCTGGGTAACAAAGTTGTGTTTCAGTGTGATGTGCTGTCTGATCGCAGAATAGAAGCTACCAAGGAAAAATGAAAAAAAAAAAAAAAAAAGATGAGCTAGAAAAAGTAGGAGGTTAAGGAGGGAGGCTGCTGAAGAGGAACGAAGAGCTGCAGTATCATCTAATGCTGTCAAGCGCAGCACCAAGGATGCTGTGGATCCCAGAGTGAGAGGGACCAGCAGCCTGAGAGCATTTGTCAGCAGGGTCTGGGGGGGTATCTCGGTGGAAAACCTCCAGCTGCCTTGGCAGTTTCTCCATCAAGAAAGAAGATGAGAGGGATGTGTTATGCTACTGCTGTGCGGAAAGGAAAGTGTGGGTGGTTTTCATGTTGTCATTTTTATTTCCTTGTCTTTCTTTTCTCTGTTCCCTCAGGATGATACTGTATTTTTAAGTAATTTGAGACTTGCAAGGAAGGAAATATTGCTCACTGAATGGACAGAGACTTGCATTTTTCCATGTTTTTAAGTGCAGGCTCAGGCTTGTGTTTATTATCAGCTCTTACAAACTGAACCCAGCTCTGGCTGCTGCCCTCAGTGCCTAGCAGAGTGGCTACACTCCACCAAACAGATTATTTCTCATGAATCATTCTTCCAAATTTACATGTCAATCAGGGATAGAGCCAGAGGACAGTTTGTCACTAAAAGCTTTCTTTTTTGTTTTTCGTTGCCAAAACACATGAAGTGAAACTGCCCAAAACACCTCATGAAATCATGTTTAATCCAACTTAAAATTGTTCTAAAGAGGAAATTTTTCCAAAAATTGCAGTATTTTATTTCAACATTTTCAGAATTCACTCTTTCAGAAAAATGAAAACACCCTAAAGCTGCTACCTCATGAATTAAAACAAGCCACAGAAAGCAGAAGTTCTGCTTTGCACAACTTGATTCCAAGACTCCACTTCAGCAAGTGAAGCAGGATAAGATCAATCATTTCCATTTTACTGCACTCGGCTGACATCACTGGCCCTGCCTTGCCAAACAATACCAAGTCACGTTTTTCATTCGTTCACTATGATTCACTGGTCGCTGCTTCAGACGCTGTCAATTGTTCCTCAGGTTTCTTTTAGAAAAGTGATATCCATCCAAAGACAATTTTAATTTTGGCTGGATAAGGACTCACCAAAAAGAGTTAGGTTTTGCCATAACCTGTGTAGCCTTGATTCTGGCTGTGCTTTCTGTAGATGAAACTAACTCATGGTGAGTATCCGGGAAAGCGCTGCTGAGTTTAGTCTGCAATCAGGATGGAAATAGGCTGGGAGGAAACTGGGACCATCCTGGTTTTTTGCAGCCTCATCTGTCTGGGTTTGGATTTGTAAAAGCTAAAATCAGTTGAGAGTTCACAGGATTTCTGTCCAAAACGCTCGGTCTGAATATCCAACATGCTGCAGCCCCATCCCTGTAAGCAGCTGAATCCCCTGAGCAGCTCTGCATACCCCACTTCAACCTCTCCTCTCCTCCCGCACCTCCTAGGCTCATATCTGGCATGGCTGCAGCTCTAGAAGCAATGTGTCGGCTTCCTCAGACACCTCCATACCCTGCAGCCTTTTCCAGTTATTTTTCCTCACTACTCTCCCTTGCAGACACATCACCACGTCGCCCTGATGAGGAAACCTCCCTACCCTCTTTGGCAGTTGCCCGAGACTCCACACCTTCACTTGTCATATCCCTGCCCTTACACACGACTGCATTATGTCTACATTAACAGGCAGTATAGACCAGCAGGAGCAGATTTATAGAGTGAAATGGTTGGTGCAGAGGATGCAACCACCTCTACATTTACCTTTCAGAGTGTTTTGCTTTGGTCTAGGTCCAACCTGACCCAAGGGACTGCACGTGGTTGGAGCATGTTGGCAGTATCTTGGCATCACATTTTCTTGCTCAGTTTCAGACAGAGAAAAGTCCCATTTGGGTGCTCTCATACCCCTTTGCAGCACAGGATAACTAAAATGCTAGTGTAGATGCCTCCACAGAAGCCTCCTCAACATTCCTCCTTCCTAACAGGGGAGTCAAGACTAAAACCAAACCTTTCCCCTCTTTGCCAATGCTGCAGTATTTGGGCTATTTTTTAACTAGAAGGAAGCAAAATTTGACAGTTTATTCCTCAGCAAGGAGAAGCTTGAGTATGCTGTACTGAAGCTGCATTTGCTGTTGAAAGCCCTGCAGCTGTCATAAGGCTCCTATTCTCATTAAGACAGGAGCTGCAGCTTATTGGAAAACGCTCCTGATGCATGCACACCAGGCAGGGCTGTCTCCAATTCAAATGATATTTATCATGAGGACAGTTGTGCAAAGAATCACAGTGAGGAAAAGAAGTGCATCAGGAGATAGATTTGAAAGTCACCTTTCAAGGGCAAATAATTAGGTAGAATTGTGCAGCTTAGTTTTATGTAAGAATCATTCTCTAGCTTCTGCTCTTATTACAAATCAGAGCTCTTGGGGGGGGGGGGGGAAGGGAAATTTAGTAAGCAGCTTTTGCTGTTCCTGCCACATTTGCAGAGACTTTGGCATAGTAAAGAATATAATGTTCCTTCCATATTTTCAGATCACATGCAAATTTTACTGAGGAATATGATCCTGTGCTAAGGATAGATACCCATAGTTGTGTGGCAAGATAGTGAGATAACTTTTGTTTTTCTGATGGGAGATGCTGCACTAAGAGAAAGGGCCCACCTTATGCAGATAAGCAGAACAATACTGCTCATCAATTAAGTCAATGAAACAGAAGGTACATGGGACAGTGGCCATGAAGTCTAGCTTGGTGGGCTGTGCTCCTCACCCTTGCAACATCTCTGTTAACTGCTGGCCTTCTTGGAGCCCATCAGCAGAAGACAGTAACAGCAGAAAGAATTTGGACAGGTCTTTATCATCAAGGGTGGGGGGCACTTCAAGATGTGATTTATCTCACCCCAAAAAGTCAGAGGACTCATCCGCCAGAAGCACCTGTTTTGCACTACTGGCTCCAGATGAAGGAAGAATGTCCTTTTTAAAACAGATGCTCCACATTTAGAGGGGTAACGTTAGGACAGACTCCTTCCGCCCCCAGAGGCGATGGGGACGTATGCACTGTACAAAAACAGAAGAATCATCTAACACTTGTCTTTGGCGCTAATTTGTGAAGCCTCTTTTCTTTTCTTCTTTTTTTTTTTTTGTTGTTTGTTTGTTTGATGAGGCTCATTAGAGCCCAGTTGAAGGCTGCCAGCTCCTTCCGCACAGACTGCTGAGCAGGCTCTCAGCTGTGCTGGAGAGGGTAGGTTTCAGCCAGCACGCTACGCGCGCACCCAGGACGGATGTTTACTTCCTTTCATGATGGCTTTGCTTTGTCTAGTTGATTGTGGACTTGATTTTTACAAGTGCCATAAAAAAAAAAAAAAAAAAAAAATATATATATATATCAAAAAGCATTCTTGATCTCAGCTGGATCCTTGCAGATGTGGGGAGGGGAGGAGGCCAGGAAGCAAAGACTCTGTTTTCAAGAGCAAAAAGCTCCTACTCCATAATTTGTGCTGATTGCTGTCTGGTACTTAAAGATGGAGTTAATTAAGGTTCAAACTCTATTTGTTTCCTTTCACGGTACAGCAGAGCTATTTTTATTTTGTGGTCTACCTGTTTAGTGTCCCATTTGTGTTTGCATTAAAGACACACCTCGTTGTGTTTCCCCTCTTTTATACTGAAAAAAAAAAATTGGTTTACCTTTCAGGTTATAATGTCAAGTGCTGAAAAGCTAAGGCACATATGGATCCCAGTTATCCACTCTCATTTCTAGGGGAAATAGGTGCATCCACATCCACATAACACACAACTGTTCCAGTACAGAAGGAAAGCTTACACACATGTACATACAGATGCCCTCACTGAGCTCATCACACTAGTTTTCTAAAAAGCAAAAGGAGGCCAAAATTCGGCACCAGTTCTGAGTTATGGAGGACAGGGTGTTTCCCTGGTGAGAAACCTTTTCTCTTCAGCCTCCTCTTTCCTTTCTTTCCTGCACTCTCTCCACCACCTTTTGTACCACTTTCTACCTTCTAGTTTATTCCCCAGCCCGTTTTCTGCTTCTGTCCATCCTTCCTTCCTCCAGGCCTTCACCTGCCCTGCTGTCTCATTTTGGGGGAAGGGAACTTCTGTCCCAATTTGCATTTATTTTGCATCTCACTCCCAGTTGCCATCACCCTCATTCTGTGTTAGAGCTAGGCTGTCTTCTCCACTTTCCCTCGCTGTCAGGCAGCCAGCTGCAGGAAGCACTAAAAGCACAGGAGAGGCAGTTTCATCTTCTCACTCCTGGAGCTTGTCACGTGGAAGGCCCCTGAAGGAGAAATAACCACAGGTGAAAGCCGTGCTTTGCTGTAAGATACTCTGTACAGAGTAGGTTCAACCAGCAGATGTAGGAACAAACCTTACAGTAGCTTCACCCACCCTTTGCAACAAACAAATTCAGTACTAAGCTTCAACCCTGATAAAGAAGATCATCTAAATGAGAACTCTGGAAGTTTAAAGCATGGCTAATTTTGCTTGGTTTGTCATGGGAAGGGTAAAGAGTATGTTCACAGTATTACATAGGCCATCCCCCAAATTCACACACACCCCAAATTTTGAATCCTGCAAGAATTCTCAGTGCAACTGTTGTAACGTTTGGTTTGGTTTCATTTTTGGATAGGCAAAACCCTGTATTATTCTCTCTTTCCTTTGGAAACACTTGAATTATTTTTACTGAATCTTCTTTAGAAAAATCAGCTCAAGGGGTAGGCTTGTGCAGGCACGGGGAAGTATCAATAGAAACCAGCAAATCTGGCAATCATTTTAAACATCAGAAAAACAACTTTTTTTAGCAGCCTTAATGGTGGTTGTGGCTCCTTGCATGCCTTGCCACATGGCAAAATGAAACCTTGATCTTCCTGAAAACATCTGACTTCTCCCATATGAACAATTTTTTCTACAAAACTAAATTGATACTTCTCTCTATCTCATGCATGGAAAATAGAAAAGCCTAGCACAAAGAAGAAGATGGGTCAAAACCTCCTGAACCCCTTTGGAGTAAATAGGCACCATAAGTGGTCCCACTGGGCTTGAGGGATGAAAGAAAACCTGGTCCCTATGAGATTTGGATTTCATTGTATGGCAGCTGGCAGAGTCCTCTGAAATGAGTTTTTCCAAGAAATATAATTAAGTAAAACTGGAACATAAATAGAAACTATGAAAAATATAAATCTTAAGGCATTGAAAATGCCAATACATTAAATTTTCAATTTAATCAAAGTCATGGGTCATTTAATGCAATATGAAGAAAAAATATTGGGAAATGAAATCACAGCAGTTTCTTCTGCTGCAGTTTGTCTAAGAGACTCAGATTATATTGACTTTCTGTAGATCTCAACTTGTTTAAAACAAGGAGACCCAATCAGTCTAAGGCATATGGGATTCTTTGGTTGCTGTTAAAAAAACAAAAACAGTTAATGGATATGTACGCATGTGCTTACAGTAGTGTACGGAGTCCAAAGTGCATGCTCTCAGGTAAAAAACTTCCTTTGGCATGACCTGTGTCTAAACCCCATTAAACTCAATATATTTCTGCTGATTTTGGTGGCTGTACTATTGGCTAGAAATGAATTAAGCTCAGAGCATTATAACAGGAAATGTTTGACTCGGAGGTTAAGGCATGTGATTCTTGTGTGTACTCATGAAGTTCTCGGGATCAAAAACGTGCTCCGCTCTTCTGATTCCACCCTCTTTACACCTTCCATGCAAAGCTGCTCAGAAGTTTGAAATGACGTTTTGATGCTGTGGTAGGAAATAAGGAAAAATGAAAACTTACTGTAAGAGCTAACTGCCAGCCATGGAAAAAAAGAGTAACAAGTTGGTGGTTCGTATGAGTTCAGACTCTGATAAACTGCAACATGAATGCATTTGGCTTTTAAGTGGGAAGGATGTACAAAAGAGTCCTCCTGCCCCATGTGAAATTCTTTATATTCTTAGTCAGAAACTAAAATATGCTTTTTGCTTGTTCTTTTTCCTCCAACAACAGCATTCAAACACCTTTCCTACATGCCTCTCCAGGTTCTTTGTTTCATGTCTGACTGGGGCAAGCCATCCTTACACACTGCACAGAAGCTCTATGTGGAGCTAAGTGCCTCTAGAAACCTTGGCTCCAGGTGCTATAAAAATTACTGAGGGCTTTGTTTACCACTTAAATGGAAAAGTGTAATCTCTGTTTTCTGCACCTAAAGCTGAAACCAAAATGCATTTGATTCGGCCTGCTATCAGGGTAACTATAATGACTGAAACTGTCATATCAGAAATCACCCATCCACACTGCTGATCCTTTACACTGATGGCAAGAAAAATATACTTGGAAAAGTTTTCTTTCTCACATGTTCAACTTAAATATAGGCTTGCTATTTCTGAGCAATCAATCAATGAAACACAGATGATAGATAACTCTTTTTTTGGTTTATTATTTTCCAGGTTTTGCTCTCCAAGCCTGGCTGCACACTGTAAATGGCAAGCACAGCTATAGTACCAGTCAGTGGTGGAATTTGATGGTTCTGTTCTCCACTAGATAATTTAAAACCTGCTTTCATTCTTGGCAAATCTCTCAATTAAAATCCCAATTACATTTTTTTGGGGGTCTCTGCATATCATTCAGTAGATAAACCCAAGGGGAGAAATATAGCTTTCTACTAAAAAACAGGTGACAGTTCATCTCTGCCCAATATATTAGTCACACAGCAAAAAAATACATTAAAAGAAACTAGTCCTCCTTAAAATGAGGAAATTCAGGGCTTGCAAAGATGCCAGTTTGTATTTCACTTTGAACAGGATGAACTGGGCATGTAATCATCTTTTTATTGCAAAATGTACCAAGATCATTGTATACAGTTAAATAATTACAATTACAGTGTATTTATTTTCAGGCCTTTAATAAAAATTGAGGTAATGTAAGAATGACATGCAACAGAAGTACCCATTGTTCTTCAATATTTTTGAGTATTTGAGTCCAATTTGTCACCGTGTTTACATTTAGATGCTTTGTGGATCAAGATAAACTAAAGGAATTAGGTTTCACTTCCATGAAAATTCAGGCAAGATATTAATTTTGCTCTGTACCCTCTTTTAAGCTGGGGCTTTTATGTTTCTACATTGTCTGCCACGCTGAGACGTAGGTTATGGTCAAGAGCTGCCAGAACCAACATAAGCAATAATGCTGATTTTGAGCTATGACTAGAATTGGAAGACTATCTGAAAATTATTATGTTTTTAAAAGGAAAAAAAAAAAAGAGTTGTTTTCATCTGTCCTATTTTCTCAGGCATTCATATTTCCTAACTTTAACATGCATCAGTAAAAGCTAGGAACAGACTTTCTCATGCATTAAAAAAGAGAAGCTGAGCTTCCCATGTTCCAGGAGCTGGGACCCTAAGAAGGACAACAGAATAAATTCTGGGAATTGGCAATGCTCCGCAATAGAAATAATTGCTGACAGTTGGAATAGCATCACATTCCTTTGCCTGCATAGCTTTGATATTGAAATTATCTCGTTACATTCACTTCCTCTGAAAACTAAACCTTATGTAACTGGAAAACAATAATCTAATATCATAATAGAGTTTTGTCATGGCCATTAGCCTGCATCTCCAGTGGAGATAAATATCTATTATTAGTTCAATCTATCACAAGATCTTGCAGTATTTAGGAAACTCCCTTGGGTCATCATTGCACACACCTCCTATAGTAAATCTTAAATTGTGACAAATAATGTCTTTTTTTCCATGGGTGCCCACTGTCTTCCTTATCCGTTTGTCTTCCAAAACGTAACAGATTTTTCCATGCAGCAGGGAAAATGGTGGTTAATGAATGGTAGAAAAACATCATTTATTCTATTAAAGGCAAGTCTTTGTTTCCCATTTCAGTGTGCTTTAGACCTTGTTGATGCAGAAACAGCATGATAAATATTTTATGAACAGGAACCAGCAAACACACAGTGGTAGGATGCTGCAGTGATTAAAGGAAGTGTTTAAACTTAGGGATAGATCCTGAGTCCAGCTACCATGAAGCCATGCTTAGTCACGCTGGAACAGGATGTCCAGGACAACCCTTGCATGCAAACCCTTATCCTTTCCCCTACCTCGCCTCCCTGTCAAGATGTTTCAGATGTCTTTCTGTTTCTCCTGGCAGCTAAGCTGCTCAGGAGACCCACACCATTGGCAGCAGCAGAAACACCCCAGCTTTCTGCCCCACCTGCAGACCCCCAACACACCAGCAATAGCAGATTTGCCAAAGAGCACTGTGCTAACGACTCCTGCCAGGAGAATCCTCTGCAATTCCAGCTACTTCCAAATCCTCCCGGTTAAAGCAGAAATATAACGTCCAACCAACACATTTCTTTCAAGATCTTCCCACCAGGTCCAGCAAAGGCTTTATGACACCTGGCACAGGGAAAGGCTGGCTGCCTCCTCCTTGCCCAGCAGGACATTCTTGCCAGTCACCCTTCAGAGAATTACTGCTAATTGCAGCAAGAAGCTTCCAGCCCTGACTCCTATCACTAAACAGACCTCCCTGAGCATTGCAATCCTGTCACCTGGCAGCAAAACCACTTCTCCATCCTGGCACCGACGGCTGACAAAATGGAATGGAAATAGGTAAGCCAAGCTGTCTGTTAAATGCAATTTTGGAAAAGCAAATCCCTTCCCTAGCAAAGAGCTGGAGGGAACAGAACTGTGATACTGGTGAACAGGAAGATATTTACTTTGAAAACATGGTGGCCACTCCAATATCAGGATGTGTAAGTATCATGAAAATTCAATGAAGCATAAATAAAAAGTAGCTACGTGCCAAGCCAAAAGACAGGGTAACTCTTACCTACTGAAAAATGTGGGGTGAGAAAAGTTGGACCAGTGGGTGAAGATCACACCTTAGTTTACCCAAAGTTTATTACCATCCAAGTGCATGCTCTGTGGACTGAGCTTGTTGGATTAAAAAGAAGCTGTCATGTTCCCTCACAGAATGAGAAGTTATTCTTAATGCACTTGCACTTTCTGCAAGAACGAAGGCAAGCTGCAAACTAGCGGAAGCAAAATGCATTTTGTTATGACTCAGTCACTGGGAGAAGGCCTGGGAGTCACCCAGAGGTTAGAGATGGATTTGCCTCTTTAAACTGCTCACCCCGCAGTCCAAGGGCTGGAGCCAGAGCAGTTCAGGTGCTGCAGTGTGTGCCCTGCTGCAGGTCCTCCTCCTCCTCCTCACGCTCTCCCGATCTGCTCAGCGCTTTCCCCTGAGCACGTTCAGCAGCTCCAAAGAAAAAGCGCAATCTCCTTTTCCTTTTCCCTCTGGTTTTGCAGCTTATTCAATGTTCAGCAGTGAGTAAAAGGCCAAGAGGAAACCTCCTTCCTTGCTGCTGGCTCACAGCCTTTCGGAGGAGCGCAGTGCAATAGCAAATACCAAACGCCACCCGCACAACACCCAGGCTCCGAAACACAACCTGGGTGCTGCTGGGTGTAGGTGCACATACGTGTAGCCCACAAACCTTCCCAGAGAAACCCCAGTGACCACAACTGAATGTAACGTTAAACTGCTAAATAACCACTTCTGCTGAACAAAATTTCTGCTCTCTCCTCTTCCCATGACAGCTCTAAAGCCCAGACTGAGCCCTTGTGAGGAGCGGCCGAGGGAGCTGGGGTTGTTCAGCCTGGAGAAAAGGAGGCTGAAGGGAGACCTTATCGTGCTCTACAATTCCCTCCTCTATAAAGGAGGCTGTAGTGAGGTGGGGGCCGGTCTCCCAATTAAAAGTGATGGGATGAGAGGAAATGGCCTCAAGTTGTGCCAGAGGAGGTTTAGATTCAATAGTCGGAAAAATATCTTCACCAAAAGGGTTGTCGAGCATTGGAACAGGCTGCCCAGGGAAGTGATTGAATCATCATCCCTGGAGGTATTTACAAGACAGGTAGACATGGTGCGGAGCGACATGGTTTAGTGGTGGTTGTGGCAGTGTTAGGTTAATGGTTGGACTTGATGATTCTATGATTGCAGAGGCACTGACTGATGGGTGAGTATAGAAAAATGTAAACAATTCTGTGAACAGGGTTTTGCCATTGCTGCTGGGTGCTGAAAGTCTCATTCACCAGTCTGATGCTCTCAGATGGTACTTTTTTTGTCTCACAGAAAGGCTATCCTTACATTTTTCCCCTTTTTCAGTGATCATACAGCTCAATTTTCTGCAACAGCACTTTAATTTCTTCAATTTAAACATTAACTTCTACAGAGGGTTGAATTATTTGCAGATGAAATAACACATAAATTGCATTAGTTTTTTAAAATACAGTGTGGGTCCCAAATGGTGCTTTTGTTCTCGCAGAAGAGTCAAGTGCTCATTAAAAAGCTGAGTAGCCAGTGATAAAATTTAGCAAAATCTTAGGAAAACATGGCTAACTGGTTTCTTCATTGTTTTCTCTAGCATATAGAGTATGAAGTACAGCCTTACCATCCTGTCAGATTCCTGATATGGGCCACCCTTAGGAAAGAGCCTGAGTGGACATAAAAGCCAACCTTATCCTGGGCTGCATCGAAAGAAGTGTGGGCAACAGGTGAAGGGAGGGGATTCTGGCCCTCTGCTCTGATGAGACCCCACCTGGTGTCCTGCATCCAGCTTCATCACAGGAAAGACATGGACTTGTTGGAGTGGGTCCAGAGGAGGTCACAAAGATGATCAGAGGGATGGACCACCTCTGCTGTGAGGAGAGGCTGAGAGAGTTGGGGTTGTTCAGCCTGGAGAAGAGAAGCCTCTGGGCAGATCTTATTGTGGCCTTTCAGTAGTGAGACACTAGAACAGGTTGCCCAGAGAAGTTGTGGATGCTCCATCCCTGGAAGTGTTCAAGGCCAGGCTGGATGGGGCTTTGAGCAACCTGGTCTAGTGGGAGGTGTCCCTGCCCATGGAAGGGGGGCTGGAACTAGATGATCTTTAAGGTGTCTTTCAACTCTAACCATTCTACGTTTCTAAGACAAGGACAATTAGTGGTACAGTCTACAGTCATTATCATGTATCAAATCAAGAAATTATGGTTTAGAGTGATTCTTTAATGGAATATAAGACATTAAGATACTCTTAGACCAGAAAAGGCAGAAAGACAGAGTAGAAATAAAATGAAATGACAAAAAGGAGGACAGGGGTTTTAGATACTTTGAGAGAAAAAAAAAAAAGGCCAATAAAATGTAAAGCACATTGAGGATTTTTTTGTCAGGGCTACGTTTCTCATACTTAGTAACTGAGAGCTTATTCTCCATTATCATCCTACAGGCTGGGGAAAGGCTGATTCCCACTTCAAGCAATTAAATTAATCCTTTTTTGCACTTGTTCTTTGTTTTCTTAGCTGCACAATGCCATGAATTGGTATCAACCCAAATTGCTTGTACCAACGCATTCATTTGTAAGGGCCACCAGCTTTCAATCCAATTCTTCTTCATTCTCTGTCCTGGTGCAGTTATCTGTCAAGAATATGAATAAATTTATGCTCAGCTAATGTTTGGGTTTTGAAATATGTTTTGATGTGTGTGCAGTGTCAATGTTTGCTGAATTTCATCAAGAAATGCAAAGATGGACTTATTTTGGACCATCTCCAGACCTTTTGCTGTCCACAGAAGTAAGAGAACCCATAGAAGTGGGCTGAAAAGAACATGAATTGGACCTGCTGACACGGAAAGCAATATGTGAAGGAGACTTTGTAACTCCCAAATTGGAGCCGAATGTGACTCCTGAATTTGAAAATTTAACTTACTTCAACAATAGAGTTAAATCTGATGCCTCAAAATCACCCAAATTCACAGACCCAAAGCCATGAGGCGCATGACATTTATAAACGGCTATCCCTGCCCCTATCTAACCTCTTTACCTCCCAAATACATTGTTCTTAGCTAAGACTTTGTCATCCTTTAAAAAATGATCCTCTAAAAAAGGATCTTTTTTAAAAATTTGACTTCTGTTGGGGTACAGCTCAGCTAGGCGAAGATAAAGCTCAAACAACTTAAAATCTTGGAAATGGTTTTGTTTAAATTCTCAGAGCCTTATACATAGTTCAGCCTACTTTAAATGTTTAGACTAATTTAAACCACTAATAGGCTCACGTGACTGAAAGCAGCACATGTGCATTACACGTGGCATTAAGTGAAAAATTCAATAGTCTTTGTTTCTACATCTTCTGTCTCAACTGTTGTAAAACGCTAACCCCAGAGTAAAGTGATTAGAAGAATATGAGTAGAAACATGGTTAATAAGGCTTAAAATTCTTGAATCCCATAGTGCATGAATTTAAAAGTATGTATCTTGCAGGTACATTAAAAAAAATAAGATCAGTAAAAGAGCTGTGCTATCTCTGCATCTGATAATCCTTTATGTGTACAAAAAAAAGTGTAAAAAGATAATAACTTTTAATGTCTGGACAGTATTATTCAATATGCAGCTGAATAAAATCTATAAAACAAGTCAAGTTTGGAACTTCTATTTTCAACAAACACAGTTCAGACCTAAAAATTTCTTGTCAGAATTTGTAGGAAAATTGTAGGCAGAGTCTTAATTCTCAGGATTTCTTTCAAATTGTTTTGCTCCTTTAAGAAATCCTTGGGCTTCAAGTTAAAAAAACAGTACAGGGAATTTGAATCTCAATGGAATTTGATGAAAGATGACAGAAACTTACAGGACTTCTTAAACAGAAATGGTGGATGAGAGGATTTGCTATGAGACTCTAAATGCTGTAGATGAGTTGTGTGTAACAGAGGGCACGTTCATAAAATATGCTTTCTCTTTTATGTCATTTTATTGTCTGATTTATTTATCTAAACAAAGTAGCTAATCTTAGCAGCTCCTAGGAGCTTTATTAATTTTTATCTTGCACCTTCAAAATTACAAAAAAGCCACCAGTTATGAAACCAAAAAGCAAATGTAAATATTTCAGGCTATAACCGTTTTAGGGCATCCCATGCCACGGGCTAAGGGACTTTATGAACGGAGGTCAAATCCGGTGGCAGCTGCAGTTCTCCTTGCAAGACCTCTCCCTGCTCCCAGCTTCCAGTCTGGGATAGGACTGACCTTGTTCCTACTTTTAAGAATATATATGCTAGCTGATTGCTGCTATGGAGATGATGGCTAAAGGAAGGAGTAGGAGCGAGTAGGAAAAAAGAACAGAGGACAGAAAAATTGAAATGTATGGTTATTCTGTTCCTTGCTTTCCTGCTACATGCAAAGGGCAGTAGGAGTGCAGTAACCTTTTTCCCTTCTTGAGGAAATGATGCCAAAGCCTGTATAGCAGCTCCTTAGCCAGGGAATGTTTCAGTCCCAGAATAAATCTGAATAAATCAAGGAATTTCCTCTTCCAGGAAACATGCACTATCCTTTTTTATTTCAGTTTGAATTTCTTCTCTGAAACCCTGGGATTCTGACTTCTTTTGGGGGTGCTTTACTTGGAAATCCCTTTTATTCTTCCTGCCTAAGGAGTGTTTACCTCCATGGGGGAATCTGTGTGCACCTCTCCAGCTAAGCAGAACTCACCTACGAGTCCCCTTGACACTGCTGGATCCTGGGGCACACGACAACATTGATGACTGAGGAGGTGCTTGGGCCTCAGTTCTGTTTAATTTATTACTGCAGATATGGCTACAATGTCCAACTTCACAATTACAATTAGCAGCTCTCTATGGCTAATAGCTACCCATGACCTCTATGCACAGTGTGATGCTTACACATTTAACAATATTGTTATCAGTGATCCTTGATGGCCCTTTGTGTGCTCAGCCATTAAAACATATCTGCCAGCAGCAAGAGTTCTCCTGGACTCCTATGAGTTCATCATTCTCCACCTCCAACTTCCACTGGCAAAATGTTATTTTATAAACTGCAAAACGGCAGTGGAGATTGCACTTGCACTTCACCTGTGTTGCCTCAAATGTGTCACTTGCTTGGCTTACCAAGTGAGCATCTCACGTGGCTTTTTAAAAGTCAGACAAACCTGCCTGCTCCATATCAATAAATAGACTGAAGCCAGGACAAGGTCTCCTTTTTCTCTCTCATTCCCTCTTCTGGCAACTCTTGAAATATATTTTAAGAACCACTTATGTGTAAAATAGCTCCAGTCCCACAGAGCAGCAACTTCTTGCCTTATGTGATATCTCAGTGGCAAACTGCAGTGCCTTCTTCCCAGGTGGTCCTTCCGCCATGGGCAGGTGGTGGAAAGGTCTCACCATGTAATGGAACATCTCTGCATGGCGACAGGCCAGGGCTCTGGTTTGCTCCTCCAGAGCCCTCAGCAGAGGAACTCAAACAAGCCAGAGACCCAGCTAGGCTTTGGCAAGTTTACTTTTCATTTTTCTTCTGTGAGGGTGACAGGAGCAAATGAACAATTACAGTATTTTTTGTCCAGCTGACAAATTATATGTTAGCTCAATTTAGCCGAAGTACAATTCCACAATCAAAGCCAAAACAAAGCAGATCAAACAGGCTTACATTTTCTAAAATTTCATTAATCCTGTTTTTCTGTTTGTCTTTTTCACCTCTCTAGGTGAAATTATTATTCCATGAGGACATTATTATTCCATGTCCTCAACCAAAGAGGAAAGCATGAGAGTTCTGTTTTTGTTTTGGTGGTTTTGGGTTGTTTTTTTTTTGTTTTCCAAAGGAGTCTATGTTATAAGGATACAAATACTTAATTAGAGAATGGAAATTCCACTGACTGACCAAATGCAATTAAGCTGTCCAGCTCATTTCAAAATAGGATGTGAATTTAAATAAGGCTCAACTTTGTGGAAGCTGCCTCCCTCTGATGGACACTTCAGTTTTGGATATAAAGACAAAGAGGCTAATTTTTTACCATTCACTCAGCTCCACAATTAATACAGATATCCGGTTAGAGTCACTGCCAAACTGCAGGGAAGTAGAAATGCTTTTCTGAAGCTATATGTAGAAATAAGTAGAAACACTTTTCTGAAGAAAATGTCACAGAGAATGAAGGAAGAAGAGAAGTATGAATTTAGACATGTTTTTTCTCAAAATCTTATATTGGTTCCCCAGGGAACAGGATCCAGAATAACCCTCTGTATGAGTGGGGAGCTGCCGAGAGCTAATCGTTGCACCATATCGTGCAGTGAAGTGTGTTTGAACTCCCAGATTATTCCACGTTTTAGAAGCTTGAGGCAGGACAGCAGGTTCATGGGATCCCACATCTGGAGCTCTCTGCTGGGGGTGGAAATTTTGTCTGTAATTTGAAAGACTGAATCTTAACTTTAAGAAAACTTCAGGTTTTCGCTACAAAGAAATATGTGACATAGCCTGGTTTTATTCTAATAATCATATATAGATGAGTCATAGTTGTAGGGCAATATTCTAGCCATACAGACAGTGTGAAAAACTACCCTAGATTCAGGTTCCCAGAATTATTTCTGATTTTTCATTCATTTATTATTTTTTTATATTTTTAATTTAGTGGCTTTTCTTTTGATTCCTGCAAAACACTTGAAGGATTTAGGATTCCCCCTTTCCCATCTGGTAGGAAATGCTGTCTCATAGATTCAGAGTTCTTTTACCCTCTTTTCTGATGTCATGGGCCTTCTGCAACATGTTTGATGGGAGCAATGAAGAAAGTGTTAGCTTGGACCTGAGTTTTCCATTTCTGAAGTAAGTCCTTATTTAATTTCCAGATTAGAGGAGTTGAAATTAAAAAAAAAAATAATCCCTTCTTAAGTTTTGTAAGCAGCCTGATCAGAGACCTGAGAGTACCCTGGCTCACCTTGGTCTTTCATCAAGCAAGAACTAGTAATGTCAGATTCCTGGTGGTCACTGAGCTTAGCCAAACCAGTTATTTAAGGTCAGAAACTCGATCCATTTTTAAAAAAAGGTAACTGTTGGTACCTAAAGAACCTGCATGGCAACCAGGGTGATTCCTTCCAAATTCAAGTGTCTCCCTTAGTGAGGAGAGGGGTTTTTTGGGTGAGAAATTTGAACTTAAGTACCTGTATCCATCTCGATACTATTAAATTATATGTGCATCATCCTAAAGTCCTTGATTGGCTCTATATTTTATTTTTTAAAAAGTTAAGATGGTGGAGAGCAACTGGGTATCTGCTTGTGCCTCACCCCTTCCCTCCTGTCAGCCCAGTTCCTCACAGTTAACATCTTGCAGCTTCTTGAAACACTAGCTAAATCACTGGCACTGCCACCATTTTCCTAGACTCAGAAAGTCGGAGAAGATAAATGATAATGGTTAGCTCTTGCAGCACATAATGCTTTTCATCGGCAAACTCTGCAGCTAATATTCATACAAAACCAGGGGGATTTATGCAATAAAATTCTGCTTATAGACACTTTCCAAATCGCTGTGGAAAAGACTATTAGCCGAGAGCCAATGAGGCATTGGCTCAGCCATTAAACACCTTGTAGATGCTTTCCTAAACACATAATGGCTGGATTTTTTTGAGGAAATTGCAGTTCCAACAGTCAAGAGAACGTATATATTAGGGCATAGTTAATTTTGCCCTTGCCCTTGGTGTTATTAATTTTAGACATGCAATACCCTTTCATTGTCCATGCATCTACATTTTAAACCAGACACTTTAAGGTGCAATGTCTCTGACCTCTGTCAGATTTCCATTTTAGGATGAAATGACCCCATCCAAAATGCTTACATTTCTCTTCACTGAGACACAAGGGTGGTCTAGTCATGTAGACACTTATATTAGAGAACCGCTTTTGAGCAGATGAATCCCACTTGAAGTGAGTACAAACTGCTAGAACCTAGTGCCTGTGTTGTAAATAATCATGGACACTTTGTCCACAATAAATATTTTTTTTTCATTTTTAAAGGGATTTTAATGCTATATTTACATATTTACATATTTTGTTAAGTTTTCTTACGCTTTAACTAAAGGTCTGGCAAACTTTGTCTATATTATCAAATAAAATGGGGCCAGTACATGAGATCAAGTATTGCCCATGAGTGCCCGTGCTGCTAGTGCTATCCACAGGCCAAGACTGGTTCGTGCCCACCCAAACTCTTCCAGATATTGTACAGGCCTTTAGCAAGGAACAGCCTCAGCCAGGGACTGTTTCGAGTAAGCAGTTTGGACTGGGGAAGGAGGTTAGGGATGCACAGAGCAGATGTGTGGATATGAGGTGATCCACTCTGTTTGACCTCAGTGCTAGAAAAAGATCCTTGGCTAATTTTATTTGATAGTATAAACACACCTCAAAATGCTTGAAGGCATTGCCAAATACTTCGGTAGAAAAAGCCCAAATGGCTGTGACATAACATGGAAATTTGGCATTTGATCAAAATAAGATATAGGTGTAGTGATACATGATTACAAGGCCTTACAGGGCCTCATAATCTTGCTTGCATAAAGCTCTCCTTTTTCTCTTCCTTGCATAATGCAGTGAATGACAAGGAACAGGCATGTATTCTTTGAGGCAGAATCATCTGTCAAATACTATTGAGGTGGAGGTATTGATTTTACTTTATAAGTATCTTTTGAGGCATGACAAAATTAGAAGTTTGGGAGTAGGCTGACTGGTTTGATGCAATGTCAGTCACGATTCTTTCACTTGACACCCAGTGTCAGTGAAAACAAAAAAATGCATGTTCACCTTTATTAGTAAATATTTGAAAATTGAAAAATCTGTTAACATGAATTGCTATGGACAATAGCTATTCACTGATTGGATATCTTCTATCTTCTAGGCATTACTGCACAAATTTATGAGGACTGAGGAAGCTGTAAGGTTTAGATTTTAAACTTTCACTTAACACATCATTTTTGACAGCTCTGATGACCTGATTTCCTGCCACCTCTCTGCGATTTCAATCTGAAATTGACTGAGCACTTGGGAAAAAAAAAAAATCACTTCAATGAGTTTGCAAATAACTTTAGGTACTTCTATCTTTGTCCACATTTGCATGAACCCACTCATTTCAGTGAGTGCTCACACAGCTTTGAAAACTTAGGCACAAATTAATTAGGACCACATCTGATCTCAGCTCATGAAGTGCTCCAAAACACTCATGGAAGTCAATGACTGTGTGATGCAATCTCACAGAGCACTCAGCAAGCTGAAAAACTCGAGAGGCTTGATGGATAGCTAGACAAGTACACCATGCTGCTGTAGGTAGATTCCATACAGCACCCAAACTAGTCTGTTTAAAGATAGCTCGGTCTGCACCAGCAAGGACTGTTCTTGCTTTGTGTTGGTGGTGAAAGAACAGTAGTATCCTGTAGCATCAGCAAGAATCAAAGAGCATGAGAAACAAGTAAAGGGACTTTACTTGAATTATTAATGAATTATGGCAATTATGATCTTACAGAAAGAACAGAGATAAAATGGATCATTCTCATGACCAAAGAGAAAAGAAAAAAATGAAGACTGTCTACTTATCAGAAGAGTCGATTCTGTTACTGAGACCATTTTGGCAATGAAAAAATTAAATACCATGAATTATGGAGATTGTTTAATGTATGTGACTGCTCTGAATAGAGGAAGGTACAAAGGCATGTCAAAAGAGTGGGAAAATTAGCAGCTGAATTTGGCAGCTAACTAGGAAAGAAGGTCATGTGCAAGTCATCATGGCAGGATAAAACAGTAAAAAATTGGAAAAGGCTGAGGTGTGGAGGGTGGGTAAGAAGCTGAGCACTGTTCTGATGCAGTAAGAGAAGGCTGCATGGGTACTTGGTGAAAAAGCTGCTCAGAAAAATGGGCAGAGAAATCACAGCAATCATTCTCTGAAGAGGCCAGGAGGTGTAGGAGCAGTGTAACAGGAGGCTGCAACAGTCTACAAAAAGTGCAGGGAAAAAAGTGCAGTGGCATGAGAGTAATTAAACAAAATAAAGGGATCTGCAGAGGCATCTAATTCCTGCCTCCCAGCTGTGTTATGAAACTTAAGGCTACTTACAGCCACAGACCAAGCAAAGAAGTTTTCAAAACATTTCTTCATTTTCTGTATTTAAAAAAAGTGCCCTTTTTTTCCACTAACAGAAAAGGGTCACTGTGTCTCAATCTGTCAATGGGATTCCTTTCAACTCCAAACCTTATTTTATACAACCATTTTTATTTATAATTGTAGCTAGGGGGCCTGGTCCTATTTTCACACGAGGAAAATTCAGTCGATTTCAATACAGCCAGTCGTGGTCAGACTTCTGTAAATGAGATTAGAATTGAGCCTATGTCAAACACAGTAGAGCCAGAAAAAGATTTATTTCTATCATTGAACTCTTCGGGTGAGGATTTGTCCCATTAAAATGCATTATCTATTATACTTTGGACAGCATGGCCAAACCAAGCTAACACTCAAAATTGGATGTTTGGAAGGAACAGGTTTCTGGTTTTCTCCTTCAACATAAATTCATTCAAGAGCTTTTGCTGATCTGAGGTCTTTTTAAAGAGCCAAAGAGGCAGTTCTGCAAAGATCATGAAGACCTAAACGAACACTCTTGGTGAAAGGCCTGGGCTGTATTTCAATGAAATAAGAAGGTGTTGTTCTTCAGGGTTAAAGCTGCATGCTCTTTCACAGCCATTGATGCACTGGCTAGAATATTTATTGCATGCCCAAACCTTCAGGGCACTTTCTTTGTGGGGTGTGCAGGGCCTTGTGTTCACTTCAGGCTTGTGCAAATGACCTGCTGAATCTTGGATTTCTTCTGATCCCCATTCAATAGTAAGTAAATGAATCCCATTTCTTTAGCACTAACCAGCAAAGAGATGCAGTTGAAACAACCAGCCTTACCCACAGGATTGCATATCTCCATTTTACCAGAAGCTTAAAACTTACCAGAACTACGCTTGCAAACTTCCAGCACCACCCCCAAACGTTCTTGGGTGAAACAGCTAGAAACTTGGGTTTTGTTAACTGCAGCTGTGTCTGCCAGCTACTTCTGTGGAGGATCCCCGAGAAATGTTCCCATTGACAGTCCTGGTTATGAATTTCCTTGTTTCACCTTGAATATTTCCACTCTGTCTGTAACAGAGGTGGCTGTTGTTGTGCCTCCAATCATTTACTGTGGATAGTCAGGCTTGGACATCCATGATATGTGTCTAAAGTATTTAGCAGAGTCAGCGATCGATGCTAAAGCCACAATACCTGTCTAAAGTATTTAGCATTGATAGGTACCTAAATACCCAGTGAAATCCAGGAGGAATCATTAGTTTTAAAGGACTGTAGGCATCTGAATATCTTTGAGACTTTGAGAGCAAGCTTTTTTCCTTCAGTCTACACTGACCTTTATTGCTGTCTCTTGGCTTTCCCTCTGTTCCTTCCATTTCTTGAGGTCTCAGTGGTGCTCAGTGTAGCTAATCCTGTCTCTTGAGAGACACGAATATCCTGATCCTATGGCACTGTCTATTTCTTTTGCAGGTTTCTTCTGCTTGCAGAGAATTCTTAAAATAAAACTCCTTTTCATTACACTTTGGCATTCATTTTTGCGTATGATACTAGGATAGCAGCAGTATTTACCAAAACTATAAAAAGAGCATGAAAAGCTGATCTGATGAAGGAGTAAAATAAGCAGGAGCACAATACTCCTTAAACTAGCCCTTTTAAACTTAGATATTGCATTCTAAAGATGCCAACAGTGCAGATAAAAAGGAATTACATCAAGAAATGTGAATCACAATCCCATTCAAAGGACTGCCTGTAATTAGGTTTTCTTCCTCTTGGCAGACTCAGTGCATAACTGTTGAAAGAAGCACTAATGGCGTTGGGCATGCAGGGGTGCAGAGCCCGCACCACCACAGCACCATGGCCAACTTGCTACCCTACTGCAGGGTCCCAAGGTCACATCATTACACTGATACACACTCTGAAAGGCAGATTTTGCTGTGAAATCAGATATTCCCTTGTGGATGTGGAAATGGTTTAAGAGGTCACTGACTCTCAAACTCTCCTCTACCTATGCTAGCTGGGAAATGATAACTGATCGTTAGAGCAGTCCTAACCCCATGCCAGTGTAAAGTGAAACAGGTTTTATAAAGAAAAACCTCTCAGTCTTTTCACTCCACATCTCACTCAAGTCAATTAAGAACCAGGGTAGGAAAGAGCTCTTGAGGCTGAAGAGGTGAGTGGTGCTAGTCACCTCATTTACTGTTCATACAGATCCATCTGAAAGGTATACCTCAGGAATTAACAATTGCTGGTATCAACTACCCCTTAGAGGGCAGTTTCATGGCAGCCAGCTATTAAATAAGAAAATATTCATTATGTATATTTACTGCAGCTTCAAGATCAGCTTTTTAGACTCTGTAGTGACTTCCAGAGAAGAGCTAGAAATCAAAGTAGTCAAGAAATTAGACTTACATTGACAAAATTCTAGTTAGAAAGACAAATGTGCATTACCTGTGTTTAAACTGGGTATATTGCGCTGTTAGTAGGCTTGAAGAACAGTCATATGGCATTTATAAAATCAGTAATTACAGAGATAATTAGTTGGTAGTTTACATTAAAAATTTAGGTTTTACACAAACAGATGGTCAATGTACTAGGAAGAAATCTTAGTTAATTTACCTATGTTCAGAGACTACTTTGCAAAGGTTTCAGGGGAACTGGAAGTAGGGACCTCAGCCTGATCACAACTTCAGTGCCTGGAATGACATCTCAGCACAGAAACTTTTGTGTTGTATCACCTAGTATAAAATCAACTGACTCTCTGTATGGTTATCAGATGCTCTTTGTAATAAATTATGTTAATATTTATAAAGTAACTAACTACAGATATTGGTATTCTAAAAACAGGAAACAAGTGTATCTCAAGCAAGCTGGCTTTCTGATCAGTGTGGGGAAAGTCCTAACCCATCACCTATTTTGAAATGTTCTTACTTCCCAAGTTTTCCCATCCTCTTTATTTCCTACTAAGTAGCAGCTTCTCATTGACATTTTATCAAGCAGTTTTTATATTGCTATTTCTGATGTCATTGTGATAATTTATTGAAGCATACTAAATTAATAATGTTTAAGTGATAGGCTTGGTACATCATAGATGCATCAGAAAACCATCAGAAGTTGTCCTGCCACATATAGTTAAGAACATTTAAAGAGCACAGAACAAAAGCACAAAACCAGTGAGCTGATCTCCTTCAGTGAGAAACAGGGTTTCAAAAATACCTTGTGTGGAAGCCTGTAACCAGGCTGGTTGATGTAAAATTGAGACCACGTGATCCTCCTTGGGCTGAATAGGCATTCTGCATTCATTGCCCAGGAAATGAACAATGTAGAGCTCTATTAATCATAATAAGGTTTGCAATAAATCATAACAAGGCTTCTGTCCTAACCAAGGAATGAAGCAAACCCTGAATCCAGAGCTGAATGCAGAGACAAGTTAATTCATCAGTGAATTGTCAACAAAGAATGTGCCTTAATCTTAATTACTGGTAGACCACCATGTCAGAGCCCTGAAACATGTCTGAGTATTAATACAAAGAGCAAACAACGTGTCAGCATGGAGTGATGTGCTAATTTCACATCCTGAGGTGATACTGGCTACAAACAGAAATGCTTCTTACATTTGCAGACACCTTTAGCTCTCAAGTATCCTCTCCTTCATGAGTTATTCTGCCCCAGATATAGCATAGCACCCAACAGCAAAGTCCTTCTCTGCCTTCCATGCTGGAAGCTTATGGATCTCAGGCTGCTAAGGAAATGGTATTTTCTAATTTGCCTTAGACAACATGAGGCTTCTTGCACCCAGGCAAGGTAATATATAAAATTTTGAGGTCAGGTCCCTGGTGGGGTGTTAATAGTTGACAGCAGTGATGATTTTTGTATGTGACACAAGTGTCTAGATTCCCTTTATAATAATGGAGAAAGAATTACATGGTTATAAGCTGAAATGCATTTTATCCTGAGACAGAAATTTGATGACTGACTTCTTAAAAACTCTTACTTCTCTCCACTGATAATTAAGAGAGCACAGGCAGTGCAGATGCAGATATCTGCACCGTAAAGTTCTGAAGGCAGGTGGGGAGAATCTCATCCTGGTTTCCTGGAGACTTTTTGTTTTTGGCAGCAAATCCTGTGCGGTGTGTTTCTGGGTTCAGTAGGGAGACATGCGGTATACAGCAGAGTTTCCAGCATGGGTTGGGACACGGGGAAAAATGTCTCTATCTTTCTCTTCATCTCTCTTGGGAAGGCAAGACAAACATTTTTAGAATAAATCACATACATATGTAGGCTTACATTCTGTTATTGCTATCTGAGATCTGTGTTCTCTCTGTCATTAAAGTGGTGCTGGTAGAGGAGGCCTAAAATCCTCTGTAGCTTTGCATATACAAGGCAAAGACACTTTTATTTAGTCCCCAAATATCTATTCCTCACCCATTTTTATATCCAGTCCATTAGGAAGGTCACCAAAGTATGACGACCTGGAGGCATTTAGTTATCAGCAAACCTCATTGGATTTGGGGTTAGTTTTTCTTCAAATAAGAGTCTTCTTGATATGTGACTGCTGAATAGTTTCACAATTTACCCCAAGAGGAAAATCCATGGATTTTGTTAAGCACCTGCACTGTCACAGACACCAGCTAGCACTAATTTCTGAAAAGATCTAGTTGGGTTTTTTTGTACAGAAATTAGTAATCAGTCAAACCATTATGTGCTTTTTTACCAAGATCTTTGTCTCCAAGTGCCATGTTCGGCAGTGCATTGTCAATGTCATTTATTTATTTGTCTAAATGTTATACCAGAAACTGCTCTATCACTTTGGATTTTCAGCTTAAAATATCTTCAAGTGATCTTTGTTCTCTTATAAATTTCTACCATCATTACACTTCCCTCTTTTGGATATTAAAGCCTAGAAGCTCATGCAAAGCAGTTATTGCTCTTTTTGTAACTTGGACATTTTTATTTGTAGTTCACACTGTTTTCCTTTCAAACTTTTTCATCCTGACCGCATTTTTTTTTTATTTTTCTGGTAACTGTGGGCTGTTCCTTTCTAAGGTGACCTGCAAAGGAATTTTTTTTTTAATTGGATTTATACTTTGTCTCTTTCTGGTATACAAAGATATTCTTACTTTTTGTTTGTTTATTCATAGCAATTATTTTTTCTTGGCTATTTCAGGAATGTCAGTGCTGGCCTTTTCTGATTTTTCTGGATGCTACTTTGAATCTTCCCAAGGACAGTTATTATTAGCTTTTACATTGCAGCTGACTGGGTATGGGTGTTGAAAGTTTAATCTGTTATCTCCATAAAATATAATTACTTGTACCCACCTAACCTTGAAACGAGCCCATATTTATATAAAAAACCCTAACTATTTCTCAGTGAAAGCAGAATTTACTAGCTACCTCATATCTTCCAGAAATGTTCTCCAAAACTGCTAGCTTCATTAGATATATATCATCTTGACTAAATCTCAGTCAGGCTTTCTTATCTATATACATGTGCCTAATAATAAAGTAAAATCTTGCAACCTCCCCCTCCCTGTTCCATAAAGAAGCATGTTGTATCTAATTCCCTTCAAAAATTCTCAGGGAAGATTTCACTGACACTGTGCAGTTGTCGATCTTGCAGTTTCTTATCCTAATAGTCGTGTTTAAAGCTGGTCAGGTGTATCGTAACTTAAACACCTCTTTTTCTTCTTTGAGTGTAGGGAAGACTCATCACTCTTGCAGCAATACGCTTTGCTATTGATGAACGTGGGAGGTGAATCCCATGTCTTATCTCCATCCCCTATTTTCCCTTCCCCAATATGTTCCTCTTATCCTCCCTAGGTAAGGATACATGGTTTACATCTGATCATGCAAAATGCAACATACACCATCCATATTGGCCTCTGTGCTGTTAGAAGTCCCAGTTAACTATTGTATTACCTTGGAAACTTTATGCACAGGTTAGCCTTGACATACACAGACCACAAACAGTCTATGACACTGGGACTCTGTAAAATACGAGGCCAAATAGTGAATTCTATCAGCCCCACGGGAATGCAGCGTGAGCTGTAACGCACCCTTGTCACCACGATGAAGCATTGTCTAAAAGAAAAAATCACAGCTCCTCATCTCTCTGATGCTTACATTTTCCACAGCTGACTTTAAAGGCCTTTAGGTTAATTAATTCTTCTCACTCCTCAGGTTTATTTTTTGCCCCAATGGATTCTCATCCCTCTCCTTTCACAGTTTTTGGTTAGATTTTTTTTCATTACACTGAATAGACCAAGATCTTCTAGTCCTCTCTTAACAGAGAGACTCTTTTCCTCTGATCTTCCTTGTGGACCTGTGCAGTTTCTCTTCCATGGTGATGCTGGGATAGTATTCTAGACAAAGCCTCAAAGGGACTTTCTGCAGTGCCATTAATAAAAAAATCTCTCTCAACTGATTCTAACATTTAACTACTAGGCAGGAAAGTGGAAATCACCGAGTAAATATGTAGGGCTGCTTCACTCAGTGAAATCTCTCTCCTCAAACTTTGTTACTATTGCTTTGTTGTTGTTTGCTGGAAAAAACAGCAATCCTGTGTTAAAGCAAAAGGATCCGTAGCCTGAACACCAGTGAAGAGAAGTAGCTGTTGAATTGTGTCCTCACCTGCTGTGGCCGACAACCTCAATGACAGAGATAAATGTAAGTTGGCAGCATTACTGGATCCATATTTTAAACAAAAATTGAAACCTTGCTTCTACAAAGTGCTGACATGGCTATCTGAAAGGATGAACCATTAAGTGCAGGATCCGTCCTCCCTTACCTGCTTTGCTGAGTGCTCTTCAAGTTGGTATTTCACATACCAGTGGAAAGAGCCACCTGATGTAGCTAAGCAAATCTGAGAGGAAAAAATACCCTAAACCCAATCAAGGTCAAAAACTCTGTAAGGGACAGTGAGCTTAGGGTGAAGTTGGTTTGGGTTACAATCTGACATGAGACATATTGGGCAATGCACAGCACCAATCAAACACAAATCTAATTCTTAGTATCTCTTAACCCTGTGCTAATGTCTTAGACATTCTAACGCATCTCATATGTCACCAGACAATTATATGCTGAGAAATGAGTTGATCTCCTAATGCAGCACACCCCTAAATGTAAACTGTTAGATTTAACTGTCTTCATCTCAAGTTGAATCCCACCATTGTACTTGGTCATCTGAATCTCACCTCATACTGGTGATACGTGTGCGTGTTTGTGTCCTGCTACACATGCTTGGAAACAGAGACTGTAGGCTGATCTGAAGGTGGGGAATCAGGACAGGAGATGAAGCATGCCGAGCTAGTCCATTGGAAGACATAGACCTAATCCTCGAGTTCAAAATATTCTCATTATTTCTCGCTTACTTGGTCCTAACCAAAAGAAACAAAATATTTGTTTCTATATAAGGCGGTAAATTATTTCAATGAACAAGACTCTGGTTTCATTAATCCTGTCTATTCCAAGAACAGGTTGATTACAATATAATTCATTTTGTAAAATAATTTATTTCTGTTTCATCTTAGAAAGAGATTCATCCATTCATTTTCCAGATTTGTCCTACATTTCCAGAAAATCCAGTCTGATCTCAAGTAAGTCGTTGATTGTTAAAGGATGACCATTTGTAGGTGTCATCACCTTCAGTCAGATCTCTGAGTGATTAGAAATTTTTAGAACAGAGAATTTAGCATATATTGTCTGATGAAGAAATTCCCGATTCCTGTGTATTAAATGAAATATTAGGACAGTCCATGTAGCCCATATTTCCTATATTTTTATCCCTATACCCATAATTTTCATGGAAGAACTGGCTGTATTCCATATATGATAGCTGTCCAATTGCTTTTCTGAACAGTAATGCTGATATCAAATCATTTGGAAATGGAAAACATAGTTCACTGTTAAATACCACCTATAGGAAAAATCAGAAGAAAAGTTCAAGAGCTTAATCTAAAGAAAGATCTTGACTAAAGCTTTACATTGAATCAGAGGGGGTTGGAGCTGTAGGGCTAATACAGCGTTGATTCTTCAGTATTTCCCAAAGCCAGTGTCCCTTTGTGCTGCCTGATAGGTGATACTTCAGAATTATGTATTACCTTCAGCTATATTCAATTTGCTCCCATACGACTAGTGTCTGACAACAACAAAAATGTGTGCTCTTAAAAGCATAGCCATTATGGTATCTTTTTTTATTGTCTGGAAGTTGCAGTGCGTTCTATTGCATTACATGAAAAATAGAGTCTGTCTCTTCTGTGATTAGATAGAGAGGAAAGATGGGTGCTGTATTTTGTCAGAATTTACAGCAGCTGATACGGGTAAATGAATAAAATATTCTAAGTTAGAGTTTACCTTCTGTTGCTGACCACTGAGATCGCTTCATATTCTTTCCTTTTATATAACAGACTTAGACAAAAGCACATTTTTCTTTTTTTCTGATCTTCATCATATTTAGTGAATGCTGGAACTTAACGACAGTGAAACCACACCTTGCAGCAGATGGCTGCTCTCTGAGAGGGCTGGGGGGAGGATTTTTCTTTCACTCCTTGAAATGGGTCATTTAAATAAAAGGGCTACAACTGATGACTACCATTGACCCTTGAAATCCTAGAAAATCATTACTGTCTGAGGACTGTTCCCTCTGCTGCTCTGTTTGTGTGTGTGGAAGTGGAGATGTTTGTCTAAAGCAAAAAATCAGAAGTGAAGATTTTTCTCTCCAGATTTGGAGATCTTTCACATGAAAACTGCCATAGGAAAACCACCACAGGAAAAAAGTACAAGTGAAGCATTCCTGGTATCTATTACTAGTTCTAACAAAAAACAACTCAAGGGAAGAATATCATGGCCTACATTTTTAAAGGAGGCTAGTATTTTTGGGGGCCCTAATTTTCAAAGCAGATGATTATCCAAAAGGCAAGTGAATTCCATTAGAAACATTCGTGACACCTCCCAGTCAAGTCGTGTGTCTTCCTTTGGTCATGATACTTTTTTTTTTCAAGCTTGAAAAATGGAGACAACTTTGGAAATGTAGGAACTATGGTGCATTTGGGGGAGAAAAGATTCCATTCATGCAAAGGAAAGTAAAATGAAACAAAATCTTCTATAAATGAGCCATAATCCACCTCCCATGACCAACTACCATGTCGATATATCTCTAGCCTGACTTATGGAACAGTTCAAACTCAACATTACTAAAACAACACTCCTAATCTCCACCCCTTCCCTCTACTTGCATTTTTCTCCCCTTTTCAGTCATTCTGCAAAAGAACTTTATCATCCTTGTCAATCAAGCTTATCATTTGGGCATGATATTCACGCAGATGGGTTTCTCTCTGTCACATCAAGCTGTTTCTAAATCTCGCAGATACTTTCTGAAAAGAGATGCAGATTTTCTAGTCCATCCATCCACCTAGTTAAATTCTATACAGGCTCTGAACAAATGATGACTCAAACCTCAGTAAACAGAGTTTGGTTTTATTGATAGCTGTCCATAATTTGGGTGAAAAAATAACTTTTCTACTGCATTGTTTTGATCATATAATTTATTTGTCTATTTCTTTATTAATGCTGTCTTTTCTGTTGTACCAATTATAAGAAAGTTCTCTTTTTTATGGTTTGATTTAGCTCTCTATATCTTAACTCATTTTCTGTCACTTAACAGTGAAAGATCTGCTTTCCAGCTCCTACTTCAAACATAATGCCAACTTACAGCTTTACGTTTGGTCTTTGTTTTGTCCGAGATGCTGTTCACTGCCTGTAACATCATCAGCTTCTTTATGACTGCCTTTTTTGTTCACTTATTAGAAATTACCTGCTTAGGTAGTTTTGAAGAAGAAATCACTTTTTATTTTGTGTTTATACAGTAGCTGTAGGAACTACAGTAAGATTTAAAAAAAAAAAAAAAGCTACTATATTTAAACCCAATTACTCAAACCATTTCTAAAAGTGAACAGCTTTTAAAAAAGTGTTTTGAAACAGCTAGCTCAATTCTAGCCAAAAATCAAAGTAATCTTGTGAGAGCCATTCCCATCTTTATTGAAGATAATGACCTTCAAATAAAGGTAAATATGAAAACATTTGGAGTCATCCTTCTCTATAAGACTCCGAGTCACAGATTTTAAATGGGATCAGTGTTTACCTCGCATCTTTACTGAACTGATCATTTACTTTATTCCAGCTTGGTTACTCTACAAAATGAAACTAATTCCTTCTAATAACGGTTGGCACAGAATGCTATGCTACTTGGACATGTTTACATGAATTTTACATAAATGAATAAGGAAAGTAATGGTGGTTGTCAGTGCAATATTTATCATTACCTGCTGAATTGTGAGTGCGTAGTTTAAAGGACATAACTTCCTAGCAACGAGAATCTGCACAGGTTGCTCTAGCAAATGTCAGCTTCAGCTGCAGCCTCATGACCAGATGTATTAGCTGTAATTCAGTTGCCAGTAAAATAGAGTTGTGTTGGTACACATCTGACAGAGTGGAGAGAAGGGTATTGCCTGAAAGTGAACCAGTTCCTCTTAAGACACAGGGAATGAAAAGATCTCTGGGCACGCCTTGAAGATCTTCGCATCTAGTTGACCAGGCTAACGTAGCCACATAAGAGTTAGACATATAATATTTGGAGAAATGATTCCTAGCTAAAAAACAAAACAAACAAAAAAAAAAAAACCAAACAAAAAAAAACCAAACCACCGAGAAAATGGAGGAAATGGAGTTCATGATTTTTACCTAATTAAATCTGACTGCTGACACAGAAAATGGATAAAGTGGGGGTCGTCAGCACTGAAATCACATCAGGTGAGCTGCAGATATGACTCCTAAGGGTTGGTACAGGCCAATCTGAAGAGCCTGGAGGCTGTGTTTGAGGAACATGTCTGCATGTACTGAAGGCCAACATAACATGCCTGTATTCACTTGCAGATGCTCGTGAGCTGGGACTGAGCTTGAAAAGAAATCCTTATATCACTTCACAAATCATTCCCGACAGACTGAAATGGTGGAAAATCAACCCTAAAAAGCTTATTTCTTAATCTGCATGTGCAAAATTTGAGGATGAGTGTGATACCAACCCAGCAGGGGGTGAACCCAACAAGAGAGGACAGGAATTGATACCTGAACCATGTCCAACCTCCAGGAATACAGTAAAACTCACTGCAGAGGAAGAAGTTCTTACTAAGTGTAGCCAACTATCCATGTTTTTTTGTTTGTTTGTTTTTAATTTCCACATTTAGTGCTTTGTAACTAGAATAAGAGACATGGCACCTCATCCAGATGCCAGAGCGTATGCTTTTATGACAGGATTCATTTTACTAAACTGACGTCCAACAGTTAGCCTTGTAGTCCAAGGTGGTTGCCTCAATTCTACTGCAATTAGCTTACCTCTGGGGATGGATTTGTCAAACCTATTTGGCACCTGCCTTTGATGGGATAAACTCACTTCAGGAGATGTCCATCTCTCCCTGTTGACCATGAGTGTTTCAGACCAGACATCCATCCTGTGATGGCCAGTGTCAGACCCTCCACGTGGAAAGTCTTAGCAGCAATTGAAGTAGAGCTAAACAACAGCCTGCAGCTCCACTTTAAATTGCACACCTTGGGTTAGGAAGTGAGAGACAATGGTAGATCCATAGTAACAAGACTTCCTTTGACATATTTCCAAGCTGCACAACCTGGTGTGGTTTAGGATCCCAGTCTTATGATGGGAAGAAACTCCTCCTTTGAGTTACCTTTCCCATTCCCCGCACCGTCTACAGTACCACTACATCTGCATTCAGCCTTGTTGCATAGGCTTAAATTGGTCTAATTAGTGGCATTGATTTGAAGTGAGAATCATGGGGGTGGGGGGAGTGTACATAATAATTTTTCAAGGCTTTTGCTAATTAAAATCTGAGTTGCCAAACACTAGGAGGATAGTTGTGGATTCTCAGGCAAAATGGAGTGGATATTGTGTTGGAGCTTGGCCCAATTTCTATCCTACCTCAAGCTACTTCTAACATTAGCTCAAGTAGTTAATAAAACAGGAGCGGTGTTTTTAAAAAGCCTTATCTGAGCAGCTTGTTTTGATGCATGAGAACAATTTCTTACACCTGTACAAACTAGAGTCATCCTGGTTGTAAGTCGGTGATATATCAGACGCTGAGCTGTTCTCAGCCAGCCTCCAGGAGGATGTTTGTGACTGATTCGGAGCTTGTCCTATCAAACACAGCCACCGTCTCCTCTTTTATAGAAGAACCGTTGTGGCTTAGACTTGGTAAGGTTTTGGTAGATGTTTCCCTTGAATCAATGGACTTCACAATGTCACTTCTTATCTGTAAACAAAATTGTCACAGCTATTAGTTTCTGAGCTACTAGGTTTCCAGTTCTGGTACACACAAGGAATGTGCCTGGGGTAGGATCTCGGTTTGTCTCTTTTCTTCTTCTCAGAGAGAAGTGGAGATGCTAAAAAAGGACTTACCCATCTACAGGCTCTCTGTAATTTTCCCTGCATGCGAAGTGATCTGTTCTGAGTTACTTTAGCTGAGAGATCACATTCAACATGCAGAGCCGATGTTTGATTACGCAGTTTATCACACCCCTGAGTTTAAATCAGGAATCGCACTCCCAGGTGCTTATCACGGGCACTGCGCTGCATATAAAACCTACCAATGCTCCTCCTCTGTGAAGAGAAGGAAATCCACATAAACACCAGCAATCAAGGTGATGGGCCCAGATATGCCACTATACCTGGCTTATATAGATATAATTATATATATGACATATATTGTATAATATAGCCATATTATAGCTATAATTATATATATGAACATATAAGCTCAGAGTTTATACTTTTTTTTGCATAGATAAGTACTAAATCAGGTGTTTCTATGCATCTAGTTAAACACATCTTCTTTCAGATTCTCTGACTACGGCTTGTACATGGAGCTTAAGGCTATGTCTATATTTTTTCCCATTTTTACCCTTCAGGCAGTTGCATTTCCTTAAACACCGGGATGTTCCATGTTATGCAGTGTGTTCTCTGTAAATGGCCGGGATAAATGACAAGATTCAACTGCTGGGAGAGTAACCTAATCAGCATACAAGGTCACATTCAAAAGCTTGAATGTCACTTCCCAATCAGAAGGCAAGAGAATAAATATTGATGATTTTCTTCACCAGCTAGTGATCTCTTTTCAGGGAAGGAGTTAGAGTTTCTGGGATGGTGTTCATATACAAGGTGCATTCTTCCACTATGTATTTTTTAATTCCCTTAAGCCAGTAAAATAAATCTCAAAGAGATTTTGAAAAAGTACCCTGCAGTGAAGACAAACTCAGAGATGGGTTTTTTCCATTATTCATATTGTGGGTTGAAAACGCAAAGATAATTGGTTTCATTCTGTTTCCATTTACCCCTATTTCTGCTGTGCTGATATCATTAGGGACTGCATAGATGCTGCAGAACAAAATTAAGTTCACAATCTCTTCAAGGCGGTCGGTACTTCCACGTAGTGGGTAGGTTGTTTGACAGGAGCAGTTTCTGGATGGGAGGGATAAACAAGATCTAGATGTAGCCTTGGTGCACTGAAAAAGCTGAATCTGAGCAGTGTGACATGTTGGACCACACCAGCAGCGGGTGTCTCGATTCCAGCAGTGCTCTGGTTTTCTTTTCCTCACTTTCACAATGAAAAGGGATTTTATCCTGCTTATAGACTGATGTGGCAAATATTCCAGCAACCAGAAAAGACTTTCAGGCTGTGTCTTTTTTAATGCCTGTTTCTGGGCTGTAGCTGCCATGCACCCTATGCAGCCACAGTCTTGCTGTTCATTGTTTTCCTATTCTTTCAGCCATTACCAATAATTCCTAACCTTCTATCAGCATCACACATTTTGTACCATAGAATATCAGGGTGATATTGTTCAGTGAATTGTAGACTCCTTGAGCAAAGGCTCCAGAGCTGATTGAAAATTTGCAGGCTGTATGGAGAACAGTTTTTGACTACAAACATTGATATTTATTCAAAACTAAAGGTTTCTTTTCAGACTGAAGTATCTTCCCCCCCAAAAAATTATTATGTTCCCACATCCCCTGCTCTTATGAAATGATCTGAAGGAAATGAAAAGGAAAAAGAAACCCTAAAAGTTTCACATCAAGTCCATCTACATTGAAAATATAGCTCATCCAGTCGCTGGGCAGTAACTGAACTGAAAATATTTTTTTTGCAAGCTCCCATTCTTTGCCTAGACTCTTCGTATTTGTTGATTACTGGATTTTCTTGCTATATTAACTGCTTCATTGTGTAATTAATTTTACTGGAGAATTCATTCATGCAGTTATTGCTTTGCATTATTCAATAATAAATTCCCTGTAAACAGGTTCATGGGGTGGGTTTTTTTTGTATATTCCTCATATTACTCCTGTGCTGCCTTAATTTTGTTAAGGTGACTGCAGCAATCTTTTTCCAAGCCCTTCCCTCTATCCTCTTTTCTCTCTTACTCTGTCATCCATTCCTCAGCCCTGCAGCACCCTCCAGTCCTCACTTTTGCCAGCGAAGACAATTTCGTTCCTTGAATAATGGCCAAATGAAGCCAGTTTCAACATAAAAAAAAACTGGACAGATGAGGCATCTATGAGGTTCTTTGGAGGAGGAGCTAATGACTGGCTGGCTCTGGACTTCTTGGCAGTGGTAGGATAGTCCAAGGGCCAGCAGGGCAGGCTGGAAGTGGCCAGTAAGTGTTTCTGAGGTCTGAGGTTAAGGACTGGGAGGACTTCAGGAGACTTTATGATGCCCCAGAGATCTAGAGTGAGCGAAGGGACCTGGGAGGAGATTTCAAGGTGCCCTGTAGGGGTAAACATAGGATGGGACAATTTAGTGGGGTTTCGGAGGGCTGCTGGTCTCTCTTTCGGAGGTCTATTCCACCTCCTTATTGTGAAGGGCCTCATAATTAATAGAGCAAGTTTGGCAACCTCACTTCTCCTCGGAGCTTCAGCAAATATCTGTTGTTTTTCTGGATCATAACACTCAAGTCATAAGCCTCATTGTGGCTTTGCTTCAAATTTTGATATTCACAAAGCTCTTCTTCACAGGTTGGTTGTTTCTCAAACACAGGCTTAATCTTAATAACTGTTTCTTAATTTCTGCATCATTATGTTGTTTATTAGTTGGTTTCTTCCCATTTGTAGTGCTTGATCAAACAAATCAATGGCAGGGCTACATTTTTGATTATTATTTTTTTCTGTGCAATACACAATACTGATAACTCTGAATAAGTAAATGGCGTTTTGGTACAACTTTGGCTCTGCAAAACTGAATGTGTCCCTATACTCTTTTGCTTTGGACAGGAGTTATGGCAGTGCTATACAGAGTGGACTTTTTATACTTCACAGATATTTTTTTTCTTCTTCTTTTTATGCTTCTTAGGTGGATACTATTAGGTGAGATGAATCCTCTGCACAGTCTCAGAATTTTTCAGTGAATTCACGTGTTTAAAGATTTGTGAATTCACTTTTGCAAGTATTTTCTATTTCCCTCAAGCTCATTTTCTTCCAAGTAATATTTCTGCCACAAATCTTGTTTACTCCAACATTTGTCTAGAGATGAATAAAACAAAACTCAAAAACTTAGAGCAGCATTTTAGTTGACTCCTGTGATCCGTCCAGAGGGCACAATCCAAACATTCAGGATGACTTTATTTGCCTTTGGATTAAGTTCTGAGTGCAAAGTTTGGTTTTCAGAGACATTTCTGAAGCACAAGACATTGTTGAAATCACCAGCCCAAAAGAGATCTGTGCCTCAGGGGAAAGCAGCCAGAGCACAATTAAAAGATGATGTCTGGATTTGTCAAGCTTATGGAGACTTTTTGTATCGGAGTAGGACTCACATCTTAATATGTCAGGGCTCATCTACCTTAAATAGTCCATGATATTCCAAATATTAGGTTCGAAGTCGCTCATCTGAAATATTCTCAGTAACCACCATTAGAAAAGTAATACAGCCTTTCGGGATTAATGCAAATATCACTGGAGCTCCTAGGAGCTTTACTTTAAATACATTGGATCGGAGATACACCTGATTAATCTACTTTTAATCTGCTTGTTTTGTATCTGATTTCCTGGCCTTTTGCAGCTGGTATTGGTTCATTCGACCCACAATCTGCAATGACTAGAAGCTATTGATAATGGCAGCATGACACTGACTTTGCATGATGGTATCTTTTTCCTCCATAGGGCATCAGAACCTATGTGTGTCTCACCGAGTGTGACTATGCAGCTTCTTGTCAGCTGGAAGCATGGACGCTGAGTGAGCTCAGGTCTGCCCACAGAAGATGCTGCTGGCACATTGTCCTCCATCAGTATTGAACCTTAGCAACAGAGGGAGAGCAAACATTTCAGCCCCAATCATTCAAGCCTCATCCTTTGAAAGGCTCTGGAAGGGCAACCTCATGCCATTTGCAGAGTGAAACGACACACCTGATAATTGGCCCTACTGGAGGCACAAAACCTTTGCTGTTGAAGTTCCTTATGCAGGCACAGCACATCGGGATCAGCACATTGGATGGGCTCAGGATGCTCAGAAATTCTGCCCTTGCTTATACCCTCATTAAGCCAAGATTTAAAATGAACTTTATTTGAATGCATTAGCATACATATATTACCATTATTCCTTAATATTTTATCATGAGAACACATTAGGATGGCTATATATGGGGACTGAGTCTCTGCTGGATAAAATTTGCCTGTATAATACACTCACACAGGATTTATGCTTTCCCTCAGCCCTAACACCATAAGGTATTGTTAATAACATTAAAATAAAACTTATAAAAATCTGAGTGAAGACAGAGGTTTAGTGGCATGTGGTTGCTTGCCATGGAAACAGATATGAAATTTATATTTCAGGAAAGTTTAACTAAAAAAAAAAAAGAGGGGGAAAATAATTTACGTTTAGCATTTCTCAATGAAGTTATAATTCAAAACTGAAAAAGTTAGGAGTTACATGGCAATTTCTTTAAAATTTTCATCCTGGTTTAGGATGAAAACATTTGGGAAAATAGTTTCCAAATCTGTAAATCTCAGTATGTCCCTCAGGATGGAACATCACATTTGCTATTCAGTTGCATACTCCAAAAATGCTACATACAAATGCTTGCAAAGACTATGTCCTCCATCAGGGAACAGGGAAAATGTCCTCACTTGGCAAAATGTCTTTCTCTGGGCTACGTGAATACCTGCAACAGATCTCCAGTTTCTCAGCATTTCTTGCTTTTTGTTCCTGCAATAACCTATATCCATGGTCCGTGGACTCAGCCTATATCCCTGATGAAGGTATCTCCCATGAGCCTACTGTGTGTTGTGAACCAGTAATCATTCTGATCATTAAAATCAAACCTTGGCATGCAGTTTTCTGATAGCATCCTAATCATGAAGATTAAATATGTGGAAACTGCTTTCCTTGGTGTTTCAGAGAGGCCTTTCACTGAGATTTTAACTGTAAACTATTGACAAATTCATATCAGCTTTTATCTGAGAAGTGTGTGGAGTTTATATGCTCAGCCACCTTTGTCATTAGAGCTCTTAATTTCTGCAGTTGCTGCTGCAGAGTTTATAGGCTTTATAGCTTCCTTCATTCTTAGGAGGGTTCCTCCATGGAGATAACTGTCTTGGAACAAAGTTTCCTCCTGTAGATGACACTTGCATTTTCTTCAGCAATTCTGAAGCCACGTAAGTTCTCCAAGAGAATTAATGCAATTTTCACTAAAGGATTAGTTTCTTTACTGAAATGGATTCCTGTGATAGTCTGTATTAACACTGATTCAATTTGATTATATGTTAATTTTAACAAAGACACATATTCCAAATGAAAAATTTTTCCCAAAAATGTTGACCAGCTTTGGTATTAGCTGCAGAAATCTATCTTCTTTTAATTCCTGGCTGTCTTTCAGGTTAAATTGTTCATTCTCCCTACCATTCAAACAACTGAATCTAGGAAGAGTAGCTGTGGGCTCCGAGAATATCAAATATATATATACATAGCTTTAATTCCCTTTCATTTTAATAGTAGCATATTAAGCTAATTTTTTAGAAAATGTAAAGTGAAGAAAAAATCCATTTCACACTCTTTGTCCAACACATATTTAAAGCAGTGACGTTCTCTTCCCTCAGTTTTCTTTCTGTTTTACGTCTTCCTGCTCTTCACTTGCCAGTACAAGACAAACTCCTGTTACAGTTATACTCACCACCAATGTATGAAAATATGCCATGGTTTACATGTTTGGCCAAAATACCCACACAATTTTGTATCTATCTGATGTTTTTTTGACATGTACTGATCTGTGGGACTTGGTGTTAATGCCATCGTCATGCCAAAAAACTTTGAGTAAAGCAGCAATTGCTGGCCTAAAGCTAAATTTCTTTCTTCCACACCCTCCAACGCCAGCTATGTTTTGCATTATGTATTAGGCTTTTTTGTTTATTGCACATAATCCCTAATGTCACTGGAAAGTTAAGGAGGAAGAAAAAGGAATGTGTTTCAGTGTTGGATGCCAGTCAATTTTTTTTTGGCAGGTGTGATTCAAGAAAGTAAGAATGAAGTTTTCAGAATCCTCTTTTGAAGATAGATGTTTACCAAGAAAAAAAAAAAATACCAGATTGCCTCAGCATATTTAAAAACACCAGAAATTCAGAAATTTTAGAAGTTAAAACCTGACTTCATTGAAATCCCTGGAAAAACTCTTGACTTTTTTCAATAAGGCAAAAGTATTTGTTGTAAAATCTCTGATCTTGGGGAGTTTTGGCTGATGGATGTAATTGCACATGATCTGTTAATTTGGACAAAGAACAATCAATTAAATGATGTGGGATTGCATAATGTTCAGCAGCCCACTGAAGCAAAAAGTCTAAGCCTGAAAAAGACCAAATATCAAGTGAGGTAGTGGTTGAGTAGAATTAGCCTCACCCAACCTTGGCTCTTTAAAAGTCAGGCCTCTTCTCAGAGCTTCTCATAGAGGCTTGGATTCAGGTCCAGCTTCAGACACTTATGTGTTGGCACCCACATCTAGATGGATCCATGAAAGTGTTTAAATTGCCATTATGCTCAGTGGGAACCTGGTCAATACTGTCAAGCAACCTGCAAAGCAATTTGGCTCATGCTACACTCAATGCCATGATGCCATTTCCAGTCACAGGGAGTCAAATGGAAGGAAATTTATCCCAGTGATTTTGAGACAAGATGGACCATACTCCCCCATGGCCCATTTGCCTCTCCACTGACCACAGAGGGAGCCCAGAAAAAAACAAATTATATTAGACCTTTAAATTATTGTGCAAAACAAAAGTATCTTGCAACAGGAGGGTTTCTGTAAATGTTTGTGGCAGGCTACCACGTCAATCACATTGATTACTAATCATTACAGATGTGCTACTTGACTCCAGTAGCTTCTTGGCAGATAGAGGATGGTGCTGGGATAATTGCCCAGGGTAAAATTTCTGGCTGGAAAGAAAAGGAAAAAGTAAACAAAAAAAAAAAGGTCAGAAAACCACTGGCATTAAAACATTGAGATTTCTGTGGATAAAATATAAGTAAATGCGTATACCAGACGAGCATCATGGTCATGTAGCATTATACCTTCTCCATGGAAGTATGTTTTAGAACATTTTCCTCCCTTGGCATGGGACTTTTTTTTTGACATCTGACTCCTACCTAAGAATGACCCCCTAGTGTAGTTCAGAAGGGAAGATAGCTGAAAATAGGAGGAATACTGTCTTAAAGACAGGAAAGCTATTAAAAACAGGACACTACAGCTTTAAAAAAGGATTGTTTTTATAAGTAATGGCTATTTTTTAAAAGGCAATTCCATGACTCCATTCACAAGCTCTTCCAATCTCAAACTTAGGAAATGACAGGGATGTAGTGTAGAAAAGTTATGCGCTTAGAATTGGAGATAAGGAAAAAATGGCAACTAGGTAATGCTTACCTTGTCATTGAAAACAGGAGAGATTTTTATGTCTGTTATGGTGTCTATATGTAAGCATTATGTGATATCCATCAAGAACTGTGCATATTTGTCAGAGCTAGGCAGTATCTCAGAGCCCTTTGTGCCAAACTTTCACCTTCTGGAGCTACAGACAAGCAATTTGGAGATGGTCAAACAAAACCTGAAGTACTGGAAATTAGAAATGACGGGGACAAGTATGGCAAGACTTCCATCTTTGCAAGTAGGAAATAGCACAAAACTCTAAAGAGGAGAGACTGTAAAGCTGCCAAATTAATATCTGTAGCCTCCTTACCATGGTTGCACCTCATACGCTAGAAATTCAGTCCCTCAGTCAGAAGTGAATCCGCTTTAATAAAATCAAACATTTTGCCTCTACTTCTAATGAACATCAAAGCCCCAAAAGTAGGGCTTATGTTCTGCAGATGAAGGCTTACATGAAGCCAATATGCTTGGCTTATGAAGGGTAACAGAAGCAGGAAACTCAGGCTGCAGGTAAAGCATAAATAAAAGTGGTCAAACTGGAGAGGGAACAGCCTTGTAACGGTAGATATCAGATTATGAAGGAGGCAGGAGTTGCTCTACAGGATCTATGGTGCATTTTATAAATTAAATTGAAGGCTGCTACAGACTCTTAGCATTGGGAGATTTTGATCAACTCTCCCTGTCCTGGGAATAAAGTCTGTGAATTTTATTAACTGGCTGCAGTGACTATGGTCACTGTTTTTCATGGATTTCTTTTTATTATAATGTGATAAATCATTACTTAGGCAAACAAGAGGGATGGTTCTTATGAGTCTCTGGACAGAGGAGTTATCAGTTTCCCTAAAGCAATACCTCTTTGAGATACTGAGAAACTGTCTCTGTAGTTTCTACCAGGAAGCACATATTTCTTGAGGTGTTAGCAGACTATAAACAATGGCTTTTCACTGCATCCATAATTTAATAAGTGCATTCAAAAGATTTATTTTTTTTTCGTTTGGCATTGGAAACACTACAGAAAACTATAGCAGAATGAACTTCATTTTCATGTTGCATTGGGTTGGTTTTGTCAGTAACTATCTGGCCAGTCTTAGAACCTTTAGCTTCATGCAGAAGCAAATTGATGCAAACTAATGCTGGTTTTGTTTACATTCTCTTTTAAGATTTCATTATTGGTCACATGCTTAGGGTGATAATGCCCCATAAGATGCATGGTATTACCATGCTTACTTTGTTTCCATGCCCAGTAAAAGAATTATTAGCTTCCACTGAGAAGCTGTGATTCTGTGGTGACAGCATGCTCTTTGTGCATGTAGGAAGTCCTGCTCCAGTGCAAGGAAGGAAACAGGCCTCCTGTATATCCAATCGCCAGGACTTTTCCCACCAGCACCCATTCTTCTTTACCAAGTACCTGAGACGGTCAACCCCATGAACCTTGGTGCGGTCCCATCACCTGTGTGTCCAAAGACCTGCCCTACCTTGCTTTAAGCCTTCAGCAGTGTAAGGCTGGAAATATCCACAGAACTGTAAATTCAATACCAAAATTTGCTTAAGAGATAATGTCAGTGTGACACAGTGCTGTGACAGGATAATGGTCTCCTGACACGATAAAACTGCCAAAAAGGAGCCAAGCAGTTTATAGATAATAAATGTCAAGACGGAGGTAGATGTTTATTTCCAGAGCATCACAAGCCTATTATCCTGTCAGACCCTCCTGTTTTGAGTTCTTTATTTCCATTACACTAAATGAATAAAGAACAGTAAGGAATGAGGTATTCCACAGGCCAATCACAAGCCCCTTCAGCCCGATGGCTCCAGCAAGGCATAAGCTCACACCAACATTTGTCTTTATTGAGGAGCTGAATTGCTACGGACCACCGACAAATGAGCTTCACACGAACAGAACCCCCCCCCGTCTCTTCCAGGAGGTGTTTATCTGCCAACCATGAAGTTCTTGGTGCTATTAAACCACCTTCGCTTCAATGAAGGGGAAGACATGTGCAGGAAACAAGGAGAAAACTTGTCCTGCATTTGTCCCTGCATTAGACTACTGGCATTGGTATTAGCTTGGCAGATATAAGCATTATTTGGGTCTTTAAAGGGGGTAGATAAGGGCTGTGGGGAGTCAAACAGATATATATTTCTGTAGGTACAATGGCCACTAGCATCTACAAAGGGATAACAGGTATCTTCGTTTACCCACATTGCTGATAGATGTGGATTGATTAAATCCAATGTCATCCCTTACTTTGTCATCTGTTTCCTCAGATGAACATTTTAAATCGTCTGCTCATCTTTTTTTGTTGTTGTTATTATTACCATTATTATTCAACAATAAATATGTGTTTTATGGCATGGACTGGTAAAAATAATCTCTGTCCCAAAAGACAGCACTTTCTGGAAGTGAAAGAAATCTTATATGTTGCTGAAAAAAAAAAAAGGGAAGTGGAGAAGGAGCTGGCTGCACTTTTATTTGCTGCTGCATCTAACAAATAAAATTCAGAGCTGCTGTAGTGGGTAAGAGATCATGAACAGGCTGTGCTGGCGTGGGTCTGGAGAGGGCATCTAAAGGGAAGCAAGCAGGAGTATCTGAAATGGGGTGAAAAGGATGTTTCCAAAGGAAAATACACTGAGAAGTAAAGACCATCATGTGAGAAGAATGCTGTGGCGACATTTGGTCTCACAAACATCATTTATTTCGTGTGCAGCTTTCCATTCACCAGCTAAGTGAAGTCAAAAGGCCTTCAGAAAAAGCAGCGTGACAAAGGAAACTCTTGGCAGCTTTCCTATGCAGAGAATGCCAAGGGCATGGTGTTAACCTTCAAGTTTCCTGATGGTCCCTTTCTCCTCTTTCGCTGGTTTTCCCGAGGCTTTCCTGATGTCTTATTGCGTGTTATTTCAGTATTGCAATACCAAATACACTATGTAAACTGAAATAGCAGGAAAAATGGATAGACAATAAAATGATAAAAAACAATTCTATCAGATGAAATGATGGGATTTTCAATTATGTTTTTATTTCAATAATAAGCATCCTTAATATTTAATTTAAAATTCTGGCATCTGTGTTAATCTGCTTCGATTAAGCTAGAACTGAGATATATAGTTACTGCCATTTATATAAATAATTTAAATTAAAACAATTTTGTGCAGCTCAGGGTTCTTACCAAAGTTAAAAAAATGTGAAACCATTTAACCTGCAAAAAACACTGAGTAAGTAGCAGGAAGTGGAATTTGTTGAAGGGCTAAATTAATGCCAATGCCACTAAGCATTGTCTCAGTGCAGAGTGTTTTTTGTTTATAACACTGACATAGTCAACGTGTTTAGGTGGTAGCATGTTGAAAGTAAAGAAATCAGTTGGGAATCAAAGTGTCCAAATTCTTTATTCCCATCTGGAAGGATGAGATCTGCTACTGTAATGCTATAGTAAAATCTTGTGGAGTTCTGATGGAATCTGTTCAATTTATTTGTACAGATTATAGTTTAACTTCATCCTAGATGCAAAACCTGTTATTAAAATCTCTCCAACCCTGCTTATGCATCTAGGATATTTAAGATCATTTTATTTAACTAAGAAAAATGATTTTTAAAAAATTGGTTTCTGTACTTTAATTAAATTTCTGGATCCATGTGAAAGCTATTTGGCACTTTACTATGTGGGGGGAGGGGAAGTTAATTACATCTTTAGAAAATAAGGAATTCATCATTCCCACTTTTTCAGTAAAACAGAAATGAAAAAATAAAGCACTTTAATGAGGTTATTCTGTGTATTTTCTTATGTAAATGCTTATAGATAGAGAACATCCAATATTTGTAAAAGTGTGTCCAAGATTCTGCCGACCACTGAAGATGAACATAAGAAGGTATATATTGTAAATGTTTTTTTCTTCCCCTTCCTGCTTTAGGAAAAAAAGTACCATTCAGGTTCCTGAGGAGGGTTAGATTGGAGAAATATGAACTGCTCCACAGTTGATGAGCTTTGCACCCATACTCCTCCATTAAGAGAAACTTCAAGACAGGGACTACTCAGAAACTTATAGTACACTCATAAAACCTTTCAGCATTTGAGACTGGACCACTTATGTTGGGCACTCTGTGTGAGTGCTCATCTAGTGTATCAGATGATTTTGGTGCAGTATCCAACAACCTGCTTGCTGAAGTTTATTACATGTTATCTTAGTTACCAAGTGCATGCAAAATATATTCATTCTTCCTTTTTTTTATGTCTGCTTTCCATATATCTGAAAGATATCATCATCTCCCGTTTGTTCTTTGCTTTTCATATGCATACTGCAAGGAATATTTTTTCTTAAAGGGAGCAGAACTATCTCAAGAGGAAAATACATAGGTAAAGCGTGAAAAACTAAGAAGTTTGCAGAGGGCAGAAAATTTAGGATTAGCGAGAAATATCATAAATACTTGGGAAAGGGTGTGACATCCTACTCTGTCCTCAAAGCATCACATCAAATTCAGTAAGTTCATCCTAATATGCAAAGCACTTCATGATCTTGGCATGGCGTTCCTAAAAGACAACCTGATTTTCTCCTTTTGGCAAGATGGAGCCTTTCACAGGAAAGAGAGGGCAATCAGGTCAGCTCATAGCAGAGCCCTGGGCAATTAGTTTGCTGAAATTCTGGTTCATACTCCCTCACCTTGGGACAGTATGTCACTGGAACCAGCTCAGCAAAGGTAAAAGAGGCACATAACGGGTTTCACAGCGACTGACTTTTCAGCTGGGCAATGTGACTTCACAGGAGATGGAAACAGAAATATTTAAACAGAGATAAATTTGCTTTTGAAAAGTTTTGTTTATCTTTTATTGCAATTTAATTAAAAGCCATTGATATCAAATGATGAGTTCTCTGCTGCAGTGAGTTACTCAGGCGATCATTTTCATGCTGAGGATGACAGAATCTTGAAGTCAAACCCAATAATTAAATTGGGCAAAGAACATCAGAGGAAAAATATTGACTGAAGCATCTATTCATGGTTTGTTGGGGTATGATATCTCATGCATTGTAGCGGAACCTGCTTGTAGTGAAGTAAGTCTGATATATTCTGTGGCTGTTTCTTGAGTAAATGCTGTGACAAAAGTGGGCACTGGTTCCTGAAACTTCTTATCATACAGATGTGAATTTGCAAGGAAGAGAGGAAGAGAGCACTATTGCAATGACAGAGATTTCTACGACTTGAGGGAAGTATGGAGACAGAGATGATTTATGTCCCCTTTGAGGTCACATAGAATAAAGATGAACACCCCACTTATCTTGTCTCTTTGTGGTTTCTCTGTGTAAGCAGTGGAAATTGTTTCAACAAATGAAACAGAGATGACCTTTTTTGGCCAACAGGTAGAAATTAAAACTCAGAGTAGACCGGCTATCCTGAAACAGCACTGAGATAGGATCTTTCAAACAGCCTCTGGTCCTTGAGCTGTGTCCTCAGAATCAAAACTTCAAGTACGGACCACATTTTACACTGGCCAAATCAAGTGTATTTCTGGTTCATCTCTTTATTACTTGCAACATCCCTGTGACTAAACCATAGCAGGCCTTAAAGTGTAAGCAGAAGGATTATGTGACATGCCTTAGAGACACATCCCATATGATGTTTGGCTATTTTGGAAATGGCCTGATTTTTTTGAAATATGTCCAGATTGTGATCAGTAAAAAAAAACCCTTTTATTAAAACATACCTATTAATCCAGAGATTCCATATCCTGTCTTAAGGTAACTATTATCTGAGTGTACAAATGTGCATTTAGTTGAATCGCATCCATTTCTTCCACCCCGTTCTGATTTCTACTCCCTTCTCCAGTCCTTTCAGCCCTCACCCCATTTGATCCCATTTGCAAATGTAATACCCTTACTCCCTGTTTGATCACTGGCATAGCTCAAAATATTTGGTAACACCTGACCAAAGAAAGAGTCTTGAGAAATCTGTCACAGTACATCCATTTGGAAAATGAACCACTCATAATTACTCTCAGGCAGTCATTTTCCAGCCAGTGTTTTATCCACATTACTTCAGTTTTATCAGAACCATGTCTCTCCAGTTTGTTTGTGAGAAAATAATATGAAACAATGTCAGTAGGCATCCTGAAGTCAATTATTTATCTACTGCTTCTTACCTATCCTGAAGCCTGCTGTAGAAGGAAATGACACTTTTTTCTTAAAAAAAAAAAGCCTCATTACTGCTCTTTTCTCCCTGTGAGCTGACAGTTACTGTTTCATTATGCCTGGTTGGCTGGCTGGTCAGTATCCTTTGGCCTTCTATTCCTCCTGCTCCATTTTAAAAATGTTCACTTTATTTGCTGTTTCCTGTCTTACGGGACCTCGTCTGTCTTCCAGGAGTTCACAGACACTTGACAATAACACCAAGATATTTTCCCATACATTAACTGAGAATCCAATTTAAATTCATCTAAGTGTTCTCTACAACCTCTTCTATTTTTGGTCTACTTTGATTTTTATTCCTTTGTTTCTGGCATTCACTTTGTGAGCCACCTGATTTGATTACAGTTGACCCTCTTGCTGAAAATGGAAGCAAAATCGCTATCAAATATTTAAACCTTCTTAACGCTTCTAACAAGTAAGGGAGAGAAGCAGTTTCTTAAAATACCCATCTTGCTGAAGGATCTGGTCTAAAAAAATGTTAACGATTATGATGTATAGCAGTGTCCATTCCCTCATGGAATGACCTAAACCATCAGAGATTTCCCTTCTCCTGGCCAGGAATAGTACCAGAGTCTTGCAACGGATGGCATGGACTGAGAGGAAGGACTTTGTCCTTGCATACAACAGCTCCTAAAAACTTGAAGTCTTTGGTGAGGGTTAGGATCCATCAAAGGCAGGAGCAGCCGGTTAAAATAGACAGTGGTACAGAACCACTAAATGCACATGAAGAAGGGAGAAGAAGGAGGGGAGGAAACATTTGTATAGTCATGTGTGCCAGAACTGAAGTGACCATTCAATTTTCCATGTGCAGTTCATGTCAGGTCATAATTGCCTATGGGTCTTCTCCCTATTCTATCCCTCTCCACTCATTCTCATATTTCAAAACTACTGAACTCGTACAGGACTGGCGTGTTTTTCCTGCAATTACTGCCTCTCTCCTTTCCTCTGTATTCCTCATCTCCCATAGAAGTTGACTGAAATGATGTCCCTGCTTTTGACACAGCTACTCAACACCATCAGGAAAAACTAGAGAGGCTATGATTCAAAACAAAGGAAAATTTGCAGGCCGAGGCAACTTTCATGGCCCAAGAGTTTCTAGAAAAGCATTTTCCAAAAGAACAGAATCCAGATGTTCCAAAGGGTGGAAAACCTGCTGATGTGTGTCAATTATAATGAATGATAAATGAGATCTCCTGGGAAAAGCAGTGTAATTTCAATAACAGAACTGATACAGGAAAAAAAAAGGCAAAATTAATACAGAATTAATGAAGAATGAATAAGTAATAGGGAATATAATTAATTAATACTAGTCAACAAAATTGTACAGAAAACATGTCTCATAAAACAAATGCAATTTAAATATTTGATGATTTTCCAAGGCTGACTAATTAAGGTAACAACAAAAATGTAATCTGTTTAGACTTCTGTGCGGTGTTTGACTTTTTGCTGCATAACATTTTGATTAAAAAATTAGTTCCATATAATATCAACAAAACACGTGTTAAGGAGATTAAGAACAGGCTCATTCACATACCTGCAAAGGGGTTTGTCAATGGGAAACGATGATGGAGGGAGGATGCTCTAAGTAGGGTTCCGTATAGCCTGTTGCTAGGTCTGTTGCTATCCTGTATTTCTGGACGGCGGTTTGCAATCACCGTTGGTAATATTTGCTGTCAGCATGCTAAATAATGCAGAGAATGGAGCAACAGTGCACAGCAATGCACATCACTCAGCGAGTTGATCCCAGACAAGGTTATGTAGCCAACGACAAGGAGGAGAGGGGAGGAGGATTCCTGGGGCTGAGCCTGTGAATCACTCAACACGAGCAGGACTGTGTCAGGGAAGGGACCGCAGCCTCCGCAGAGAGCAAGCCAGCAAACAGGGCAAGCAGGTGAGTCTTTGGTGAAGGACACGCTTTTTTCCTTTCACTGCCACTCCAATACTTGCATGTGACTTTTCTAATATGTCTTTTCCTGAGGAGGGGTGCAGTTTGCCTGGGTTGGCCTTCTAAACACCACCTGTATTTTTGGTTCCTATTGGAGCAGTTCTACAGTAAGCACCCAAGTTCCTAGGCAAGTAGTGATGACAGATGCCTTTAAGGCCTTGAAAGGAAGATTTACTTTATCTAATTTAGGTGATTAAATTTAGGCAGGCAAGATCTCTCCTTGGAGGCCTCCAGAGCGCCCTGCTTATCCCCACTGACCACATAGGGAATTTCACCTCTTCCTTTGGGAGGAAGTTGACACTGAGTCAGCTAACCTGGATCACATTCTCTGTGAAGCCACTTGACTTATATAAATCTATATTGTCTCTACTGATAGGGGAACCTGTCTTATTCATGTACGGGTATTGGCTAAGCAGCCTGTTTTGCTATCAACTACATTAAATTAGTCCGGTGCAAAAAAAATCTGATACCACACATGAGAATCACCTTTACTCCATATAGAGCATATGCTGTGTCAAGACTTAAAAGCATCCAGAGTTTTCATTAAGGCCAAGATATGTCCTGAATTAAATCCATACTTTGTCAGGAACTTGGGGCATGAAAATTGAATTTCCAACTGGTGCAAATGGGGACAAAATCACTGAGTTCCTGATTTTATGGAGAAGTAATGGTCCTTCCGTTTTCTAATGGTATGATTTTCTTTTCTCTTTGCCTATCTCTTAGTTCCAGTCATTCATAATCTACTCTTCTATTTTTCTGTTTTATAGCCATCCCGCAGGAGTAATGTGAAACATAATCAATCAGTATTTGTAAAGCACTCTGAGGCTATCAGGTGGAAGGAAGTGTATAAATGTAAATTGTTACGATTGCTCTTACACTGCTGCCAAGGGACCTGCAAACAGAATCAGGCCCCCATATATTCGGATATACACAGACTTAGTCACATCTTGTGAAAGCAGCCAGAAGATAAAACCTGAGGAAGAGAAAAGTTTAATAAAATACAGGAAAAGATGGTTCAGGGATTGTTTACCAGTTTAAGACTGAATCTTTGTTCTCCCAAAGAGTTTTTCTTTCAGTTTTGCTTCTAGCACTGTCTGTGATACCTACATTTGGATTATAATTACTCTGGGTTGTCTACATTGGGGTAAATTGTTCATTATGTAGTGACCTAGTGTTTCTGGGCTACTCTTATAGTCAGTGTTAACTAACACAGCTTTTATAGTGCAATCCATATGACCGTTATTAGACATCCACTTAATAATAACTAGATCTCATACGATGAGAGAAACTATGCCCAAGTGTTTCTCTTCATCGACTATACATTGTCTGGGATAGACCCAGACAACAGTCTCAGATGTAGGCATCTACATCTGGGATTGGGCAAATCCCATCCTGTAATTACTTCTGTCAGTAGATTGAATGGTGCCAGGAACGCTCCCAAGCACTGGAATGCAATCATTTATATTCTTACATTTTCAGAATGGTGCCTGGAATGATTTTGGCCCAAAACAACCAGCACTTTCGCAAGGCATTCCTGACTGTGGGTCAGGATCCTGCACCAGCCAGGGATAGTTCTGAGCTGTCGGTTTGGATGCAGCCACCTCTTCCAGAGACTGAGGTACTTTGGCGCTATAGACCCAGCCAGACTGTGCCAGCTGGCCCCAGGGCTAGAAAATGGGCCCTGGCACTGCTTCATTTACCAGGATGGTCATATCCCCAGCTCAACACCCACCACAGCTTTGGCTGGGAAAGTCCAGTGGTTTGCCAAAATAGACCTGGTGATCCCAAGTTGACAGGAGACTTACAGCCCGTAGGAACCCTGGGACAGGGGCAGGAACAGGACTAGATCCCCTACAGGCAGCAGTCAAATCCTTCACACTCCTGTAGCCACTGTCCCACTAGTTTTGCTTTGGTTTTTGGTTGTTGGGGTTTTTTGGTTTTGTTTTGGTTTTGTTTTGGTTTGTTTTTTAAAATCTGCATTACTCTTAATAAGAAAGAAGCTGGACTGAGACATTTTGCATGGACTCATGATCACATAGGTTTGCTCTTCATGAAACATGTTCTCTAGTTGCCTATTATAAATATCTTAAGGCAATGCAGCTTTTAGGAATAATGAAGTACTTTATCTTGAGAGTCTTTTCCTAGGTAATAAATTAATTAGGTTTCATGCTCCTTTTTACCTCTTGTTGAAACCACCATGCCCTTCATGTCCTTAAAACACCACCACCACCACAAGGTGAGATTTATTGCATATCTCTTGATTTCCTGTCAGTCTAAAGAAATAAAACCCTGCAGTTGACTGTGCTTTGCTCCTTCCCTTCAGTTTCTGTAGCACCTGCTCTTACTGCATTCAGCCCTGTCCTCACAAGACTCACAACAAAGGCCATCTCAGGCCACCTCCGAAAAGACAGACTAAGGCTGACATAATTAGCAGAGGTAGCCTGCAATAAAGGAGAAGAGGGAAGTCTCTTAGGAGAACGTTTTATGAAGGTGGTCTCTTCTACAAGACCTGTAGTGATGCCTTTCCCTATTTATTTGTGAACAGAAAATAACACTGCCGTATGATATCACCCTCTGATTTGGGCTAAATAACAACACTCCCTTCTCAATGAGGAGGTGAAATAATGCAAGGCAGGTATTCCAGATGTTCTCAGACCGAGGATTAATACCATCTATTTTCTTACTGGGATTCCTGTGCTTGGGAGAGTCTTTTCCAGCTTCCTTTGGGTCTGCAGCATTAAACATACATTGCAGTGGCTTCACCGGTCAGCTTGAAAGCCCACAGGATAGACACAGTCTCTGCATAAAGCCCTTAAGGAGGACATGGGAAGCAGGTATAATTTACAGATCTCCACCTAGAGACACCTTTGTTTTCAAAGTACTTTTCCAATTAGGCAGGGACATGAAAATAAAGTCATATGGTGATGGAACAAATGAATATTCATTCTTAGCCTTTTACGACAGTAGGAAGCACAGTAACAAGAGATGAAAAGATGGGGTTTAATTCTTGCAGAAGCAATAAGGAGAAACACGTGGGAGCGTATTTGTTTGATTTTTTTTGTTTGAGGTAGCTTTCTCAGTCATTTCCATTTTCTCCAGCAGAATCAATATTTTCTCTCTCACAAAAGAAAACAAACCCACAACTTAACCTCCCTACCCACACAGAACATATTACTTAACTGCCCGCTGCTCCCAGCTATCTTTGCAAGCTGTCTTCTTTCAGTATTTTAATTTTTCAGTCCTCTCAAGAAATATAATACATTAACATTATGCATGTTATGATGCTCTTAGTTGTCTCAGATCTCACAGCTCCTTGCTAACACTGGAGGCTTTTATCGAGTAACAGTGTGAATTAGCAATAGCTGTTTACATAATGGCAAGTATATTTTGCAACCAAAGAAAAAACCTAAACAGGTGCAAAACCAACTTATTTCTTTCTAAGAAATTTCCAAGAAAGCTGCTAATTCTTGGTGAAAAACTGAAATTTAAAAAATATTTGGGGAACTGATCAGTAAAAAAAAGGAAAAAGTATTCTAGACCTATTCCCCAAAGCCTGATCTCTGTATTGACTTTCTTAGATTTTTCAAAACTAGAACTTGCTTGGTGTAGAAAAAACAGAAAAAAATCCCATAAATGTAGAATAAAAAAGTGCTTTTATGCCCAATATTTTTCAAAATTTTTTTTCCATATGTGAAAATATTGACTGATGTTATTTAACAAAAATTAACCCTTTGAAAACCCTGGTTTAGCAATCTTTACTTATGTGAGTGGCGTTTTAGCAACTTCATCAACTGCCCTGTAGCTCCTTAAGGAAATAGCACCTAATTGGGGTTAAAACTTTTATAATAAAACAGAATATTTGCAAATGTATCAGTACCTAAAGGATCTGATACTTGCTTCCTCCCACACAAGTTTCAAAGGCTCTTTAGCATCTTGTCCTTTTGCTATGACCTCTACAGCCTCCTGTGTCTTTACTAAGAGCCTGACTGTCCCGGATTTTCATCAGTCTCTGGCATTTCTGTTTAAAATCTCCAAAGTCTGTGGATGAAGGTTGCTGGTACTCCAGGGCATGAGGCACCTCAGTGTTTCATACTCTCCATTTCTGCAGCTGTCAGGCTTTTCTCAACTATTTTCAAAACCAGCACATACCACAAAAACAAACCAGCAAATTCAGCCACAGCAATCATAGATGTTTTTTTTTCCCCCTTGAGGGCTCTTACATCCTTCCTGCAGTGCCCTCATCCCCTGGTACTATGCACAGACCCCGCTGTCTCCCCCTTTCCACCCCTGTCCTCCCTGCTGGGCTCCTGTAGAATGCTGGACCTGCAGTTCAAGGAAGTTCAGAACTTAACTGAGAATTGGTAAGAAGGGATTTTCTCTTAAAATCCACATATCTGGAACTAAGTTCACTATCACACTGGAGTTTTTCTTTCCCAGTTTGAGGTAGAAAATCATATAAGTGTGAGAACATGAACTGCTAGTCATTTTTATTTACTCTTTAGAGTCTTTATTTACTCTTATATACACAGCCTGTGTGGCTATTCTAAATTATTCTCCAGGTTTTTCACTCTTTAATGTCTTTTTGTACCATTAATTTTTACTATATCCACCCAGCTATTTAACCATAACAACTTAAAATCATTATGTCAATAGGATGGTAGCTTTGTGTTGTAGCTTTACGCACTCGTGAATCAACCTATGGCAATCTGGTTCTCAGGCACCTGACTCTATCTTCTTCAGTACCTAATCGGTGCACCTATACCAACTCCCTGAGCTAGCTGATAATTCTTATTTAAGCTATAGACAGGTTTTACTGTGTCTCAGTAACCTCACAGTCCCCCAGTGCAGCCACACCAGGGTTACACAGGGGACTGTTCACTCCCTGTTTTAGGATTTCTCTGCAAGTAAATGTGTATTGCTTTGACTTTCTGCTATGTAACATTTTTCCAAAATCATGTCTGCCTTGCTCTCTACTGCAATCCATTTTATTTTTTTTTACACAATCATTTGTTCCCAAAACTGTCTCCTTTCTGGCGTTAGGCAACTCCAGTTATTTTCCCCAGCTGCAGTTGCATTTTTTCCACGCTGAATCTTGTTTTAAATGTTTCTGAGTGTTTCAAATCTCTCACTGGTTTGTTATTTCTCTGGGCTCCAGACTCTGTGAACTATCTTTCAGTTTCCCCCAGCTAACATCCCTGATATGTTGGCTATTCCCCTTTAAAGAGGATTCATTGGATGACACCAGGGAGGATATAAATATCAGCGTATCCCAACACTGTTCTGAGAAAAGGTGCTGATGCCCTGCTTGTTTCTGAGACGTACTTCAAACTGACTTTTTAGATCCTTCATGGATTTTGCCATTTAAGATGACCAACACAATGCACCGGTCACTTTATTCTCCCACATTACTTATGGGAGCACTAATCCCAGGTCACACTTTGTTATTGTGTACTCCAAGGGACGGGAAAGACCAACTGCTGGTGCCCTTTGGCAATATTGCTTTATTTTCCTGCTCAGGAAGGAACCAGCCTGTGCTCAGTCACACCTTTCATTGCACATATTTCTTTGCCCTCTCTCTGCACGGTCTGTGCTTCAGCAGCCCCGTGTCTGAATGCTCCACTGCAGCATCCTGGCAGACAGGAGTTGTCCAAGACCTGGAGAAGCTGCAGACAAAAAAAAAAAAAACCACCAAAAAAACATCCTTTGCCATATCTTATTTCGGCACTAGAGGGACCTTCTCCTCTGAGGGTGGTCCAGACTGCTTGTGCTGTGTTCGTGAACTCTTCCTGTGGTCAACAGGAAGATCGGGTCAACATCCTGAGCAATGATCAGCTCTGTGGTGGGCTTACTGGGCAAGGCCACAGCAACCAGGAGAAGTGATTGCAGCTTTCTCCCTACCGGACCATGTTCCAACACCATATAAAGCCACAAAGGCAAGCCATGAAGGACCCAAAGGCTGTTATAAACCTGCATGTGTAGAAATGAGGAACCAGGTTCCGACTTCCCACTCAAGGTCTCGCTTATGTGTGTAAGTACAAAGGCTCAATAAAGCCTTTGCATTTAGACTTTATTCACTGGGAGCACTCAACCGTCAGCATAAGTGCATCATAAAATAGACAAAGAGCTGTAATTTGTACCAACGAAGCTTAGCATTTCCTGGGGTGGTTGAGGCGGATTTCCATCATGACCAAGGCTTTAGGATGAGCAGATAGGAAGCTGATAGGGTCTTTTCTACAGAATTTCCCACCTTCAACCTCTTCTTCACGTTCCTTTTAAGAACTCCATCCCACACTTGCAAGTGCCTTCAGATCAGCAGTATCTAGGCCACTAAATAAAAACAGCTTGAATTTGAAAGGCGTGATGTACTCGCAGCACCCAGTCAATTATCTAAAAATTAATCTGGTTTTACCAAGGCGATTGTGAATCTTAGCCACTGACTACTCAGGCAGGTTTCCAATCCAACGCTCCCAGCCTCTCTGTTGTGTCGCTTGGAAGAAGTTCATGTTTCTGCACTTCTGCAGGACCTTGGGGTCCCGATCTCCACTGCTGTCTCTGTGACTAACATAAGCCTTCCAAAGATCTCAAAGATGGGCTCCTTCTTTTTATTTTCTGTTCATCCTCACAGAAGTGTGTGGGAGGGGTGTTAGCGTGAGAGGGATTGATGAATATACGTTTTTTTCCCCAAAACACTGATAATTACTTCAAGCTGAGCATAGCCCGCTCTTTGTCTAGTCCTGGATGGGGCAGAGCCAGCTACCTGACAGTCTCGAGCTGCCCAGTTTCCATTCTCCCTCCTTCTGTTTCAGCAAGGGTTTATTATGGAAGAACGTTGCTTTCTCAGGCTTTTCACAATGTCCTCAGTCCCGTCCCAAAATAAATCAATTTCTTCTTGACAAGACTAGCTAAACTACAGCAGGAATTTGGTGGAAGAGAAGGCACCGAGCAGACATCTGTGATTTTCGGGGTTGGTTTTTTTTTTTTTTTTAATTACATTTCTGTGACTTGAACTTCCAAGATAAGTATAAAGCCTGCCTTTTCTCCTGCCTTGCCTGCAAGGGGCTCTCGGGTGTGCCAGGGCTGGGTCTGCTGTCCCAAGCA
>JAHREE010000422.1:2807461-2903507 GCA_033628505.1 Tringa tobata | reverse complement strand
TGTGAGTATGCATATCGCATGCGTACCCTTCTTAGTCGGTAAACAATGATGTGGGTAAGGTTGTGTTAGACATTTTGAAAATAGTAATCTAGGAACAAAACCTGTATTAAACCTTTTTAGCCATTAAGAGAAAAGAGCCCAAAGCAGAGCTCTGCATGGTTATTATTACAGAAGTCATGGTGAAAAAACCTGCTGACTGGTTTTCCAGGAGGAGTGAATTGAGTTATAAAAATCATGATCTTGCATTTCTACTGAAAGCCTTTTATTTATGCAGACCCCACATCCATTGCACACTCCTAGTGCAAACAGTGAGACACGCTGTGCATGGCTGGGACTGGAGCTGAAAAGCAGCTTTAAATACAGATGAAACAAAGTCTTCAACAGCGTAGGAGAGGAGGTGCTGTGTGTGATGGAAAAGAGAGGGGAAGACAACGGGAGGCAGAAAGGGCAAGCTGTAAAGTCTTTTCTACCTCTGTTGCTCACTATATTAGTCCTGTTCTCTGTTGTCCTACCTACCAAGGCGCGTGATGCTCATGTGGAGAATAGAGAGTAAAGGAAGCTCTTGGTAGAGGGGCTGTGGAGGATCCTGGAAAGGGGAGAGCAGTGACGGAGCTCCTGAGCATTGCAGAGATGATCACATGCCATGGCAGATGTCATTGCCCTGGCCCTGGATCCACTGGGTAGGAATTAGCTTCATTTTTACACTGGTTAGGCCATTTGGGAGCAGGAACTTCGGGTGAAGTGCTTGGAGATCTTTGATGACATTAGTAAGTGTGATCTGCTGGGTGGCAGTGGGACGAATTCCAGCTAAAAAGAACTACTGTGGAACTGGCTCAAGGGCAAACTGGGAATAATGTGTTGGTGGTCAGCTCTGGTATGGCAAAGAGATTTTTCTGTGGCTTTTTTTTTTCTCCTTAACTCTGCTCACACGTTGGTGGGTTAATTCCTGCACCACACCAGGTCCGCGTGCCCAGCAGCGGCACTGTGAGATGTTGGACAACCCTCCCAGAGCCATAAGTGAGCCAGATCAGCTTTTCTCACTGGTTCTGCATTCCAGCCCAAAATGTGCCCTTCCCCAGTCCAGTTTTGCTAGCAAACTGGTACCACAGCCAGGGAGCTGCTGGGGGATCACAGGCTGTGAGACTGGCACATCACTGCCTGGCTAATATTGCAGAAATTTTTTTGGTTAGATAACGATCATAAATAGTATGGAAAAAGTCAGTTGGCACCGCAGGTGTATAATGTTTCCTCAACATGTACGATGGCAAATGTTTTGGCACCTCCCAGAATAATTCATCTATAAAGACACCAAATTGCACAAGCCCTAAAGCCTGCTCTGAGGGCATATGAGAAGGCAAAGGGCAGTCTTGCCTACCTCTCCCGTGCCTTTGAAGGCAATGCCACATTGCAGGGGCTTTAAGTGAAATGCAGCCCACCTCCCTAGGGTATGCAGTTTGGGGGTAAAGATCAAGCTCCTAATGGGCCAGTCCACCACGACTAATTTATTTGTGCAGTCAGTGGGAGACCTGGGAGGTGCCAGTGAATACCTCCATAGGGAAGCCCAAACACCTAATGTGTACCCTCTTGCAATATATGTATTTATTTATATGTATTATATATAATATATATAATTTTTTATATTTTTTATATATAATATCTATAAAATACAAATGTCACTTATAGGACCGGTTCAGCAGGCACCTAAAACTAGTGCCCAAGTTAGGTACCCAAGCAAGACAGAGAAATTGCCCTTGTGCAAGGCAGGGTCTGGCTTTTCTTACACCTTGTGTGATTGCTTCTGCCAGCGTCACACAAGTGTTGTCAGTCTGGTGGGGAGGTGTTATTCTTACCACATGCATGGTGGATTTTTGCACGTGTGTCAACAGCTTCATGAAGGGTGCTACTATTCAAAAGTGGCCATAGAGCGTGTTTTGCTCCCTCTGTGCTAAATCATGCATTACCTGTGCTACATGTGGGGCACGTTTCAGCTGAATCATTCTCTATCAGAAGTTACAGTACTCTTGAAATCAAAAGTGTTGATGAAACGATGTTTACCCTGCCCTTAATTTTGTCTTGGAGGAAGAAAAAAGAAGGGCAGGTTCCCACAGTTTCATTTTGACGTATCCCCAGCAAAATGCTTCTATTTTTTTTTGTGTGTTGAAATGGTTCTTCCAAAGTATTCTTTCAAAATTCTTTCCAAATATTTTGCTCTCACTTTATACTGCATATTAGAGAATAAAGGAGAAAAAATAAAAATTACTTTAAAAGGAAATGTTTTCCAATATTCAAACTTCGGGGAGGCGGGGGTCCCTCTGGTTTGGAAATCACAGAGAAATGAAATCACCCCACCACCTCTGCCTGACAGCATCCCTGTGTGGCTGGAGAGACACCCGGGGACATGAATGTGTCCCCCTACAGGGTGCCTTGGGTTTCTTTGTGTCATTTTTCATGCGAAAACAAGGCACTATATTAATGGGACAAGTGATCTTCACTTCCAGTTTTGGGAGCAGGTTTAGTTTGTAAGACAATTTGCAGTTCGTTAAGAAGAAAGATGCTGTTAGCGGTACTTCATTATACAACGCAGTCTCTTGTTTGACAGGGCCTGTGAATTAAATATAAATCACCCTTTTCCTAGCCATTTTCCAGGATGGTTTCTTAGAGCAGATTTTGATTCATTAACTAAATACATTAAGAAATTCAATCCTGAGGAGACGTAACAAAGAAATGTTTGTGTGCATTTTTCTTCTTAAAATCCACACTTCAGTTTGCTCAAGTTCTTGACTCCTGTCCTACTGAGGGAGGTTTTATTCACAGATACATATAAAACATCCTCCAACAGAGATTGCACCGCATAGTTTTGGATCCAGATGACGAACCCACTCCGCTTCAGGAGCGGCTGGAAAGTGTGGCAATAAGTGCTCTACCACTGCTGTTTCTTTGTTAACTAACATTAATTTTCCTGTCCATAACTGATTTTGTGTCTGCACGTAAAAATCACTGCTCACCCAGTTGATGCACAACAGATTTATCATTGTAAATTGCATAGGAAGTTGAGACACCGGCAAAGAAACAGGAACATTTCTGAATATTTAGAAATGTCTCCCCAGTCCTTTCTTTCCCCGGGCTTCAAATTAGCACAAGTATTAGGCTTTAGGTATATACCCAAAAATAAATTTCACAAGCTTGACAAGCTTAAGAGCTCCCCTGCTCTCATAAAATATTTAATGATGTTTCATTTTTGAGAAGAATTTAATTTTAAATAAAAGAGGAGGTTTTTATCCTAAAAGAATAAAGCTTGTATCCTTACAGTTTTTACCACCCTCTTGCCTCCAGTATAAGATTTTGGGGCTGGGAGAAAGAGGGCAGGATCCTTGAAGGGAAAAAAAAATGTGTTATATAAACGCCAAATACTGTAGTTGCACATGGTTCAGTGGTCTTTTCATCAGAATATTCACCTCAAAAGGAAAGTTAAAGCAGCTCATTTGTCACTACTTAACAGATCTGAACATCACTCCTTTAGGAATGATTCTGATACTTTTTTAGTGGAAAACCCAATTACTCTTTGATGTAGCAAAAATGACAAGGAAAAATAAAGGCAAAATAGGACATTTTTTCACTTCCTTTACTGTAGCTAAATAAAAGGTAACCAGAACAGAGAATAGCCCAGAATGAAACTCAAAGAAACTCAAGTGCATCCTGAAATGGTGGGACCAGTTTGAACTGGGTCTTTCCTATAACCTCTTCACTAAAGATGCAGTAGACAGAAAGGACGTTTCAGATGCTGCTTTGTGAAGGAGCAGTTTGGGGTGTCAGATGATGATTTTGGTGGAGAACCACGTATTCATTAATTCATATTCTGCTGCAATTCAGGTCTTCCTCTCCCTTACATTGATTTTCTCGTCATAAAGTAGTGCTGTGGTTCAACGGGAGAAATTCAAGGATCTGTTGGAGTTTTACAAGAAATCTCATTCTCTTCCGTGTAACATCAAGAGTTTAAAGACATAAAAGGTTTATAAGGTCGGTCTAGCCCATTCCCTGGATTATGAGGAAGTCCTAATAGAAAAATTAATTCAGGTCAGCTTGAATGGGAAATCAGTCGTGTGGGCTGGAAACTGCCTGAAAGATTGTAAACTAAGAATCATGATAAATGATAATGTAACAAGTTTATGGAAGGTATCTTGCAGGGTATCTGGAGAATTTGTGTTAGGTCTGGTCTCATCTAACATCTCTATTAATTATCGGGAAGTGGAATTGAATTGCACAGGAATGAAATTCACAGATAATATTAAACAAGGAGGAGATGTCAGCAGCAGCTGAGTCAGAGAATTTACACAGACAGAACTGGAGCAGTTAGGAGCCCGCACAGCAAATAACACAGTTTTCTGAAGACTTTTCATAGCATTCTGGTCCCCAAAGGGTAATCTAGGTTCCTCCCTTCAAACAGATTCCTGTCAGCTGAGTTTTGCAAATGTCAAATTGAAGATGCAGTGTTTAAATGATAGACTAAGGTCAAAGACAAAGTTGGTGTTAAAGTTGGGATTTTGCAACCCCTATGGAAAAAGCACTTAATTTTACTTCTGATACTGACACTGCTTTGAAAGTATGGACATTTCACTACTTGGTGTTGTCCTTCATCCTTTGCCTTCTTGCAGATCAAGTTCTCCAGGAAAAAGACAGCCCTGTATGTTGAGTCAAACAGTGCTTCGGAGGCTATAGATGATGTGTTAAATAATCAGAGAAGCCTTGATAGATTGGTGCTTTGCCTTGGTCCTTTTGTTATCTTTCTGGAATGAAATCAGTATCCTCAAGTTTTGTGCTGACTGTGTAGATTTTGGACCTGAAGTTGTTTTGTCGTGTCGTACATCATCTGTTTGTTTCCCAGCACTTCAAATTCGAATAGCCTCGTCCCCCTAATGTCACAAATGCTCTCCATTTTGTCCCTGTTGAATTTTGTTATTCATTAACTATATTCTGGTTGTGCCAGGGAAGAATTCCCATAGCAGACAGTCTTAAAACTCAGTTGAGCAGGACAGTTAAAAAATATTCATCTGGATCGTTTCTACTATTTCTTTGTATTTCTTTGATTGCGATTGCAGACCAAGTCTGTAGGAACAGGTTGGTGACGTTTGTGAAACGGATTGTGGAGTCAGGCTGTTTCTTCTCCTCTTCTTGACAAACACCCACAACATGAGGCCATTTGCTGCAGGGGATGGTGACTGGTCTGGTCTGTGGGAGTCAGGCTGTGACCCTGCCCTGCCACTGGGAGTCCAGGATGTAGCACTTTGAGGATGCTTATACAGAGGGTCACAGAGGGAAAACCCACCCCAAAGATGAGAAATATTTCTTCGAGTTTGAGCCCTTTTATTTTTGGCATCTGGTCTAAACCAGGCCCAGTGTGCAATCGGAGGAGAGAAGGGTGAACTTCCAGAAGCAGCACATTTCACTTTTCTAAACAACAACTTTAGGCGGTGATGAATTCACCCTTCAGAGGCATCATGGACAGAGAAAGAATGTTCAGATTATGCATTTACCTTTCATCTGGTTAAGATTAGGTGAGCTGAATCCCACTGTATTTTAATTTCAAATCACACACACACACACAAAAAAAAAAATTAATAAGCATGGGAACATGCTAAATTTTAAGATCTCTATAGCAAAGATTTATATCAGGTGAAGTGTTTCTGAATGATGTAGGGTATAATCTGCATTTGCACTGACCTGAAAAAAAACTTTCCAAAATAATTTCATGGGGAAAACCAAGGCTTCTTCTCAAGCCCACTGCACCTTTGTCTCACACCAAATCTCTGACAGGGTTTTGAACAACTCTTTTTGGAAATTATTATTAGACAGTTGCAAAAGAACTAAAATACATTAATCTGAATAAGGAATTAGCTTCCACTGAAGGAACCAGAATTAAATGCCATCCTCCTTCAGAATAGATTGCCAGATATTGGCAGTTTATTGCAGCAGGGAGACTGAGACTTTGCAGAATACTCAGAAGACAAATGCTGAGGTTCTATCTTCTGGAAGTGCTTTACCATCTGATTATGCTTTGGCTTACTTTATCAGAATTTTCCACTAAATATTTGTTTGAAATCCAAAGGTTGCTAAATACCACAAAGTCCCACCATCTGCAGCACTTTTGTTTTAAAATTAAAAGTCCAATTCTTCCTGTTCTCCCAGAACCAAAACCTTTCCAAATAGGTTATATTAATATAAATTGAAAAAATCACTTTGCACTCCAGGAGACTTTGAAAAGCCTTTTTTTTAAAAAACACGTATTACATTAAAGTAACTGTAAAATGTCTATTTGGGGAAAAACAGTTTTGGTGTCTTCAGGGAAATGTCTCAGACAAGTTGAAAAGGTCATAATTGTTGTTATTATTTGCAATCAATATACTACATTTCTTTGTAAGTGCTTATACACAGTAACTAAATATTCATCTTACTTGGTGTCTTGAACTCATTCTTAACAATAGTACTACATTACCATATAAATCTAGGAATGCATATAACCTAACTTTAAGTATTTCACGGAGGTACTTAAATTAGGGTTTGGGACACTGCAGGCTTTAGGAGGACTAAAAACCCTAAGAATGAGATTCAGCCCATTTAAGATCAAAATTGCCCTGTGGAGGTGCCCTTTCTTCTTGTCTCCTTGAGCAGGCAGCCTGGCAGTCCTGGCCTTTCTAACCTGGCAGGTTGGGTTAGACAGCCTGACCCTGAGCCTCATAATCTAAAATTCTGATTTTTCATGTTTTGAGTCCTGTTCTGGCTGAAGAGGCACATCCAGCTCAGAAACTCTGCTTGAAGCTAATAGCTACTGTGTACTCGCACGAAAGGACAAATACTCAGCCGTGAAATACAGCCACCTTGAGGATGAAGCTATTCAGGTGTTGCAGAGCTGACACCACCACCAGACTACGGGGTCTGAGCACAGGAATTAAAGAAACCCTGAGCCAGCTGGCAGCAAGGAGGGAATTAAATCTTTTTTTCTTTTTCCTTTTTCCTTCCCATTGAGTTTGCATAAACCTGGATTAGTTCTCCAGTCCAGTTCCCCCCATGCCACATGAACTGCTGCTCCTGAGCTTGGCAGGGAAGAGGTGCAGGCTCAGGAAGGAGAGGGAAAGGACCTCTCCTTTGGCAGCATCACCAGTTCATACTGTGAAAAACAGTGACTAGGGAAACTCCAGCGTCAGGTGGGAAGATCTTTGGAGCATGGGAAGCTTCTTCTTGCACAGCAGGGTCCTGGCCCATGCCAGAACTTCACTGGTGACCAGTGATTATGGTCTGAACTGAGACCTCAGCATCTGCTCTGCCTCCTGTGGGTCCTCCCAGGCCCCCACAGCACAAAGGCTGCATCAAGATTAATTGCTCTTAGCACGTGGAACTTGATCCATGGCAGTTTGTTAGCAACTTCTGCAATGTCTAGGCGAAGGTTTTGGGCTGATGTAAAATTTTCAGGTTGTCGTACACTGTTGTTTAACACGAGACACCCTCTCCCGCAGAGTATGGCTGAAGGAAATAAAACAAAGCTGGCCCTCATCATGTCAGCAAACTTCCAGTGGGAGAGCTCTCCAGTGATGGGAGGCAATGAGAAGCCCAAAGTGGAGATGATACCATGAGCTTTGCTTTTTTGACTGGAGGAAGAATTAAAACATATTAGAGAATCACACATGACAGCATCTTCATCTCTATGGGCTACTAAGAACGTAAGATTTTATCACAAAAGGCCTGCATTACAAGGTGATCTTGAGAAAGAATTTACAAATATAAAAGCTACCTGCTGATGTTCATATACCGGGGTGCAAAATCCCTTTGAACCCACTGAATTCTAAAGTACTTTGGGTGGGAGTCTCATATGCAGAACTAGAACCCCAGCTTCAGTTATATTTTAATGCATGAATACCAACCTACTTAAATGCCTTATTCCCAGATTCTGGTCCGACACTACAGAAAAAAAAAAAAAAAGGAAAAACATCTGAAACTAGACTTTTTTTTGGCTCTTTCCAGCTAACAAATGGCCACGTGCTGGAGGGAAGAGGGGGAATGCTTGAGGGCAGAGAATTTGCTTTGCAATGCCAAATTTGAGATTAAAAAAAAAAGAGGGAAAATTGATTAGTTATCTCTTAAAAAGGAAGAATTTCCAGCTGGAAGTGTTAAGTGTCCTTAACTGTATCTGCTTTGTGCGGTGCCTTGTTATATCTTACTGAGCACCGTGAGAGCGGAAGCTCCTGAACAGGACTTGGGTAAAAGCACAAAGCCCTTCCTTGTGTTCGAAGGCTGGGCTTAGTTAATCCTCCAAACTGCTTAGCTGGAAGTTAAACTCTAAACCATTCTAACCTCAAAATCTTGCCACATCACGCTTGGCTCTCTCTGATACTCAGTTATTTCTTTTCTTCTTGCCTTTGATAGAACATTATCGCAGCGTTTCAGTACTTTGGCTGCTGGTCCCCAGAGAAACCAGGAAGAGCAGAGACAAGAGAAAATTAAAGAGATGTTTGCCAACATAAAACATAATTTAAAAAGAAAAAAGCAGCCTTTTCTGTGTCGTTATTGAAACTTCAGATTGTAAGAGCTTAAATAATTCTGGTGGATCTGCTCTACCCCTTTACTTTTTATTCTCTGCTCTTTATTTTTTAACATTTCCTTTAGATGGAGTAACAAAACCAGGCAAATCCAATTCCTTTTACTTCCTAGCAGGTTTTTTTTCCTATTTCTTGTGCATACTCGACTTCAAGTGGTGTAGGGAAAACAATTAGAAGAGGTACACAGTGGGATGCACACAAAGCAAGAGGGCTTACAAACCTCTCAGTGAAAAATTGTGATCCCTTTCTAAGATATCCATTTAGGCATAATTATTGGATCCCATTTTTTTCCTCCAGACCCTTTGAGCTTGGGCATATGAAATGCATGGTGAAGTTTTGCAAACAGTTTTGTACCTTTTTGCTTTGGTTGATATGGAGAGAAGACAAAGAGGGAGTTTTCTTCATTTTTAGTGTTTTCCCCTGTCTTTTTTTCTTTTAACTTTAAGAATTAGGTTGTTTAGACTTTATGGACTTCAAGAAAACTTTAAGATTAGACCTCCACAACAGACAGAAAGCATTCTGGTAGAATATCATCCTGTTTAGTTCCATTTGGAGAAAGCATTTGGACTGGCTTGAGATAGCAAAATTCTCTTGGATTTCACTGAGGCACAAGAAAGCTTTAATTCATTAATCTTACTTACTCTTTGTTGCCAATTTCATTTTTGTTGCCAATTTTGTTAGAAATTGGACAGTTACTTTCTTTCCCCTCCTTCCCAGCAGCTCATTTAACTTTTTTGTTTGTTAAAGAGCTGGAAAATCCACAATAACTATGAAACTCCCAAAGATATCTTACAGCCATGTTATGGACGACACTATTTTGTTGTGTCATGCTTCAGAAATGCACAGAGACTGAAAATTGGGCTAGATGGACCACTGGCCTGCACTGAAAAAATGTTTTTTGTCTTTTTATGCTCTTTGGAATTTTCTTCCTTTCCTTTGAACATCTTTAACTTTGAATTTGAGCTGTGGATGAAATCAGAATTAAAATGAAGTATTCATTAATATGAAGTACTCATGCTATAGATTTCTAGAATTTGTCAAATATAAGAGATGGCAAATGTGTTCTTCATACACATGCCTGCATATGTGAGAGTGTTTAACTGTATATATCCAAATATTGGTATTTTGGACATGTTCCTTGAGGCACTGCTGTCTCCTTAGTGATCTGTTCCTATGTTTCTCCTTGGCACAAACAAAATCCTGTGGGATGAACACTAACTGTGCTAGGGAGACAAACTCAGAGGGCTGGAGTACCTCTCCTATGAGGACAGGCTGAGGGAGTTGGGTTTTTTCAGCCTGCAGAAGACAAGCCTCCAGGGAGACCTTATAATGGCCTTCCAGTGTCTGAAGGGGGCTACAAGGAGGGATGGGGAGGGAATCTTTATCAGGGAGTGTAGTGATAGGATGAAGGGCAACAGTTTTAAACTGAAAGGGGGGAGATTTAGACTAGATATTAGGAAGAAATTCTTTACTATGAGGGTGGTGAGACACTGGAACAGGTTTCCCAGAGAAGTGGTGGATGCCCCATCTCTGGAGGCATTCAAGGCCAGGCTGGATGGGGCTTTGAGCAACCTGGTCTAGTGGGAGGTGTCCCTGCCCATGGCATTGGAGGTGAAACAAGATGATATTTTAAGGTCTCTTCTAACTCCAACCCTTTTATGATGCTATGATTCATGGCTTAGCACTCATCAGAGGCCTAGATATTGTGCCAGTTTACATAGGTGGAGGGCCCCAACTGCACCATACAATGCAGGAACTTAGATTTCCATGTGGCCATGTGGCTCTTCCGTGCAAAACTCTGTCTTAAAGCAGGATTTGAATATATGAAAAATATGAACACTGTTCTGCTTGATGAAGTGAAGTGTGGAGGTCCTCGGGTAGAAAAGAGTTTTAATAGTCTTAACACATGTGCTACCCAGTCTGAAGGGTGACTTTCGGGGTGGAAATGCATGAAGGCCACCAGAACTGAAGCAGGGACTGCAGTGCAGGGCTGTGCTCATCTACTGTCACTGGCGCAGCGACACAGGGCATGGGAGAGACAGTGCTGCTGTTTGCAGGAGGGTGTCAAAGCAACTTTGCTCCCAGCTGCCTTCTCTCTCAATGACCCGGGTGCAGTGAGAACTGTCGCTTTATTACCCTTCACCCCATGTTTTCTTTTCTTGCTTCCTCCTTTTTCACACCTCCAGTCTCTTTAGAGCACCCCACTCCTTAGTGCCACTTTTATTTTACAGTCACAACAAACTTCACTTCTTTTGCATCATTGACCACTTTCTTGCTACATAAGTTCCCCCACAAAACACACTTCCCACTTCCTTAGTTTGTCCACAGCCATCCCTTGGACATTGATGGATGGGCAGAGGATCAAACAATTGCTGTGTTTGTCTGCATCAATTATTTTGTCCATCATACCTCATCTTGGGGGATTTAGGGGCTGGATGCAGCCTTACTTTTTGCTCTGTAATACCAGGGAAACTCCACTGCCAGGAACAGGCAGTAAAAGCAAAGGTCTGAGCCCAAGGAGACTGCATCGAGGGCTTTTCATCCTGGACAGGGCAGAACACAATCTCAAAGGACAATATAAAGCGAGGAGGGAGCTGTGGCTGTAAACCCCCACCTTCCAGCAGTAGCCTTCCCCATGTAGGGGAGGTGTGTAATCACAGACAACTTGGGTATTAATTAGCAGCTTCAAGGACATCACTGTGTCCTTGGGTGCATGGGTTCAGTATAGGACAAGCAGACCCAAAGCAGGGCTGGGAGTGAACTGGACAGTAAATCCACCCTGCTTTTCCCAGAAGAACCGTGGTGGGATCTGACATGGACCGAACAGGAATTTGACCTTGGGAGTGAAGGAGTCACTTAAGTGATGAAGAGCTTGAATATAGGATAAAGAATACAGGAAGCTTCATAAGAATGTGAAAGTGGAACACAATCTAGGAGGGAAGGTTTGATGAGCAATGGGAAGCCTTTTCTGCTTTCCCTCTGGCCTTTCCCTCTCTTGACACCTGGAAACCTGATAAGGTGGTACTGAAAGAACAAACTGGAGACGACCACTAAGGAATACAGTACACTCAGCATCAGAAGCCCCTCCAAGGAGAAGAGGTCTCTAATAGCAATCACACTTTGATATTGTACCCTTATGAATTCCTCCATAATTTGATTTACTTGGAAGGAATAGTTCTGTTAGGTACACTTCGCTTATTCTCTGTTATTAAACCTAGAGTTTATAAGTGTCTTGAAATGCTTTTCTCCTGTTCTTGTCTCTTTTCAATGTACCCAATCAAAAACTAGAAATCCAAACCAATAAGTTTTGGATGGCTTGTGTTAGAACCCAGACCCATCAGAAGAGGTACCAGATAGTTCTGGTTGCCTTTCAGGTGTTTTGGGTACACATCTCCTGCACTTAAAAATCATGCTGGCAATCCATGATTTCCTGAGGAGGGGGCTCAAAGTCTGGATGTTTGCTAAGCTGCAGGACATGCCCACGAAGGGGCCAGTGTGAGCCAGGAATGACAGGACAGGTCAGCTAGTTTTGTGTTTGCATCTTTCACTAAAGTTGGGTTAATGTCTCCTAACTTTTTAGCTTGACAAAAGCTAGGATGAAGCATCAAGTAATCTTGTGCCTCTGCTGTAAATGGAGAGAGACAAGCAACTGCAGAGGGCAAGTCTGATTTTAACCTGTTCCTTAGGATGGGGGGATCATCTTTGGATATGCCTGACTCTTCCCAGTGACTCTAAAACAAATTTGCTTGACTAACTGGTGAGCTGAAACTCAGCATTGCTGGATAGCTGGAAATAACTGAATTGCTCGTTATTGCAGTGGATACCTAGGAGGATTATTTCCTGGAGAACTTCTCATGACCACTTTCGTACTTTTTATTTTTGCTGAGGGAACAGACCACATGGCCATTGCTGTGTCCCTCTTCCAGCCAGCTGAGGGGCAGTCTTACCTCAGATGTGTTGCCCTCAGGGCTCACTTGCCCTGGACTCTGTCTCTGAGCCATACAGAATAGCTGCACAGGGACACGCACGGCAAGCAGTCTGGTGGCTGTGCAGGAGCACCTACATGGCTCTGAGGGCAGGAAAATGGCTGTGCTGGCATAAATAGGTGTTACATGCGACCATTTGGAAGGGATGCTTCAGGAACTGTTGGTAATTGGTAGCTGTGTAATAGGGATTGGCTGGTGTAAGGTCTCCATGGATAACTATATGAGAGATGGGGACAGAGGAATCAGTTTGGCTGGGGAGAAAAAAACTCCCTCCAAAGTTTTACAGTGAACTAGAGGGAGGTAGGAGCAATCAAATATGTTAAACCTTTAATAATGCCTCAAAGGAAGGGTATTTTTATCCTATTTTCCTATGAAAACTTTAGGTGAACTAAAACAATTGACTTTGTCCTCACCTCTGTGGATTTTAGTGTAATACTTTTTATGACCTACGTTTGATAGAGTAGGAATGTCCTTATCATGGGGAGAAACAATTGCATTTGTCTCAGGATGTTTATCACACATTATACTTTGACAGACATTCCTGGTTGTTCTCTGTTGAACCTTTTTAAGGTTTTGAGATAAAATAAAGTTTAACCAGGATTGCATGCTTTAGCCTAACATTTCTAGAATGTAGCTTGATAATTATCCATCACTCCAGCTGATAAGAGGGGGCAGTTAACGGAGAAATAAAATAGAGATAAATTTGCTGAGAAAGGTTTTGTGAATGTGCTTGAATGAGAGTGATCTAGAAATAGGGTACAAAAGCTCCTCTCCTCCTTGCCAGGGATCTGAAAAGACTTTTAAACCTCTCCCCAGCCCTAGTCTCCTCTGAGCAGAGCGCTGGGAAGGCAGGAGCCATGCCATCTCAAAAATACCTGAAAACCCTCCGTTTTTCCCACGAGAGGGCAGTGGAGCCTCCATGGAGGCTGGTGCCATTCAAAGTGGGGAGGAGAAGCTGATCTGCCCAGGGCTGGTGTGGCAGATGGCAGTGATGGCAGGAAACCCCAGGGGTGGGAGTCAGGGCTGCAGCAGCCACACTGAAATGATTAAGGAAACAAACAAAAAAAAAACCCCAGGTAATTCAGTAGTAAGGCAGTACTGCTAGTAACCCTCTGGGCTACATGCAGCGAGGATCTATGCCTACATTAGCACCAGCAAAAGATATTTCGCTCAGTAGGAGCAGCTGTTTTTGTTTAACCTGAGAAGTCCTGAACTCAGCTCTGGAGCAGGCCAAATGTCCCTGTGTCATTTGCACATCTTCTCAGGATAATAAAGGTCCAATAACCCTTTACAGACAAGTCTCAAGCCTAAAATATGGTAGGGGTTTATTCTGCATCCAGCCAGTCAGCCATCCATCCATCCATCCATCCATCCATCCATCCACCATTAGTGATTTTTACTGCTGAACAGACAAGAAGTTTGGATTTTCACCCACGTGCCAGGCCAAGTCTGCATAAACACAGGTAGCAAACTCCATCATGCTAGGGGAAAATGTGGTGATGCTGCTGATGTCTGTCATCTCTCCCTCCTCCGAGGGTCCTTAGTTCTCATCCTGCTCCCTTTCAAGGTCTAAATCCACCAAATGACTTTGGGACATGTAGAAAAAGATAAGGAAGGACACAACACCCAAGTTAATAGTATCCATCAAGCAAAGATATTGGGTTGTCTCCTGTTTAAGATCAAATATCACATGCCCCAGCAAGTGATCTATATTTCATGCCATTTTTAAATGCTCGGATCCAGAGAGAATTAGCTGCCATCAGAATGGACAATGGCCCTTTATGTTCTCTGGGAGAACAGACACTGTGAATTGTTTGCTAGACATTAAAAAAAAAGAAAAGAAAAAAAAAAAGAGAGAGAGAAAGGCACATAGACACAGCCTGGAAATCAGAAATTCAGGCTCCAGCCATGCTAGTGACCTTGCTAAAGACAGTTATTGTCTTGTGTTGTAGAACTTCTGGAGACACATAGGTGCTTTTCTGTGTATAAGATCAGAGAGTAGCAATATACGCAGGTAAAATGGGTAAGGGATCTTTAGTCTGAAACACGAAACTATTGTTATGAAATTAAAAATAGCATCATGTAGGCATGTGCCAGGAAGAATGTGCTAATTAGCAGAAGAAAGCGATTTGAGGAACTATTGAGGAACTAGGCAGAATAAGGCAGTCTTGTTCAAAACTTAACTGGTCTTCAGGCCTCATTTTTACAAGTTGCTGTGGCCTCGTTTTGTTTCCCAAACCTTAGGCTTAGCCCAGGAGCTCTGCCGTTCATGTCTCCTTCTTTCACCGAGGTGGTCCTGGAGGACAGCAGGGAACTTGGGATGGTGAATAACTTCCCTGAAGTGCCCATGAGACACCAAGAGGTAGTTTGGCCCTTGGCTTGGAGGCCTTGAGAAAATGCTGAAAATCCTGTTGGCAGCTGGGTCTTCATTTTCTCACGCTTCAGTCTCCACCTGTAAAATGGGGCGAAAGGCAATATTTTCCCCCATCTTTCTTCTGTCTTCCTTGCTAAAGGATTGTAACCATTGGTGCAGCAACCCTGCCTAGCACAACAGAACCTTTATCTCACTTGGAGCATTTGGCGAAGCCAGCATGTGAGCTGTATTAGGAAAAGGCCCCACTTTCCCAAATGCTGTGGTGGCAGGTTCATGTTTGCATGCTACAAAAGCAGCAGAGGCAAAACTCTTGTGTAAATAGGAAGCAGTCTGCCTTGGGAAGGAAGGGGATGGACAAAACGACCTCAAAGCGATTCAGCATCTGTGATTTCCTCGATTCCACCCGAAAGCTCGCTCTCTATTTTGCTGACATATGAGCCGGGTGTCCTATTGTACATCAGTGTAACAAATAGGCGTTATCTTCAGTTTCATGGGAGATACGGCAGAACATGATTTATTTGTGCCTGCTCTGCTGCCTCTTTTGAAATGTTGCCTTCGTTCGGTGCACCTTTTGCAGAGGAAGGCAGATGGTCATCGCAAAGTTTCCCATAACCTTGCTGTGCGTGCTGCATAGTGGATCAATGAAATCTGAATTACAGTCCATTGTCTGAGTTTGGGGCTCTGCTGCTAAAGTATCCTGCAGTGGCTGAAAACGTTTGAATGTCAACACTGCATATATACTGAGGAAATATGACATTTCTCCCTAAAATTTCAAAGCAGTGCCAAAGGGGATTTTAAACTGCGAAGTTGCATCTGATGTGAGCAGGGACTGCATTGCTCAAATCTTAATTACCAGCTTGGAAATGTACCTTTTGTGAGCGTGTGAGTGTTAGGTATGACCCCTTCTTCCAAAAAAAAAAAAAAAAGAAATAGAAATAATGAATCAAAATAGGATTCTAACATGAAATGCCAGAGACAAATATTTTTTTGGAGCCCAAACAACAGCAGCTGCCCCTCTGTGCTAGCTGTCTCTGCTTATATGACATTTGCAATGAGGCTTCAGGTGATTTGAGAAGCTGGCATTAGACTGCAAATCACCTTTCATGTCAGCTCGTGCCAGGATACCTCGCCAGAAGCCATTATTTCAATGGGAAATAACAACTGGGAATTGGGAAAAAATGAACTTCTGAAAAGCACTTTGTCACGTTCCCTGGGCTGTGGCAGGCAAATGCTGAAAACACTGTGAGCTCCTGCCATGAAAGCAGGCATAGGCAGAAATTTCTCAGTGGGAGGATCACCTCCTTTACATATCAGAGACAAGGCAAGGTGGGTATATAAAACATTTTCAGCACTGTGTCTCAATTTACAATATTTATTTGCTCTATGAGCAGCCATCCCGGAAGACTCCTATGTTTCATAAAGCCTGGTACCTTGCTTCATTGATTTTTCCTTAGGATGGGAATCATTATAGCAAGCAGGTCTGGCAATTTCAGATAATGACCTGCGTGCAGCCCAGGTGTCTCTAGAAATGGTTAATGTTGGATGTAATAGATGTTAAAAGTGTCTCCCTCAAATGCAGATCTGCCTTTTGCAGATGACTGCTTCCATGTGTGTGTGTAGGGCAGGGCATCTCCCAAATTCGGGCTGTCAGTCAGCTCATTCCCATAGTGCATCTAGCCAAAAAGTATTATCTCATCTGAACTCGCTGCTGCAAGATGTTTGATATATTAACTGGGTTGATAATTTTATTTTTTTATGAAATACAAGAGGAAAGAAATCTGAAAACTTTTAATTCCATTTACACATACAAAAAAAGCAAAGTGTTGTTTTTTGGTGTGCAACAGACATTTAATCCCTGGGTTTAGAGTTTTTGATCAAAGAGATTACGTGTGCTAGGACATTTTTATCCAATCATCTATTGAGTCACCTTCCTTAGTTTTGCAACTGGGTTTAATCTCCTAAATCCTTGCAAGCTTCTCCTGTCTTGAAATGGCCACATCACAGTTATTCTAGAGAACTAGAATAACCAGCGGCTAAAAATCAAGGACCTTTCTTAAAAAAAAAAAGACAAACAAAATCTAAATGGGACCAGATAATTGACAACTCTACAAAGATGTGGTCTGGTCTTATAAATAGGTGGGGGATGATTCTGAGGGATCTGATGTGTCCTTTACTGATTGTCATGGAGTTTTTATGTCCTAGCATATATTGGGTTAAGTGAGACCAGAGTAAGGTTTATATTCTTGAAATATAAAAACACCAAATCCTGGCTAAATCGAGGTGTAAGGTAGATTCTTATGTCTGTGCCACTGATAAAAATCCATGAAATTTCAACTAAACAATTCAAAAAGTCCAATTTTAGTTATTTAATTAAAGTCAGAATAGCTATTAAACTGGATCTATCTGCATTTACATCTGTGTACTGAGGAACCAGAACCTAATTTTCTGTACATTTCCAACTTCTTAAAAGCATTTCCAAAGTGTCAGGAAATCACAAATCTTCCAGAAATTGATCTTCACCTCAAACATTTCATACTTCAGTAACGGGAGATTTGTTGTTGCCTGTCACAGTTAAAACATGGGAAAGTGATCCCCTCCCGCGGGGTGAGGAGCTTGCATGCTACATTTCAGTCCCCGAACATCTGGGACCACAACGAGTATCTGGGCAGTCCCTGAACTGCAGCACAGAATTGCCAATGAGTCTGTAACGAGTGAGGAACAGAGCAGTGGCAGGGACCAGGGATGTGTCCCAAAGCCCGCTGGAGTGAATGGCACAATGGCTGTTGGCTGCAGTGGCCTTTGAGCCGAGCTCTTGGCATGTCTGTGAGAGGAAGGTAGAGTCGAGCGGTATCACTGTATCACATCTTACTCAGGATAACCACATGCTCATCTTTTTTACTTTCCCTCCCAGGATGGAAGGAGCAGTTTTATTGGCCACCAGCTCGGAGGGGTCATGGAAGTACCAAACAGCAAGGACCAGAGAGTCAAATCAGCCAGAGCCATCCAAATCACTTACTACCTCCAAACGTATGGCTCTGTCACCCAGGACCTCATTGGGGAGAAGTGGGAGAGTGAATTCTGTAAACTGATGCACAAGATGCAGCTGGATCACCAAGATCTGCAGCTCTACTCACTAGCGTCCTTTAGCCTCTGGAAGGACTTCCACCAGACCAGTCTCTTGGCCAGGGGCAAGATTTTGGTGAGCCTGATGCTGATTCTCCTGACTGCTACCCTCTCGAGCTCCATGAAGGACTGCCTGCGTAGCAAACCTTTCCTGGGACTCTTGGGAGTACTCACTATCTGTATTTCCAGTGTCACTGCGGCAGGGATATTTTTCATTACTGATGGAAAATATAATTCTACTCTGTTGGGAATCCCTTTCTTCGCTATGGGTAATTATTTATCTTCATAATAATAGGATTAACAGAGCTTAATGACAGGATTGTAAATTACATCCTGGGTTATAAAGTGCAGATTTTACCTTGAGTGAAAGTCTAAGTCGTTTTCATCTTGTTAAATTGATCTGTGCCTTGCCAAAAAAAAAAAAAAAAAAAAACAAGGAAAGAAAAAAGAAAAAGGGAAACAAAACAAAGCAGTAGCAACAATAAAGAGCAAATGACGTTGCTGGAATCTCAGCCAATATGAGAGAGGGGCAGTTTTATTGATCTCTGTTACAAAACAAAGGAGAAATTGTTATTGAAAACTAGTCAGCTCAGCACAGAAAATGGATATGTGTTGACCTGACTTGGATGGGAGGTCAGACGAAAAAGTAAGTTAAAATAGGAAGGGGCCGAGGAAGGAAAGAATTTAGCATCCTTCCTGAGGAGGGCTGCTCTCCCAGCTTTGTGTGAGGGGCAGAGGGGAACAGATTGGTGTAAGAATAAGATTGATGGACTTTATCTCCGAGGGGAGATTACGGTTGAGGTGGTTGCCAGGCTGTAAGCGAAGGGGCTGTCAGTGTCTGTAGTGCATAATCCCTCCTCGGTTTGTGAAGTCCCAGATCAGCTGCAGAGATTTCCTTTGTGTTGTGTCCGGGCAGGGGAAGGCACAGACGAAGGAAAAACATAAACCCAGCTCTTTTAGCAGATAAAATTGCTTTTCTTGCTTCTGTTCTCATTTCTGTTCCAAGCATTTTAGTGCCTCTGTGTGGTTAATGAGTTTGCTGGGCGGGCACGTTGGAAAGGGAGAGGGGAATATGCCCAAAATGGCCTGCTGAGGCAGCATTGTTTGGTGCAATCACGTCCAAGTTTGTCAGAGTTTCGCAGTATCATGAGTCTGAACCCCAGAGGTGACGTTATACAAAATCTCAGCAGTGGCAGCCCAGACCCAAAAACCTTCATGCTGGATTTCTGATGTCAGGAAACCTTACCTGTGGACAGAATTCTGCATCTTTACAGTTAATTTCTTAAATTGCAATTATGCTTCTAGTATTCAAGTTCTTGTTCTATGCTACAGTGAGAGATAACTAAATATGCAAAGCCACAAGCTAGAGTCAAAGTTTGGAGAAGGGTCTTATATTTTAGTTAAAAATCTCAACCCCAAACCCCCTACATTTTCTTGCTCTTTCCCTCAATAAAAGTCCTGTAGGTGTATGTAACCTGTGACCCCTATTTTTTCTGTCCCCTGATAATACAACCATGTCACTAACCAAGGGGACTGAGCTGTGGCCTCATCGATCCTGCACCCAACATCTCTGGAGCAGTTGGCCAAGGTGGGAAGGTGTGTGATGGTCGAGATTCCAGAAGAGAAAGGGAGGTGTGACGCAAAAGGAATTCCCAAGGAATTGCATGATTGTTTCAGCCTCATTAATACTGATAAAGCCGTGCCAAAACCTCTAATTCAATCATCTGCACTCTTAAATTGTGACAATGGCCCCTGGCATGGTCTGCCCAGTGCCAGCTCTTCAGATGCTGTGCCCAGCTCTGCAGTGTAAGAGGACTTGATGGAAGGAAACTGCTGAGGGGGGGAAGGGAAGAATGCCAGCAGGATGAGCAGAGAATGTGCTGGGTTGTGACAGGGATGGATCCTGACCTAAGCAAGGAGTGTGGGGTTTAAGAAAAAGGGATCTTTGCGTCAGAATGGAGAATAGGACAACAGTGGGGAAGGGGAGGATCATGCTTGTCTTGCTATCAGATTATGGCAACCTTTTTGTTGGGTGGCAGGAGGTGCGTATCAAAGAGTTGGGCCAAATGACACCACCTTGCTTGTGCAGCAACTTGAAGTAAAGGCAAAAAACCACTGAAGGGATGAAAATCACCTTTCCTCTGCTGGTGTCCCTTTTTAGCCAGCTGTAGATATGGGTGGCCCATGCCCTTTACTTGACAGGTCCCAGATTTGTCACTCCCAAGGAGCCCCAAAAAGTGCCTGGAGGTGAAGCTCATCTTCGGGCTGACCTCAAAAGCATCAGCATCTGTAGGGGCCAGGAGCATCAATTGGAATGGCAGTAGCACTGCACTCAATTTACACACACGCCGTGGCCCTAGGATGAGACAAAGGAGGGAGTTTCTGAATGGCTCAGTTTCCCATCTAGGATGGTGGTAATCCGGGATTTTGTTTGCTGTCTGAGGAAAAGTAATGTTTATAACTTTCTGTCGTGTTTTGCGCTGTCATTCTTGTCACAACCACTGCCAAGAGCAAAAAGAAAAGGAAAAAAACAACCTCTCTTGAAGTGAGATCTTTGCAAGAATTGCTGCTGTAATATTGTATTGAATGAACTTCAGGTTGAAAAAGAAAACATTTACGTAACCTTTCTACAGACATTTCATTCAGGAATCTCAGGCTAAATTGGAAATATCATTAGAGAACAGCTTGCAATGCCTGGGAACTGCTGCTGGTGAATACTCAGCAATAGTTTGAGAGTTTGGTGAACTAAAAGGGAGGAATCACGTCTTACCAAAGCCATACAGGGTTACCTCCTGCAAAGTGCCATGGGCCTTTAGTCCCTTAAATGACAATGCCAGCTAATGAGACCTTGCTGTGCCCGTGATACACTCATGGCCCCACAGACCTGGGGTCCCCACAGGGCAGGGTTTTCTATTGAGCCTGGTTTACTGTGAATTGATCTGACACTTTAGAGCAGATCCACTGAAGACCCCAAGACTGCAAATGCTGTAGGTCAATGCTTAACTGTGACCCATGTTGCACCCATGTCCCTTGCTGCTAGCACAGCACAAAGCAAGCAATACATCAAATAATAATTGAGAGAATATAGATGAAAAGGTGTGCAAAGCGGGGTTTCCTGGAATTACAAATGCCAGATTTGCAAGTCAGCCTTTCAAAGTCAAATTACTTAGATTGAAAAATAAAAAGGAAACCAGGGAATAAGAGGCACAAAGTGCCTGCAGTGCAATGCTACGCAGAATGCACAGGCAAACTTAATTCTGGCAGCTCCTAACTTTGGAACACTTCAACCTGACATTTGCAAAATGTCCATTTAAAGTACATTTGTTTGGTCAAAAATATACAGTTGCTTCTGACATTCATTTTTCAAAGGATTAATTTTAATGGACATTCTGTGATGTTCTTCTGCACTTGTCCTTTTTGCTGCATGACATTATTCCATTATTCCTGAACGACAGGAATAACTCTAGACTTGCACAAATCACAAATGTACCAAGGTCCATAATTCCTACTGCAGTGCAGATCTTCTGTGGGTTTCAGTAGGTGACAGAAGCCTATATAAAGGAGAAATGTTTAATAGTTTTCTAAATTTGGACTGAATGACTTACACATTAGTTGTTTACTGTAATCCTGCTGTGAGGGAATGGTCTGCTGGGATAAAGCATGCCTCTGATACACTGGGGGAAGAGTGGTAGCTCAGACTGGCTGTTCTATTCTTTATCCTTGAAGGTGAGAAAGTCCAGTACCATGTTAGACATGAGGACAGTGGTGAAAAATCCTGCTTGCTCTGACTCCCTCTTCCTGATACTAGGTTCTTCTCAGACAGCTGCCTTAGGAAAAACAGTTTCCCCAGTAAAGTGTCTACCATTGTGTTTTGGAGCTAGTAAGAAGCAAGTCTTCAGAAAGGCCCTGTGCAAATACTGCTCTGACTGCCAGGATCTCCTGCAAACAGGAACAAGAGGTGCTGAATTTTAGCTGTTTGTACCCCAGACAGGTGGCTAAAAGTGGTGAGTTAGAGAAAAGCAGCTTCCTTAGCTTCAGAGCTTCCTTCTTTAGAAACCGAATTGGACCTAGATGTTTGTGTCTCTTCTTTTTTAAAGTCAGGTTTTAGTAACCACCATGTGAAAACAAAATATGGGACAATTCTACCTTGTATTTCTCTTCTGGGACAAATACAAACTGGATGTGTTTCAGATAGGAGATAGAGGGTCAAATAATTGAGTTTCAGATTTGTTCTAGACGTCAGAAATGGACCTGGTTAGATGTTCACATCTGCCTTTTGTGTTTGGATTCACGATGCAATTTCAAAGGGATGTTATGTACGTGACATAATTATGGTTTCCCATGCCTAATCATTACTAATTAATATAACCAGAAGGTTAACTACATAATTGAGATATTATTGCTCCCATGATTTGCTTTTTAATGCACAAGAACCAGACTGATATCATCACAGAGATAATGATTTAACTCTGCTGAGGATCTGATTGTATTTTTTTAAATGCAGGTATATTAATTATATCATTTTAGACTGAAATTATTTTTGGCCAGTCCATGAAGTACCTCATTATATACATTAGTGGAAATCTTTTGTTAAAAATATAAATACAATGTAATTAGAGTGTAATTATACTTTCTGATTATAAAGTGTATGTGTTTCTTAGAAGGCTGGATTCACAGTGGATGTAAGAAATACTTCCTGCCCTTTGTAAGGCCAGGTCCTGAGATCTGAAAGACCTTCATGTGAATGGGTATTTCTCATTGAGTCTTTAGAGAACACTAAACTCAATGGATGCCCTACATCACATTGCAATATTATTATTACTACCAACAACAACAATACTGTTAGTAGTGGTGTAGTAAAGAGTAAATGCAGAAACTTTAGGAAGCAATAGACTACCTGTTTCTAGCAGTAATCCAATCTCTGGTGTATGAGTACAAGATGCATGGCAGAGATTGTACTTACAGTGCAGACTTTTCTTTTGAAATTCCCAATTATTCTTTCCCCTGAGTTATTCACATGGAAGAAGGAAGTAAGGCAAAAGCAGACAGGACTCCAGGCAGTTATTAGCATTTCAGACAGAACCAGTCTAACCTCTTTTGGATGGCAGTTGTTAAAATAATGGCTGGTGATCACCTTTAAGTAAATTTGAGATGTCACAGTATTACCATTAGTGGTAGAGTTGTGGGAAATTAGAAAAAAAAAGTCCTAGTGCAGATAAGGAAATTATTTTTTTTGAAGCTCAGAAGAGAAATGTGAGAACTAAAGTGTGTGTGATCACTAGTTTACCTGTTCATGAAGTATCACAGCATTTCTGACTTTGGTTTCATCCTTTTGATGCAGCCATAAAGCAAATCCCATATGAATCTCATGTTATATGATCATCTCGTTTCTGTATGGGGAGTGAGAGAATGACCCTGTAGAGCAAAGAGACCTACTGACATAAACCCCCGCCACTCCATGCCTTAGAAATACAGTGAATCTGTCATTTTAGATGTTATGGCAGTTGATGTTCCCACCCACTCAGCAGATCATTAAGGACTTTGGAAATACATTGTCCTTAATTAGAAAATGTCTGTTCTTGACTTTTACAGTAGGAAATGGGAATAACAAAAAAAAAAAATAAATATGTTTGGCAGCATGAGAAAAAAAAGGAAAGATATAAATATACTTTAAATCACTGACTTGGATGGGCAGATAACATAGACAATCATATGAATGGATCTAGGCATTCTCTGTATTTGTAAGGTTGATTTCCTCAACCTGGTACACTCCCCTGCAAGTCTAGTCCCAGTTGCAGAAGGTTGGGTTTTTTTCATTTCTATATGAAAGGATAACACCCCCTCAGAACAGTCTTTCCTGGATTTTTAGTAGAAGGCCAAAGCTGTCTGGGATACTCTGCTACACTTGTACCATGCAGCCTGGCCCTGCAGCCATGTCCTGGAGAGGCACGGTTAGGGAGAGGCAAGAGGACTAGGTCCATCCTTCTTTCTCCAAACACAGGTGAGATGAGGATATCTCCTTTGAAACCTCTCACACCCAGCATAAAGGGATGCAAGAAGAAGCACAGCCAGCTGCCGTCCTAACAACAGGGTTCGTAGCACCTAATTTCAGGTGTCCCAAATGTTCCCCCCTTAATTGAATTGACACAATCTTGGTTTCCTTTTCAGTCAACAGAGAGAAATAGGCAACTCCAAAGTCATTTGGACCATCACTCAATATATATTTGGGATGAGCTGAGTTAATCTCTGGAAAGTCCTATCCATGTCTGGAAAAGCTAGAGTGACTGGTTAGACTTTAACACCTAAGGTTATATACACGAGCTCCAAGATGTGGATACACACGTGCACATACAGCATATATACATAAACTGACTTGAATCCCTTACAGATTGGATTCTATCTCTGCTTTTGCTGTAGAGACCTACCAGAAGGTCTTTTATCAACTCAAATGTCATCATCCCTTAGGGCAGTTCCTCCACCCCAGGAGGTGGGTCTGTAGGTCTGAGCTTTCATCCTTGGACCATTGCCCAAGCACAGACCATCCCTACCAAAACCTCAGAATGACAGAGCAAACACAAAAGATGTTGGCTGGGTTTGTTACTTGAGAACAGTGAGCTAAACTCTTCCTCCTTCTGACTCTAGTGGGAACTCAATTAACATATTTGACCAAAGTGAAGTCTTCAAATATAGCTGTCTTTATTATTATTATTAAAACAGCTTCTTCAGCTCTCCATCTGCAGCTAACAGAATGGCAGCTGTCATCTGAGCTGCTTCTAATTTGCTGCAAGCATTTCCACAACCCTTTGAAAAAAGTGGTTTCATAAGAGAAGAGAGCACGTTTTGAGCTAAAAAGTCAAAGGCTAAAAGGAATGGTTTTCTTTTGCACTTAAAAATGTATGTTTAGTACCCTTAATCAATACACAAATGCTGTTCAGAAAGTAAAGAATGTTTCCTTTCCAGATGCCTCATGTATTTACCTGAACACCTCTTGCTTTCATTTTTCTACCCTTTCATGACAACGCTCATTCCTATGGCTGGGTTATTTAAGGTTCTTTATTGGATGCACCTTTTCTGCGTGTTGATCGAATTTAGCAGGAGTTTCGTTCCTTGTACTTAGTATGTATCAATGCACATCACATTTACATTTGGCTCATTTGGGCTGGAAGGGAGCTGCATCATGGCAGAAATGATTTAGCTCCACGTATATCATCCCTAATAGGGCAGTGTCAAATCCAGCCTTGAATAGCACCATTGCTAGCAATTCCATAACCTGCCTCGACAGCTTGTTCCAGTGCTTAAACAGCCATCCATTTATAAAGGTATTTCTTAATATTTTCACTGCTGCAGCTTATACCTATAACTTCATAGTCTGTCTGGCCTGACTGTGGAGAGTAATTTTTCACAGTATCTATGTATTTGCAAATACTTTTAGGATATTTTATATGTAGGGCTGTGCTTACTTGAGCTTGGATATAATTTCCTACCAGATCTTTTCTTCCCAGATATTTTACTGCAGTTCATGCTTTCCCGTGAGCTCCATCCATATGGGAAGATTGATGGTGGCTTCTGGTCTCTGCTGGAGCACCGTGGATCTGCAGGAAAGAGCAGATGTGAGACAGGCTGAGGATGTGTCCTGTGCTCTTTGGTGTGTGGTGGGAAAAATGCAATCTTGCATTGACCTGTCCTTTCTGCTGGACGGGAAAGGTGGGCTCTGCTACCTGAGGAAGCATAGAGTGAATGATCTGTGGTCTGTCAAGCACACTGTCACCTCTCCTTAGGTATCTTGTTCCTTTGTAGGGAAATCCGAAGTTGTGCCTCTATTTTTTAAGCAAAATAATGAGAAGCAGCAAATGCATTTATTTCCTCCTGGAATGCATTTTGTGTGCAAATAGCCCATGGAACTCACTGTTGAGATATGGTTGTGGCTCAAAATTCAGCCTGATTCAGAAATGGCTGGATTTTTACACAGCCGGCTAAACCATCTTCATTATTTTGAATAACATTGCAACACTAAAACATAACAGTGAGGAAAAGGATAAAAATTAATGACCGTGTTCAAATGCCCAGTTCAAAAATGGGCACAGAGAAATTTTCCCTGTGAAGAAATTTTCCCATAGCTGCCCTCTTTCAGTCTGATAATTTTCCCCTGAAGAGTTAGGAACAGGGTACAGAACTCAATAGACCATTTGCCAAATGTTCTAAATCAATATTTATCTGCTATATTCATCTGCAATGCCAAAATCCCTGCACAGAATTAAAAGCTTAAAGAGTCTATTGCAAACGCAAAACCAACTAAAAAGATCTTACTCGATATTGTATCATTTATATGCCCTTTGTACAAGCACGAGCCAGTCAGAGCTTTAATAATTCAGTTTTATCTTTCCATTTCAAATCCTTTTTTTTTTTTTTCTCTATTGCTTTCCATTGAAATGACTTCTTCTTTCTGGTGGGATAACTTCCAGCAGGAACACACAGCACACTGAAGCCACACGGGCTCCAAGCTCGTTGCTCCACAGGTGGTAACAAATGATAGCAGCAGCCCACACTATTCAAAAAGAATCTTCCATGTCATTGGCCTTCAGACAAAGGAATACTCAGGTATTATAGCTGTAACTTTCCATGTGTTAGTCCTGCTGGAAGTGGTCAAGCTGGTCATGTTTCATCTATGAGGAGCGAGTGCAGAGGAGGGCAGCAAAACTGGTGAAGGGCCTGGAAAACAAATCATATGAAGAGAGGCTGAAGGAGCTGGGACTGTTTAGTATGAGGAAGAGGAGGCTCAGGGGAGACCTCATCACTCTCTACAACTACTTGAAAGGACACTGTAGAGAGGTTGGTGCTGGTCCCTTCTCACAGGTAATTAATGACAAGAGGGAATGGCTTCAAGCTCCAACAGGGTAGGTTTAGTCTGAACATTAGGAAAGAATTTTTCACAGAAAGAGTGGTCGGGCATTGGAATAGGCTGCCCAGGGAGGGGGTTGAGTCACCATCCCTGGATGTGTTTAAGAGCCATTTAGATGCGGTGCTGAGGGATATGGTGTAGGGGAGGACTTGTAGAGTAGGGTAGATGGTTGAACTCGATGATCCAAGGGTCTCTTCCAACCTAGACGATTCTATGATTCTATGATGCTGTTTGGGATGCTCAAAGTGCTAGTGAGAGCTGCACCAGCAATGGATGTAGGCACAGGGCTGCACGTGGTGCCATCAACTGAATGAGATCAAAACCTCAGGACTTTGCAGTTTTGGATCACTAAAGATGCTCTTTAATTTTTGTTCTGCAAGAGTGGCTATACTGTCCTCGCTGTCTTAGCTGAAATTCAGCGTGGATAATTGCATTTCTGTCTTCTTCAGATTCCCCCTGCTGTGTACGTTAGGTACAGTGCTGGTGAGCTCTGCCTGGCTCAAAGCACTCTGCAGGTGGGGCTCTGTTAAGCAGCTGCTGGTTTTTTACACAGACCTGGCTGTATTTCACCGGCGAATGCAATGGCCACATAATGTGGCTCAGCAGCCTCTAAAATCACTCTACATTTCCTGAGAATACGTAACTACGCCTTGGCACCTTGTCATTGCATTTTCCTGCAGTAATTTGTGGTATTTCAGCAGTAGGCAATTTTTTGCTCAGACTCTACTCTAAAAGTTCAAGGAAGAAAAGCATTTCTTTACAGCCTGATATGACCCTTTAAACCTGCCCAACCTATACCTCCCACCCCATATTCAAACCTTCCGCAGAAATTTTAAATGCTGTAGCTTTTCCTGATGTTATGACCTCCATCACTGCTGATATCCCGCATATGAAGAAAACTATTTTGCAAGCAAAGCCATGAAACCAATTATTACTATATAATTTTGCAAATTTCAATAAATTAAAAAACTGTAGGTATAATCTACTGTAGGGGGCACTTACATTGCTTTATAAAGAAGACCAAACAGCAGATTACTGCACACCTGGTGAGATCCTAGCAGGTGAAATTTTCTGTGTTTCTTTAAGTTTCTAGTTGATATTTTTACTATTACTGTTGATAAATTACTACCCTCCAGGGAGGATACCAAGTGGCAGAAGTTGAAGGTAGAGAGGTGTTCTGCATACTGAGCGCAGAGCAATGGAACTTTTTGTCCTTCTACAGTAACTTAAAACAGTCTGGCACAAAGTTTTCAGTTAAGGCAATTTAAACCTTCTGAAACTAGACTGGAGGTCTGGGAACAAAAGGTCTGTTTGTGCTTAAAGCAGATACCACAGCAAAAAAGAAACTGTGCAAAGAGCAAAACCAAACCCCTTCTAGTGCACAATCTCCTCATGGGAGCAGCTGAAAGAGTAGAAGACCCCACAGGAGAGATGTTAACTACGCTACTGAATGCATTACCAGAAAGTGTGGTGTTGGGACTATGCAAGAGCTGAATATATTAGGCAAAAAAATAGTGCAAATATCCCTCCCATCATAGTGCCAGCCACTTTTTAGGAGCAAGAGCTGCTGGACTACCCAAGTCTCTGCAAAAGTACAGCTCAGCGCCTTTTGTAATCCTTTCTGTGGGCTTTCAATGTCTCTCCCATCAGAGCCAAGAAACAGTAAGAACTTTATCATGCAGTTAGCCTGCTTTTAAATGAATAACCTTGGTAGGATATTGAGGGGAGAGAAGGCTTTACTAATCATAGATACAGATGTTCTACCTCTTTCCTAGGTTATTTGAAGTCAGGCTCTGAACAATGCGGCTAATGAAGCAAGTCTCAAAAGATCTCTCTTACATGGATTTTGACCTCTAATATACTTATTCTTTCCCTGAAGGGAAAGTAATACAATCTCTTTAAGGACTATTTCCAAAAAAAATGTGTAGAAATTTATTATGATTGAAATCTCTTCTGCTCTGCCGCAATTTTTGAAGTTGGTCAGGAGGTACAAAAACAATTGCTGGTCAAGGACAGACAAACAAACTCAAAACCATACACAAACACAGAACATTGGGCAAAATAGGACAAAAATGTCAGTCCATTTTCCTTACATATAGTATAAAAGAAACAGTAAATACTGTATCTGCAGTAAACAGTCGTGATTCAGTTTTCACAGCAATGAAATCATCAAGCCTCATCCACTCGGGAGTTTTGTTCACAAGTTGGAAAAGATATTTTGTCAGCTTTTAAATTGTTGGAATATTGTCAGAGCTCCAGGAGACCTTTGCTTGTCTTTTGTGACCTCTTTTATCCGACCCTGTCACATTTGCATACCACTTTCCTAGGACCTGACACTGTATTGCAAAATACACATCAAATGATGCATTCCTTATGCAACTTTTTGGTTTACCTATTGATAAATTTTCCTTGGAGTTTATTCAGTGGTTATTTTAGGAGATGGGGATATCTTTAGTTTCATTAGTCAGTGGCACAAATGTCTCATTTAGTATCTTTTACTGGAACAAATTGCAAGGATTTTAAGTCTAAGAGGGGATTCTTTGACCTGACATTACTTAAGGAAAAGTGAAAGCATCACAAAAACTATTGAAAAAATAAGAGTATTTTTTACCTGCAGATCAGGTTCTTTCATGACTTTTCCCTTAACAGTGTGCGTAACTGGGTCACAGACACACTGACAACTTGAATATGTAAATGGAGTACATGGGTCAGATTGGAGGTCCCTTATCAACAAATTCAAGATGAAGTTGTTAGGAATGATTTTTGTTTTCTCATAGAGAGGATTGGTTTAACTTTACATGACACAACAAAGATGACATGTTTCAGGATGATAAATTTCATCCTAACACTTTTCTATTGAGTTTGGTATATTGAATAATGGCTGAAATTCAAAGGAAGCTTTAGGTCATTGAATAGAACTTCTTGTGACTACAAAGTCTGCAACTTAGGGTGTCGTAGATCTGAAGCTCAGTAAACATGTATCATCTCAGCTAAGTTTAATCTTCTACAATATGGGGATCTGTTCTAAACTTAAGGATGATTTCTCCTGTCATTAGGACAAAGAATCTAAGAATGACTCTGCCAGGTCAGGCCAAAGTTTCATTTAATTGAGTACCCAATATCTGGCAATGTCTGGTAACAGACGCCTTGGAAAGAACAGCAGGACAGGGCAAGTACACAGTTCCTAGACTATCCCTCTGGTTCAAGGAGCCATGGCTAATGTCTTTGGGTTTAGCAGCTCCCAGTAGGCTTTTCCTCTGGGATTTTGTCAATTGGATTTTTTACCATGTAAACTTGTAGCATCCACAAGTTCAGCTTAACTCTGTGTTATTCTTTGAGATTGTCATAACTATACCACAGGTTAGTTTCACTGATGACCTTGATTCTTGTGTGGGAAGAAATAGCATACAGGTCTTCTCAACAGTTCTTCCCCATATCATTTGTGATTTTGTAATTGTTTCCTCTGTAAGGCTGATGAGGTCCTATCTGTTTAAACATCTGTATTATGAAGCCACTCTGTGTGGATTTGGCTATGCTAGATTCCCTTTTAATGACACTGGGAACCCAAATTCTTTGAAAACTCCTTGAAAAGCCAAACACAAATGCTTATAGGAATACCAAGTTCTTCAAGAAAAAAACTACTAGCCCAAAGAGTTTACAGTTTAAGGAAAGATAAATCTGATACCTAAAGTCTTAATGATAAATATGATGGCAACATAAATCAGTAAATATTATCCTATCATTGTAAATAGGGCTAATGAGATAAACCTGATTTTTTTAAAATTAATCTCCAAGTTTACATAAGAAAAGAAACCATGCTGGTGTAGTATATTCAGATAATGGTAATTTGATTTGTTCTTGTACAACATTTTGATACACGCATGTATTTGTACTACATTAAATCACTGTAGCTTATATTAACTGTAACAATGAAACATTAATTTGTAAATGCACACTCTTCCTTCTGGGAAGACAGAAATAATCAGGCCAAAACCATTTTTTTCTATCCTATTCAACACCTTTCCCCATGTTTTGGAGTGAAAAAGAAATCAATAGCAGTAAAATTCTCAGATAATGCAAGGTTTGGCAGTTAAAAATAATGAAAATGCAGCCCGAGCACATAATCAGGCAGGCTCGTTTTGTCAACATGTGCTTCATCACAGTTAAGTGCTAGATTATGCATCTAGAAACAAAGAATGTATTCACATTTGCAAGATGAGGAATTGCATCCCTGAAAGCAAAAACAACGAGATCATAGTAGATAATGCATCGAATATGAATTCCTAGTGTGCTGCTGATGTTAACATGCGAGGATGAAATTGCAAATGTGTGTTAGAGAAAGAATAGGAAGGTGACAACAGTCTGGTGAATGGCTTTAGGAAGATATTAATTAGCATTCTGAGTAGGATTCACCTGATAGAATGTAAATGTCTATCATGTATGCGGTATCTGTAAAGCACTTTTGAGCTCTTCCAAGAGGATGTTTCAAAAATAGACTGTAGAAGTGGAGTCCTTCACTGGGAGGAATACGATGTTCATACTGTTTTCAATAGCAGGCAGTATAGGGCAGGTGGAGATGACATAGCAAGATTCAGCGCCTGGAAGCTGCAGTTAAACCACTTTGTACCAGAGTCAAGTGCAATTCTTTTACACCAAAAGCAATTAATCACTGGGACAATTTTTCAGGGCTTGATAGAGCCTGTATGACTAGAAACTTTCAGACCAACACTGTATTTTTACTGTACAGGCTATACCTCAAAAACTGGCTTTTGATGCAGTAATGATAGCTTACAATGTTTTGTCATGCGATCGTAATAGTTTTCCCTAGTCTTTAAACTGATAAAGTTTTTGTTATTGAAAAACAGAACTTTTGTCTTCCATCTGTGTGACAAATCAGCCTTGCTTTGCTCATCCTAAATCTTTGACTTCTGAGCATTATCCCACTATTCCTATTTTATGCCCACCTTTTGGGAACTTCAGGTAATTGTCTTTACCTGACAAGACTCCTATAAATATTCCTACAGAATAATCTCATGTTCATAACTCTATGTTACATACCTTTTATTTTGCAATAATTTGATGATAAAAATAATTCTGTTATTTAATGGCATTTTGTAAGACTACCACGTTACGACCAACATACCAAAAATACAAAATCACTTCCAAAAACTTTCTTCTTAGAATATTTTGATAAGTGCTCAAGCTCTACTGACCCACCTGATATGCACAGAGGTTTCTAAACTCGTTTGCTTCGTTTGTTCTCGAACATTTCTATTTTTTAGGCTCTTCAAAGCAGCTGTGAATTATCTGGCAAACTCTTTCAGGCTTACAAATCTCTTTACTCAGGAAAATTCAATGCATGTGAAAATTACTGGAAAGCTATTATTGTTCATATAGCTCACTGGCTTTAGATCACATTTTGCTTGAACTCACATAACAGTAGAACTGCATGAGACGTTGCATCACAAGGATTTTCTCTAACCAAGACATACTGCATCTCTTCTGTTAGTTTCTATTTTCATATTACTTCCAGCTACGCGTTAGTCTTAACAGCATCACTCTTTCATAAACCCATTCAGTGTTTCTACCTTGTGGCTAGTATGGAATCCCAACAGAACGCCAATGAAATGTTCATATATCTATTAAACCATGTGTTGCCTCTCAGCAGAGAAAATAATTTCATCTAGTTCCCTTATCCGGTACCTTGTTAATGGTATTCCTCTTTAATATGTATCTTTCCTTTTGCCTAGACATGAAAGCTGGTTTCAGTCATTATCAATTGCTCTACTCTATCTCTTGAGATCAGCATTATGATTAGTTCTTCACATTTTCAGTCCTTTGACGTCCCTTTTTATATCTTTCTAATACAAACTGGTAGCAATTCAGTGAAACTGGTTGCAACCACCATTTCCTTCACGCTGGTACGGTAAATGAGAAGGCTGAGTATTTTGGTTTTATGAAAATGAAATGAAGGAAGAAGTCTCAGCAAGAGCTGAAATTCAAGCTCTTGTTGATTCGAGTTGTAGCACTTCTTAACATGCTCACTGGCTCTGTGATACTCACAACCTGGTTTTCACAACAGCGTAAAGCCCATACACAGTGTCTCAGATTGTAACACGGGGCAGAAATAAACTACTTAAAATTTTCTCTCATCACAGCTATCCGTTTAATGGCTTTCCTTCGGTAGCTTTAATTCCTCAGATCACTGCTGGATACTAAATATCCATTGTAACAAATTAAGGCAATACCCAAATTATTTGGGAAATTAGCACTTTCTGGAAATCAGAAACTGCTGCTTTATACAATTGGTGTTTAAAATTACCAGTAGAAGGGAGTATTTTTTAAGGTAAATGGAAATATAGCAGTCATGTTGCCTTTTCCTTTTGATCCCTATCATGGCAGTTTTACTTGCTGCTGACCATCTCCTGAAGATATTGCCATATCATTTCCCTGCTTCCACAGATTCATCTAATCATACATTTTTCTTCCACTCTATTATTGCCTCCTATACTTCAGACTTCCTATAGTCCATGTAGTTCATCAAATGTTCTTCCTTCAGCCTTTCTTCACACAACTTTATATGGCCTGGCTCTTCAGCATCAAACCCTGGTCTTGCTTCTTTCTCTTTTTCCAGTTATAGCATTTGATTCCTATTTGCATCAAGCATATGACACGTGACCATAAGCCTCCTCTAACTGCTTTACAAATCTCTTCTTTAGTTCCTAAAGAATTCAGGATAACAATGTTTCCCCACTACATCTTCTTCTTAGAGGCAACATCCTCGTAGATCCCTCTGTGCCAGCTGCATGCGCCGATAATCCCCAGACGAGGTGACATTGTCGAACCATAATCCATAGTCTCCTTGTTGCCTCTTCGTATTTGCTAACTCTGTTCTTTTAATAGTCAAACACAATAATCTTCCAAGTGACAGCTAAGGCCTCAGCTTATCTGCATGGAGGGGCAGAGGATCCCAGCAGAAGAAGCTAGAAGGGGAATTTCCTTCCAGCCCCATCCCAGCAGCCTGGCAATATGTGCTGTCTGCTCCCCCAGCCACTGGTTTGCAGTGTCTCCCCACACCAGCTCCCAGCATCTGGAAAACACTGCTTCTTGTGGGGGCTGGGAGTAGGACCATGTTGAGAGGCACTGAAGGAACTGACTAACTAGAGGGTACTTTGCTTTCAGCATCCTGGCTGAGAGGATTTTCCTTTTGCTACATCTTCTGAAATTATCTCATTGCTCTTCAGAAATTGTGTTGGTAAAATGAGCTGGGTTTCATTGTTCGTCTGCATGGTACATTTTGGATTTTGATGGCTGAAATTCTGCCGTGGGCTGCAATAGCTGTGTTGCTAACAGCTCAAGTGTGGTCTGTTCATGCTCCATCAGGGATAGCCCAGCTCTCAGGTTTTACTCGGCTCTCAGATCCCCATCTTATCCGATCATAGGCAGTCAAGTGCCTACAGTAAGGAACTCCATTGACTGGAGGGAGCTCTGAAGAGCCCTGCGATGCCTGGGTCAGGAAGGACTTGCTGCTATGGCCCTGATATGAGCAGAGAAATGGGAGCATCATGAAACAGGAGAGCTCCTTGTACCAGACACTTCCGAATGCTTGAATAAGATGTTTGCATTTTTCTGCTAGGAAAAAAAATACATTGTTGGCTTTGTAGTGAGACAAAATATGTATGTGTTGAGTCAAAGAAGGGGCTTCTCTACTTCACCCTCCATCGATCTTCCCCCTTCCCAAAATTCTTCTCAATAAATCACTGTGGAAATGGCAGAAACCATGCCCTTTTCTCCCTGACTTCTCATTTTTATGGCTGAATTCACAGGATGAGTCTATCAAAGTCAATGGAATTGCCCCAGAAATTAATTTGTCTGGGATAGCTTGCAACAGATGTGCTGCTGGATTTCTGCTTTTATTACTTCTGTGCTCATAGCACGGCCCTGTTGTGTGAGATCCATTCCAGGCCCTGAGGATGCTGCAACACAAACTTACTCCAGAGACTGAGAGGAGGGAAAACAGAAAGATTTGAACAATGTCACAGAGGAAACCTGGCTTTAGAAATATAATGTGGCCCTCATGTCCTCCTTGCATCATCTGATTTTGGACCATTCCACCCAACTGTTATAAAACACGGGTGGAAGTAACCATGGAGGAGACCAGATGTCTGCTTGGGAAGGTGTCCAGGGATTGCCGTTGCCACATGAAAAGAGAGAAGGGCAAGTGACTCAAAATATTTTCCAATTTGATATTTTGTGATTGAAATATTTTATCTCACTACAAAGCATTTATTCGTGATAGATACAACTGAACTCGGTTGGAATCAGGCCATGAGTTACTTGGCTAAGGAGGGTATTGCTGCAGAGGTGGAGGTGCATTGCACCACTGGGATATAGCTGTTTGCTTCATGTTTTGGCCATGAGCCACCACCAAAACTCTATCAAGAGGACTGAGACAGCTGCTCTAATGCTATATATGTCTATGCTGTGCACTCTGGGACCTCCATTCAAGTGCAGATTAGCATTTAAGGTGAAAGAGGATAAAGAAGGGAAGCAGCTTGCTCATCTGTTGGTCTGCACCCAGACATGCCCACCCAAAGAGCTACAAGCAAGTAATAACCACGTCCTCTCAGGATAGCCATAATGATATTGGGAAGGTCAGAGTCCTGCTGGAAATACCTCAGATATACTAGACATTGGCTGATAAAGGAGAAAAGAGGAAAACTCTTTTGCTCAATGAAAAGATAAATTACCAAGAGCATCAGCCACGGTGCCAGCAGAATTGCTACAGACGCCAGCTTCACCAGAGAAGTAGCAACAGCAATGGCAAATAATTTTAATAATCCCTAGCTGATATCAGCATCCTTCTGTTCAAGTATCTAGCTGAAGTCACAGTGTAATTAACCTTGGCTGGGTTATAAGATCAGCAATGTCCTGAAGAGACTTGCACTGAAAGAATATATAATGTCACATATGTGAGTAGGAAAATAATTTTAAAATCCTACCCGAAATTTTACATATGGTATTTTGCTGCTAAATATGAGCATTTACAGGAATGAAATATGTTAAAAGTGAGATATAAGGCCTGAGCAACAGTTTCCAAGAGAACTTGCAAAGTAAGTGTGATCCAGAGTCACAAGCAAGGTGCGGCTCTGGTACACAATTTCATGGTTACTAAAGTACTATTGTAGTATGTAACTGTGGTTATCAAAAAGCTATTGATTTGGTGTATTCTTCCTTAATACACACTTCAGCTGTCATGTGCTTTCACACCAGAGAAGAGGACACTACCTCTCCAGAAAGCACCAGCAGGCAGGTTTACACAGCTGTTCCCACAATGTGCAGTTATTTTATGAAGAGACCCACATTTTTTGTCATGGTAACTGCCACCCAATCTGGGACAGTCAAAAAACAGCTGTTGTTGCAAATCTATTGGTAAGGATTTATCCTGCTTCATCCTCCAACATAGCAGTGTATTTAGGTAAACAAAAGCCCCAAACTTCCCACTTAAATATGGATTAACTAAAGGCAGATTTTCTCCTTTAAACATGTCTTATGGAGTAGGTAAGAAGGTTAAAACTTGGAAAATTACTGACCAGGTTTTTGATCTAAGAACCGAGCCTGGAATAGAATAAGCAAAAGGTTAAAAGGGATGAGTTCATTGGACGAGTGAAGAGATTCAAGATAAGGCACAGGAGAAAAAAAAAAGGGAAAAAAAAAAGAAAAAGAAACAAAATAACCACCCCAAAAGAAACAACCACACATCTTGAATCTTTTATCTATTCTGATGAAATTTTAATGACTGAAGTTTCTTCTTTGTGTTAGTTAAAATATTTTTTATATCTTTCTATAAAAATAAACTTCCTACTCTGACAGAAGAAAAGGCTTAAGTGGTAGATTCTCAAGAACAACTACTATAATTACACTGTAGTTCTAATGAGATGGTAACAAAGCTACATTGCAGTTAACTTTGAGATACTTTTCATGCCCATATATTACATAACTGACAGTTCATCTATGTGATGGAGTTATTGGTTTTTTTCTCTATTTCTTTCACACTTAATAAGCACAGTTTGTGGCATAAAAGTAGTAACAAAAACATTTGAGCCTAAAATATAATTATACAGAAACAACTTCAAAATTGCAACATAATTGAAATGCTATCACCCTCTACATGCGGCTTTTGTATAATGAAGTATACAACCATGGATGTATATCTGGTAACTTTTGAAGTGCAGATAGTATAGTGACACAGCTGGTAGGAAATCAAAGACAGATGTGTTAAAAAATACTAGTGGGTTTTCCTTCAGTTCACGTAGAAGTTCCATGGAAGGTTCTATGCTCAAAAGCTGCAGTTCACTGATCCTTATTTTTTTTAAACAGAATATTAAAAAATACAGATTAGTATACAGTATATGGCCTCTTTGCTCCTCTGAGTATTTTAATATATTTTCAGCTTTAGCTTTCTGTCCTTCCAACGTACCCTTAACTCCAGTGTAACTAGAAACATGTCGAAAGTAGGAATCTTTGATTTAGGAATAGAAATGTGAGTCTGATAATTAATGAATTACAATAGCAGTATTGTTTTCTATTTTGAGCCAAATGAAATAAAGAGACTAGGGGGATTCTTTAATAATAATAAACATGGAAATCTAATTCCTTTTTATGCTCTGTGATCACATACAAAAGATCTAATAAAAATAATGGCATTAGATGTCCTATTTTGGGAGAAATGCATAGCTAGTATTTAGGAAGACTCTTATTGCTCTGATTTATCTATTAATGAAGCAAAACCTAGTTAATTACCTAATTTGCATGATATTTTGCATCCACATAGATGCTGCGTTGAGCACTGGGGAGAGGTTTTGCATCAATCCTTTTTTAATAAGGCAATGGAGCTGGCTGGGCTGACTCTGCAGATGAAACCATTAGATGTTTTTTCCTGTTGGACTGAGAACTTGTAAATAAAGGTACAGATCAAATGAGCTTATGTCCTGGGGAAGACAAGACCTTTCCTCCCCCACTGCCAAGGTCCTGCTACTATACTGGAGCTGCAAAGAGGTAACCTGCTTGAGGTCCCGAATTACTGTCCCATGGCCTTGAGAGGAGGCAGTGAGAAGGATACAGCTACTTCTGCCTTCCTATCTCTTACTTTCTTCCCTGTCTGCTCCATGCACCACTGCTCTGAGACGGGATATAACCCTGAAAACTGCAGCCAGAGCTGGGTCAGGAATATCAAGGCAGAAAGTGGTAGGTCTACTACTGCTTTTGCCTCCTTTCTATATCACATCTTCTGTGCTCCATGGTGTTTCTTCCCACTCTTCGTCTGTCACTCCTTTGTCCTCTTGTGTCAGGATGCCTTTTTTCAGCCTACCTGTCCTCCCGTCAGTATGTTCTTGATGTTTTTGCACCCTATGTATCTGTCATGAAATACTACCTCAAGAAAAAAAAAAAAAGTATACAATTTTCCCTCAGGCTTTCCCAAGCCCTGTGCAGCAGGGGGTCTGTTTTGTCACATAAGATGATTTGTATAAGAATGCATCTTCCCTAGCATTAGCTTTTTAAAACCAAAGTGTCCAGCCTAAGCCTGTCAGTTGTCCAGGCTGACACTGGGGTGGTCAGACAGAGCAGTACCTCCAGGGAGTGCTTCTTCCCATCATGGGGTGGGAATTGGAAATAGTTTTGAACCCCTCTTGATGTTCTCTTTTCTTTGTGTTGACAAGAGAGGGAGCCAAGGACAACAAATTTAGATTATACACCAAACTCTACATGGCTAAAGTTAGGAGAGATTAATTCCATCCTTAGGGTCTTCTGAAAAATTCCTGCATTCTCTTTGCAAGCACAGAAAAAGTGCCATTAAATACAAAAACTCATGAAACAAGCTAGGTCTTAAAATGCAAACATCTGCCCTTGCAGAAATAAGGGGATTTGGCAGGGAAGAGCTTTCCAAAAAACAGTCCCTAGTCTTCCAATCTCTGCTGTTTCAAGTAACAGCTACAACATATGAGCCATTTAATACTGAAAAGAGGGCAGACTCTCATCACTGGAGATAAATTACTAGTTCTAGAAACTCAGCTACAGCATAAAAGTAGCAACCAGCTAAAAAAATATTGTCCTAATTACACTGGGTCATATATTGAAATACGGTAATTTGAGTGCTGAGTCACCAAGAGTGCTGAGGAAAAAGTTTCTGCTATAAAACAAAATTGGTGAAGTCTGTGTTTTCCATTTTTAAAGACATCGTTGGGAATAAAATAAATAAAACCACATGGGGTTTTAATCTAATCAATGCAATTGTGCTTGATTTTAATCCACCATTTTTCTAATACATTTGAAGTTTTATTCAGATTGTTTACCTTAGTGTCTAAGATAAATTTTAAAAACTAATATGATATTGAAGCTCAAAGAGGAATTTGAGCTCCTCATTATCCAGGGCAGAAAGACTGTGGCTGTCTCTGGACCCAATGGAGAGAGGTAGATGCCTACATAAAAGTTAATCTTGTGTATCTTAGCTATTCAAAGCTGAGGTTTATAGCCTGATTAGATGTCTTTATAATTTTATAATTGATAGTGACAAGCAGGTACCCTAGAAAGTGATCAATCCTATGTATTTTACCTACTTGGGATGGTGAGGTGCCTGTCCCTCTCCACTGACTATAGATGGACTTTGACAACTAATTTAGACTCGATTCATAACTTTCAGATCTCTAAAATTAGTGAGATGAATCCCACCTGTTTAGTAGATGATCTTCCACGTGCTCCTAAATTTAAAAATGCATTGTGTTTAGAATGCTAGGAGAGGTTTGTATTAGACATAAGGAAAAAATTTTACACTGAAAGGGTTATTAGGCAGTTGAACAGGCTGCCCACTAAGTGGTAGAATCATTATCCCTGGAGGTATTTAAAGAAGAGTAAACATTGTGCTTAACAATATGGTTTAGTGACAGTTTTTGTCAGGGTTAGGTTGATGGTTGGACTTGATGATCTGAAAAATCCCTTCCCACCTGGACAATTCTATAAATCTAGGATATATTTTTACCCTGATATTCTACAGCACTCCATTCAAAGCTGGGCAGGAAGGAGGTGATTTGTTTGATCTGTTCTTGAGGAGGAGTTATGAAATCATAAGTTGCCAAGACATTGAGATTTCTAGCTTGTTGGACTTAAAACATAAGTGTTATTAAAAGATAATACCTACCTGAAAGAGCTTGCAAAAAGTGTGGTTTAATACCAATGGAAGCCAGTAGAGATCTTATCAACTTAAATTAGTGCTTGCATAAAGATAGCCATAACTCAAGGAAACGTCTCTGTTTATGGAAACATTTAATACTGATGTTGAATATGACTAAATTAAAACACTCCTGAGGAAGAATATGTTCAGCACATACTTAATGACTGTGCTGAATTAAGGCGTTATGGGTGACACCAGAGGAAAGGAGAACCCTGACATGATCATTCTCATGAAAAGCTGTTACGGGGTTTCATAAGAGATAAAGAGCTTTCCAAACGCAGACTTTAAAAACTGGCTGGCTTCATTGAAAAATGTCCTGGCAGTCTCAATTTCCCTTGCATTGCGGAAGGGAGGACAAATTCCATCTGATAAGACGAAAAAAAACAAGATGGTAAAAGTCTCAACTCAATTCTAAGGGTAATCACCAACTTTCTCTGTTTTCTACATGCCTCCCTGAGCTTAGTCCAATAATTGCCTGTGGGGACTTTTGAGATTTTGATCTGAATTGCTTAGTTGCCAGAAAGAGAATGAGGTAGGGCTAGATTATGACAAAAAGGAAAACGCAACCCAAAGGATTCCAGCATCAACCTAACCGTTATTATCATAACATAGAAAACATAATACAACATTGGGACCTTAAATTCTGCAGCAATGTTTCCATACTCCCCTTTCTATTTTAAATTCTGATGCTCTTGAGGAACGATATAAAAGCTTCCAATTTGATCAGGCTAAAATTTCCACCTCAAAGTAGCACACAAATATGTGGTAGAGCTAGCACAAATCATTCTCAGTCCGATGAAGCTTACAATGAATGGAGGTCTGCTGTTTTACCAAGTATTTTTCCCTGAGCAGTATTTTCAGCCCTGGTTGATGCACTGATGGAGCCCATTGTTTCATGCAGCCCAGACTCACAGACACAAGCACATGTATCAACACTGTGCCCATATTTGAATCATGGTGGCATCACATCAAAAATTGGTGGGGTCCGTTTTCTAACCACAATGCTGGAAGATTATACAGAAAAAAACAGCAAGTAGAAAAACTGCCAGTTCCAGAATTTAATAAGGAATCAGCTGCTGAAATTTACATTCAGGAAACAGATATATGAGGACAAAAAAGAACAGAAATTCATCCTCTCCTCTTTTTTTTGTTTTTTAAGAACATCTTCCTCTGACATCTTAAAATCACTGTAAAAGTCACCTCTGGGAATAATAGTCCAGGCATCCCTGATCTTAAGCTCTGCTTGAGAGCAAAATAATGCAATTCATCTCTAATTACCATAAACTTAGTGCACTTAGTCCAACTAGATGTCAAAATTTTTAATTCCCTAATCAGCCTGCATTTAGTTACTCTATCCAGTGAGAAGGGAAAATGATCTTAAAATAGAAGTAAGTATATAAATACATGTTTGTATTTCTGAGGATAGAATTAAAGTGTCTTTTTTCATTTGTGAGAGCCTTGCAATTTTTTCTGCAGCTGAATCTGCGATCTGACAAAGTAGGAACATGCTCTCTGGGCTGATTAAACCAAGTGAATTTCACAGCCTCGGCAGATGAGGGTTGAAGGTCTCCTGATACAGTAATGGTGCACAGTCCACTCCCAAGAGGTGGGAAAGGATTATTTCAGGTTTGCTGAGGGCTGGGGTTTTTATGAAGGGTTTATTGCCACATTGCATTGGTCTGTGCTAAGAAATCCTTTCTCCATGGGGAAAAGCAGCTGACACTGGTAGTTTTCAAGTAAAATTCTTTGTAGGGCAGAATAAACAAAAGAGACCATTGTGATTTTTTGATGTTACTTCCCTTCCAGGAGAAAATTATTGCACTTCTGGAACAAACTGCATACAGCTAGAAAAGAATGAAAGACAAGACACTCATCCTCTCATCCTACTTGCTTTGTTACTTACCTTAACTTCACTGAATTTGGTGTGAGCTCTAGATTCATGGCCTTTGTGAAAAGCATAGATGGAGATTTTTTTCCCTTGCATCCCCAAGCATCTCCCCGGCAGTCCTTGAGCTGTAGAGAGTGTGGAGGAGGCTGGAGGGCACTTCAAGGAGGGTCTGGCAGCAGCTCTCTGCATGGTAGCACTATCATGACACTGTAGTCAGTGTTGGAAAGTGCATCTTGTCTTTCTATTGTAAGTTAATTTTTCATTCATTCCTACTAGTATATCATTACACCTCACTCCTGTAATGATTACACAGTCCTTACTCAAACGGAAAAGCACCTCTTAGAACAAATACTCCATCATAGCACAGGGAAAAAAATTGTAAGGTTAATTCACCAGGGTGAAGTTCGTGTGACCAGATATTGCTCTTTCCCTGGTATACATACTCTTCTGATAGTTATTATTGCATTGCTTTTGCCTTTTTATTTTCCTCAGAGCATGAAATAGAAACTTCCTCCTTGACTGGGTTTTGAAGGTAGAAAGTTGCCAGGAACTGCCTCGGAATGTGACCCCTTTCTTCAACTCATGGTGACTTTCTTGGAAATGCATCATACCATCTATTCCATACCTTTCTCTGATGCACCCTTGGCTTCTCCTGCTCTCTCCTAACTTCAGGCACTCAGCTGAGATGCCTGCTGGCCCAAGGTGCTCTCTATAGCCGAAGGAAAAGAGGCATCTCCAGCAGGTGCTTCTAATCTCATTAACCTGTCTCTTCCCAGTGGTTATAAGGAAATCTGGTGCAACTGACTGCTGGTATAGGTACTCCTTAATTGCCTAAAATTAGCTGGGATGAAGCCAGGTAGCAGCAGCTAAGACTAAATGCCATATTCCACATAGAACTATAGAGACATTGTACCCTCCCCACCCCTCAGGCTATTGCTGACCTAAACTGGATGAGCTGTGAAATGCATTGAAACAATGCAATACAAAAAATCCCTGCTTGATCTGGTCTCTTTCAGCAGTAACTATCACTACTTACCCCATCATTACTTACACAAGTATCTGGATCTTGACTTCCTTTTTGTTATTGGATTGGTATTTTCAGAACCATTTTTGTTGTGATTTCTTCTGTCCATGAAAACAATTCTGTGGAGTTTCACATTTTTGAGAGACTATCAGGGCAGGCTAAGAGAAAACAGGTTGAAAAGAGATGATCTCCTTTACAAAGAGACAGAGCCCCCACCAATCCTGGTAAACTGAAGGTGATCCTTTATTCTTCAGTCTCTCCAAAATTTTATTTGCTCTATTTTTGAATTCCTGGATCATGTGTACAACTGTAAGAAATGAAGCTGGAGCCTGGAAGGCTACAATATGAGAGCAAAAGCTCATCTAAGCTTTGTAGTAGACTTCTGTGATAATTGCATCCAGCATCATTCACCACCACCAGGGAATGATTTATCACTTTAATCTGCTTTGTTGTTGCCGGTTTTTAACAAAAGGGGAAAAAAAATCTATGGATTAGTTATTTGTCTGGCATGAATAGGAATACTTCCAGTTAATTCTGAAGGCTTATGTTCTCTCACACCCAGTGGTGGATCTAGTGTTGTTTATCTCTTGTGGACAAATGTATAAAAGTAACAGGACAAAATATACCTTGACACATCTGTGGTCCTGCAAGAGCCATGCTTCTGCAAAATGTCTTCCTTAGTGCAAAATAATACAAGCCTTTGGCTATTGTATAATCAAATAACAATATTAGTAAAGGTAAAATCTTTTATGCAGTTGAGTCCACTTTTTCTGGACTGGAAAGTGGGATGAGAGTAAACATATAAACTTAGCTGGATTACAAGGGAAATTATTTTCTCTCTATTTAGTACTAGTGAGAACTTGTTTTATTTGTATATTTTGATAATTGAGGGAAGAAAATTTAAGAAAGCCACTCTGTAAAAGCATGTTACTTTCTTTGAACTTCAAGGTGTTGGTGTTCCTCCTAGGAATAAAGCAGGCACATAAATTTATGTTGTTGCAATCTTATAATGGATGTCTCTAGCAGATGGCACATTTTAACGAGGTTGAAAAATCCCTATGGGCTCAAAAGAAGAATAGAGAACACAACAAACATTTCATAAGCAAGCTAAATCCAATATATTTAAAAAACAAAAAAAAGGCTTTTCCACTAGCCAACCTATATACTAAACATTTTTTTTCTCAGGGGTCTTTAAAACAAAACAAACCCCAACCATTTTAAATATGCTTGAAAATCATTTTGGTCTCCTCTAGGATCTTTCTTATGAATGTTTTACCTCCAGTTTCCACCATAGGCATGCTTGAAGAATTCTGTAGGGAATTACTAAAAATGACAGTGTATTTATATTTCCTAAAAGTTATGAGAAAAAAAAAAAATCACCCCTTCCCTAATTTCCATCAGGACAGCCTCATCCTTGGTGTAACTTAGATGATTAGAGATCTATTTAAAAAAAAAAAAAAAAAAAAAAAAAAAAAGCAGAAACAATGGAGCTCATTTATACAGGAGTGAATTCAAAGTAATTTAAGAAATTTTAGCAGATGTACTTGGGTTTAAGACAGTATAATTGAGCTGGCAATTCAGAAAAGTATTTAAGCACAGAAATAACTTCATCTCTGTTCATACTTAACTTTAAACATTCATTTAAATCCAAACATTCATTTAAATCCAATCACTTAAGTACATGCTTAAGAATTTTCCTGAATGGGATGCTTTCCCGAATCACAACCTAGAGTCTAGAGTGATGTTCACAGTTTATGATGTGCAGTATATTTAAGTAGTGTCACACTTCACAGGCATTCAGAATGGGAAACTTAAAGTGTTAGTGATGTTTTAGAACAACCTCAGTGTTTATTATGCAAACTTGGCTTGTGGCTCTTTGTTTAAGGCCATTTTGACTTCCTTTTCTACTCACAAAAGAATTTAAGTTCCTTACTTTTTTCCAGAGAGACTCAGTTACTTCACCATCTTGTTTTCAACTCTTAGTCAACCAGTCTGGACAACCCCATGAAGGATGATGACGAAAATCAGGTGATATATGCTACATGGCTAACAATGTATGTGGAATTTCAAAGCTCTTTGGAATACCTTGAGACAGCCACTTCGGTTTCACATCCAAGCATTTATAAAGCTCTCTCTTGAAAAACAGACTATTATATTTATTTTTTCTCAGACTCTGAACTGCAAGATACTTAACAATTTCAGTATCACCCACACATAAGTCTTCATAAAGAGTGTTTTGAGAGATTAATCTCTTTAAAAGGATCAATTATTACAGGGAAGAGGATGGGGAATTTGAGAGAAAATAATCTCTTTATATCCCGTGTAATGTCTAGCATGATTAGGTCTTTGGATATTATTTTAAAATAAATAAGCCATACTTATTATCATCAAATCACTTCTTAATATTTCTTAGTAGAGAGTGGTACCTATCTTAGGTACCTGGCAGTCTCCTTTCTCTCCTCAGTGACCAAAGAGGTGATAATTTTGGACTAGATTCCTTTCCCCTTGGTTGAAGAGAGAGAAGATAACTCTCAACCACCCTTGGTGTCCATAACATTATCTTCTCTATGGATTGATCCACTACTGCAGTAGAGAAATCTCCATTTCCAGACACTTCTATATTCTCTGATACCACAAAGCAGCAGCTGAGGAAGTGTGACAGAAAGTCATGCTACATTATGGCATTTATGCAAGCCAGTTTGGGGGATTTGCATTTATGTTTCCTCACTTTTTCTTCCTAAAGCATAGCTGATCAGAAAATAATTTGTTAAAGGCATTGTCAGCTAAATAATTTCTACATGAAAGCACATGCTTTGCCCCCTGGGTAATGCTTGTTTGACAAAAACAAAAGGAAACCATTGACTCTCCTTTTCAGCAAACACTTGATTTTAGGCAAAAAGCAACACATTTTGACTGTTAAGACATCTGGTGGTTTCTATTTATCTGGAATTTGTTAAAAAGTCCAGCTACTTATAGCTGGAAACAGTAAAAAAGGCATTCCATGAAAAAATTAACCAAAAGATGAGCTTTCTGATAGAAAATAACTTGTTTTTTCTCACTGACTCTGATATTCTGAACTGTTCTTTATAAGCATGGCTCCTTGAAATACTGCGCAGTCTTATTCTCAATGAGATTTGCTGTGGGTGTGTAGCTAATTTTGTGGAAACATATCTACTGTGTTCACCTACATCTGTTTAGATATCTTGCGTAAGAAAAGAGAGTGGGCTGATATTTCTTCACGCTTCAGGCTCTTCATGTTCTCTACGCCCTCACATTTCTGAACTGATAGCGTTACTGGTGCCACTACCACAACACTGCAGCTGAATACTCTTGGCTATTTTTGCAATTAGATTTTTGTTTAGATGAATGTCATAGAAGATAACTTCTTCTTTCCCCCACATTTGAATCTCTTCAAATAACATATTATAGTCTTCAATCTATAAAGAACCTACGCTAAGGCATTCCTAATCCTGACAGACGTCTCTGGACAATATTTTAGTAAAATACATTTACTGCCAAATGGCTTTTCAAAGTTAACGGTCCATTGTTAAAAATGGTATCTCATGGTAATTTGAGTTCTTTCTGAATTTAGGACGCTTCACAGTACAAGAATGTAACCTCATCAGAAAGAAACATGAATTGGTATGAGTGGTATCCTGCTTTAGTTTCCAATTTACACCTTCTTGCCCATGACAACTAGATCTATTTTGCTGGAAAAACGCACAGTGAAATAAAAAGATGTTTGAATCCAAAAAGCATGTTTTCCAAACATGAATAAAAGAAACATCTTCTCTAGCCCTTCAGAGATAAAATGTCACTCAATCCAGGAAAGATAATTGAATATGACAAAAACCCAGAACCTCAAAAAGTGTTTGGGTATCTTATCCCACAGATAAAGTGAGAGTTAAGTTTCTGTGTACCTTAGAAGACTTAGGAAAGTTCAGAGGCTTTTTTATTCATAAAACACCTCTACAAATCAGTTACAGGGAGGAAAAGTTACCACAGAATTGCTGAACTGTGTAAATTATTTATTCTGACACGCTGAACAAGCAATTGAATTGAGACAGTTTGGGAGTCTCTGTTGACTAATAGAGGAGAAATATTCAAGAGCTTAAAGGCAAGGAGTGAATTGAGAGTGAGTGTTTATTAATACATGATTGAATTTACTACTCCAAGAAGAAGTTTATTAGTATGTTACAGCTCTTTGGTCTTCATCTACAGAAAAGGAAATGCTTAGAATTTTTAGGCAGACTCTGAAACAGAATAATTAAGACAGTAATAGTTAGAGGGAAAATCCTGAAAGAGAACAGATAAGATGTTCATTGATCATCATTCTTATGCGAAGTGTAAACTAGACAAACAGAAAAGAAATAAGATAACTAGAAAAAGGATTATTTTTTTTTATGAAGTCAAAAAAGGAATTACATGGACTAAAACATTTATTATTACAGAAAATCAGAAAGACAACAGACTGACCTTGAGCTTGTTTTATTTGGTTTAAGTAACTAACTCTTGCTGAGCAATGAAACCTTTGTAAAAACTAAATTAGACGGCAAAAATGAAACCCAGAAGCCAGAAGAAATAACGGGTGGGATTCATTTGTCATAACTTTAGCCATCCTCAGCCAGGATACCTGTCTGAGCTGGTTGCCTGAGCAAGTCATTGTAGGTTCCCTTTGTAACCAGTGGGATGAAATATTTAATGTTGGGTCCTAATTCATTTGCCCTGATTTAGAAGCCCTCCTAGATGGAAATGAATTGTCCCCTAGAAATATTCCTCTTTTGCAGTCTAAGAAAAGTGTCTAAACAGATAGCTCAGAGTTACATGTGTTCAGATGAATGCCGGTCCAGATGTTCCATAACTACATGAAACTCTATGGTAGAAAATAGAGTCTGTTTGATTTTAAGTAGAATCTATATGTAGCAAGGAATTAAAAGAATTGTAATAATTTGTAGCTTGGATTCCCATACTCTTAAGGATTTATGTATCCAAAAACCACTGGAAACAATGCTGTATCCATACCAGTTATCAAGACTGTGTCACTGTTTATTTTTTATCCTGGAGGCCAGCTGGAATTATCTAACAGCATCCATATGTTTCAGTTCTCCTAGCCTTCAAAAGAGAGCAGCTGTATCCCAGTTTCCTATTGGGAATGGTTCCTGGCCTATAAGACATCCTAAACTGTGCCTGGAAGCTATTTGTGAGATTGCTACCCAGCCCAAACCTGTGCCAGCAACCTCTCTGCCGATCAGAAATATGGCAAATAGACTTGCAGTGCCCATTCCAGAGGATTATTTAATGTACTGGTGTAGAGGTACCCACTTAAAATTACTTCGTGACACAGCTTTAAGAATTTGGGTTTCAATAACCTGTAGCGCACTTGTGTAGAGATAGTGGAAAAAAAATACCTCAGTGCATGTTGGATCCCGTTCCTAGTTATCTTGTCTCCTTTTTCAGTAAAATATAAAAAGACATTTGGAAGCTATGAAAAAAGCTCATAATATAGTGAGAATGAATGACAGTTGGTGTTAATAAAGGGGGATCTTTTCTGGGTAACTGAACTAAATATGAATGTAGGAGATATGATCAATGAGAAACGGGCATTAACGTGATCGCTGTCAAATAACTGAAGTCAAAGCAGACCAAAAGAACAGAAAATTACTACATGGTTTGTTTCTGACCACTTTATATCATGACATGAAGCAATCACAAGAACATAGAGCTAAGCTTACAGCTTATCTTTTAAGTCAAGAAGAGGATTAATCTAGAGTTCCACAATATTACACATTGGTAGATGAGTAGCGAGTGGTCTAGTCTAACAATGGGTATCGTAAAGGTCCCTTCCAACCTAGACAATTCAATGATTCTATTTCCTGACAACTCATGCTTGATCTCAGAGGGAATAGGTGGATTTAGAATGTCACTAACCATAACACTAACAAAATATCTAGATCAATCTGAAAGCATAGACTTTCAAAGAGAGAGCCAAAGTAATTAAAAGCTGTCTTGGGCTCCTGGGGAACAACAGGCAAGACCTGGGTGGTTATTACCAAGCTTTCCCCAGCAGAGCCTGATGAAATTTATTTTCCAAAGTTTCAAGAAACTGTCTGAAATAATCTTGTAAACTTTAGCAATTATTCCATCAGAACTTGTGGAGACCAGGTCAGGCCCCAGAGGATGGGATGAGGTCAAACATAATACGTATCTTTAAATAGCAGCAAAAAAAGAAGGATCCAGAAACTTATAGAGTGGACAACCTGACCATGAAAGTCACAAAGATAGAGAAGATTGTCGCACAATCACTTTGTAAACACTGTCAGGATAATAAGGTGATAATAAAGAGCTAACATGTATTTGTCAAGAACAGGTCAAATCCAGTCAATCTAATATCCTTCCCTGATGGAGAAGAAGCATAAAGTTTAATATAAAGACATATAAAGTGATCTCTTTTAGTGATTCTTGTATTTATTTTCATTTTCCCATAAATGATGGATGCCAGGTCATTAGTCTCTCTTCATGTCTTTTTTATGTCTTGCATGTGGCAAATGTCTCTGTTTAATGTGTGGTACATTTCCTAGGAAAATGTTATATTGTTAATTGTCACTCTGCAGTAATTGCCATACCTTGGCAAGAATGATATGAGGCATATGTATCAGAATTTGTCATGAAAGTATTGCCACTGTGAGAAATTACTCACATCCTTGAGGGATTCCCCCTTCTTGAATCACAGTTCTACATTTATATCTATCATGGTCAATATTTCTCAGTTAATTACATTCTGCATTGATGCTGCCAGCCTGATTTCCCCAACACTTCCAATGGTATTCAGAATGCAGTGATCATTAAACTACACTGATGTAAAAGCAATATGGATCAGGCTCTTGAGTTACAGAAAAAACAATAAATGCAAAAGCCCTTTTAAAGCAAAGAGAAGCTTTCAGTAAAATGACTTGTGAAGTTCCAAAATCCTTAGGGTTTAGTATGAAAATTATTGATCAGCATTCTTGAAAGCCTAAGGCTTCACTCTTAATGCTTTTGTGTAAAAGATGCTATAAGTTAAATGCTGACGGTGTTCAACTGCTCCTCCTTGCCTTGCCTTGCCTTGCCTTGCCTTGCCTTGCCTTGCCTTGCCNAACTGCTCCTCCTTGCCTTGCCTTGCCTTGCCTTGCCTTGCCTTGCCTTGCCTTGCCTTGCCTTGCCTTGCCTTGCCTTCCCTTCCCTTCCCTTCCCTTCCCTTCCCTTATTTTCTCCTTTTTTTTCCCCCAGTACTATCATGGTGGACTTTTCAGTATGGATCCCTATTCATAATATGTCGTTACATGAAACCTGCACTGAATTATAAGTTGGCTTCCGGTAAAGATTTCAGCAGCTAGAAAGATGTATAAGTACTAAATACTAAATAAGCTTGGTGCCCTCATCTTTCTTGGTATATAGGCTGTCAGTACTTTCTCAGCTTTTTCAGTTTAGAATAGTTCTCAGGAAAATTGGTAGGGTGAAGTCGAGCATAAATCAAATCTCAGGAGTGTGTAAGGGAAAATTGGCACATGTTAAAATGTCTATATATGCATACATAGCGGGACTTTTAAAAATGCCTTTGAAGTAGATGGAGAAATTATTTAGATGTCTATCAGTCAGTTTACAGTCGAGAGTTAAAACTCGACATAGAGTTTTAACTGCCTTTTTAATGTTATGAGTGCCTAAAATCTCTATGTTATCTCACGTACAGTTAGCAGACTGAAAATTAGGTTTCTAGACTCCCTCAATAGTCAGGACTGTGAGGTGGACATCCTCAGAGGACAATACATCCCACCTATTTTAAGATCCAATTAATCTTTTTTTTTTTTTCTGTAAAGAGGAAGCTCAGGTGCATATCTTTGTCTCGGTGTAGTTTACTTGAAGAGTAAACAAGAAATATCAGGGTGTACCACATACAAGCTTGCAAAGAAAACAGCTGAGGCTGTGAATTGAGGGACATCAGGCTGCTTGTTTCCTGTTTTCTTAATTATGGACTGAAAAATGAACATGAACAAGCTGAGCATGTAAGATGTTAGAGCAGGACTGCATGTATTAAAGCATCTAAAATTCATAGAATGGTTAGAGATGGAAGGGACCTTAAAGATCATCTAGTTTCAAATCCTCTTCCATGGGCAGGGACACCTTCCACTAGACCAGGTTGCTCAAAGCCCCATCGGACCTGACTTTGGGTTTAGTTGCTGTTTACTGAGGCTGTTCTCTGACAGAGGAGTGTCTAGGTTCTTCTTACAGTCCTCCAAATATTTCTTTTAAGTTCTTTTCAAAGCTTCTTTGAAGCCTAAACTCACATTTAAGCACCCAAGGATTTGCTGTATGACTTTTTCATGCATTTCTAAAATTCAGGTTCAAGGTGGGGAGTCTCAGTCTGAAAAACTTTCATATAACTCTCCATCCTTTTCTTGCCAAAATGCTGAAAAAAAATTACTTTGATACAAAATGTTCAATTCAGCCTGAATCAAAGGACTTTTTTAGACACTTGGGAAAAAAAATTAAAGCAAAGGAAAATAAATCTTTATTAGCAAATGATGAAAAGTATCACCTTCCTGTCATTAGATCAATGGAAACAGTGCCTACGCTTCCTTAGATCCAGATCCAGGGTTAATTCCCCTCGCTGCCTGAGAGCATCAGAGCCCACTCGGTTGACGGTCCAGCACAGTCTCCACATCACCATGCAATAGGAGCACTGGGGGGGAGACAGTGCCTTTCTAGGCAGTCTGCCTTGACAATATTTGTTGAATCAGTGATTGAATTGAGATGTCACTGGACTCAGTCCCAGATGAGTGACATAATCCCCAAATAAGATAGGCATTCTCTGTTCTCTCACTTTGTCTCATCTCACTTGGTTTATTCATTTTAAAGGCACTTTTTAAAGCCAACTCCTAACAGGAGAGGAAAGAACTATGCGTTTCGACAAAAAACATTAGTTGGTTACATTTGTACTCTATAAATTTATAGCAAACCGAAACCAACCTTTATGGTACAAGAATGCAAACAGAGAGAAATTTAATGTCAACAATTCAGTCTGAATATAACCTGAAAGAATAAGGACAGAAAAATTTTCCCACCAAGTTTCTTCATTGTTCTAATTCTGCTCTTGAATAAGCCTAAAACAGTCTTGTGGATGCTGAATATTTACTAACAAGGCTAAACTAATTCATCTTCATTAGTAGAAAATAAGAGGTGGATGAGAAAGATTATTGAGACATGATGGGATACTTCAAGAGCAGTGATAAAAATTGTTGCAGCTAGCTCATTTTCATTAGCTGCATCTTCAAACAGACATTCAAGTAAAACTGTGCATGTGCAGGTTAGAACATGTCTCCAAGGTCTTTCTTCAAGGGATAGTATTTATGGGGTAAATAACTATGAACAAATTCCCTAGCTAAAGCTAGCAAAAGTGGCCAGCTAACAACAGCCAAAAGAGGACCCTTGCCTTCAGTAACTTCTATACCCATATTTTACAGTTTGTGTGCTTTACCCTTGTAGGCCAAGACCTTAAATTGCTACTTCCTTTGAATAAGAACTTGTGATTTCCACCAGAAGTTTGTCTTCTGTTTAAGACAAGCTCAGGGCCAACTGATCAGCATTAAGCTTTTTGCATTTGCAGACAAAAATGGGGATCATAGAAGAAGGGCAATCGCGCACAGCAAGGCTGGGGTTGGGTTTCCTGCCACCCTGCAAGAATCACTGCAGTGGGAGTCACCAAGTGTCAGGAGACATGGCCATGTGTCACTGAGAACCCTGCTACCAGTGAGTAAACACCAGAGAAGAGGAGAGTTATACCTGAACAAGAAAAGATGTAAAAAGCAATTGGGAATGGTCTATGCCAAAAGAAAGAGAAAAAAAAAAAAAGAAAAAGGTAAAATGGGTAATAGTGAGAATGAGCATTTTGTTTTCGGTTCTACTCAGTCCATACCTGAAAGCCCAGGAAGCAGACAGAAAGGAGATATGTGAGCACACCCTGCCTTCATCTGGGCTGCTGGCAGGTCTGCTTGGACACACCACCTCCCATTCTTCTGTTCCAGAAGTAATAAAATCTGCCATCATCATTCTGCCTGTGCCAAAGGCAAAGAAGAGTTTTCTGCAGAATGCTTTGCAGGAAAATTAATTGATGACAGGCTTCTTGGCAGTTTGCAACCATAACATTTGTATGATCTGCTGACGCCATGGTTTTATTCCCTGCTAATTAGATATTGCTCTCTTTACTATGCAAGGGCATCTCTTCTAACTGCTCTTGGCATGGAGAAGGCAGACCTCCTAGCAGGAATAATCCAAGTCCACAACAACTTTCCATTCATATCGGTATATATTTTTATAAGGTCTCAGAATACTCCCCAGCAGCAGCCCCAATACATAACAGCCAAAACATGACAATCTGCCTGATCACTTCACAGTGTGGAGATCCAGCTTTGCCAGCCACCTCCTTGGCTTCAGCACAAATCCCTACCTCACCAAATGAGCCAGTTCCTAAGAGATAATCTTGGTCTTTAGTTACACACACATGGACTCAGTCCACCTGACATAACCAAACTGTCTACATCTGAAGCTGTCTTCTCAAGCTCCCTCTAAGTCAATGGAAGGATACAGACACCTGTAGATCTCCAGATAGACAAACTAGGTTGTCCTCTGTCTGTCTGTCTAGATATAGAGGGAGCTTAGGATGATTAAAGACCTCAGGTAAATACCTAAACTTACACAGGAAAGAGAGAGAGATCAACTGAGAGGTCTGCTCAGGGTGTCTACATGGAATGAATATCCTTGGGGTGACCTGCAGGCTGCATCTATACTAGTAAAATCACAGTCCCAGAGGGCAGGCAGGACAGGACAATGGAACCCTGTCTCTGCACATTCTGCATGTCCCTGGCATGCCTTTGTTCAGGGACAACTCACATTTTCCTAACTATTGGACGTAGTTTGGGAGTCAAGCACTATTTAGAGATAGCCATTCGGTCTGAGAAGAGTGATCTAGTGTTCAGGCTATGACCAGATCCCACAGCTGGACTCCAGACCAAGACATGGTCCCTGATTTAATTTCTGTAACAGCATAGGTGTAATCATATTGAGTTCTCCATCCACTGTGGATTGCACTATCTATGGAGACAGCTTGAAGGACTGAAGCAACCTGGACTGCAAATAATCAGAGGTCTAAAGAGAGGAAAGCTAGGTCAGATAAGCTCTTGTTTGGAAAGATGTGCTCTGCTCTGGAGCAGTTTGCAGTAAGGGAGGGTTGATGACTACTGTATAGGGACATCCCAGCATGAAGCACAGTAGAACAGCTTCACATAACTAGACACAGAGACATTTGTGAGTGTGGCCTCTGCCCAGTCCCTGCATTGCTGGATCAGCTCCACACCTTCTCACACTACACCTAACCCTCATCGTGTCCCACCCTCACCAAGTACTTTCTATTCTCTACCTTTTCCCACAGAGCTCCAAAGTCTTCCCAGGTGCATTAAGCCATGATGATACCTCCAACTCTTTCCCTGATCCTTTACATTTGTCTCCGTAGCATCACCTTCAGCCACATTTTTGTTTCTCATAAATACATTTTTCCAGAAATATCACTCTCCATGTCTTCTGCAAGGGCAGGTGAGTCTTCTCTCACCCCAAGAGAAAAGAGGGAAGCAGAAATAAGGAGCCTGGGAGGAAAGAGCAAGCCAGCCCTTGACCTACACCACTGCAGCTTCTGATAATGCCACAGGCTGGAGATGATCACAGCTCTTCCAGGGAAGGGTCACCTCCATCAATAGCTGACACAGAAGTGGCTGCAGCAGCAAAATTAACAATGTGTGGACTCCAACAGCTCAAATATGAGCCTTTTGTCAACTGATCACCCACAGAATATCTCCCAAACTTCTTGCTCCAAATGCCATCTTCAGTCCACAGGCCTCCCCCTGTCTTCCTGTGATATGGCGAGTCACCTGGGGCAGATGGAGTTGATTTGGAGAAGTGCAGGTGTGCCTGTCAGGCTGGTATGGGCATGCCGGCCAGTTGGCAGCATTATGGGATGGAGTGAATAAAAGAAAAGCTCCTTTCCTGCCTTGAACTGGAAAGAGGCACTGAGGAAACGTATAGCGTCTACTCAGTAAGGTAAATCCCCATCACTGAGAATAGTACCCTATAAAACTAATAAACTTTTTATATGGGTTCTGTGAGGCATTAGCAACTGAAATCATAGCAGCCAAGGTTTGGTTTACTGCTTCATCAACATTCAGGGAAGAAAAAAGATGCATTAAAAGAAGGAGGCCTCTTACATTTCATAGATAACTTTTAAGACAGTAAAGATTTGGTAATTAGAAAGACGATAATTCTGGTTTACTGGAATTTATCCAGAAGCATGAGAAGTGCTTACAAATCCATTGAACTCCTCAGAAAAAAGGTTCAATAAGGTGAAAATTTTGTAGCAGATTTCTCAATGGAATTGGCTTGAAAATTCTGAGACTGGCACACAGGAAGAAAAGAAGGAACAAGAAAGTCATATTTGTGGCTGTTTTCTGCTCACCTCGGGGCCTTTCTTTGGAAATGAAGAGTGTAGAAAACTTTGGTTTGCTCAGCTGAGGGTCAGGATTCCTGCACAGTCCCAGGACACCAGAAACTGGAGCTGTTTGAGGAATCCTGGGTGTTGGTGCAAATCCTGAGAAAACAGCATGAGGCTGCAGCAATCTGGTGCTTGAGCAGCAGAACTCTGTGGATAGTGAGAGCATGGCTATGTGGAGCTTTCACCTTCCCATTTAAAAGGAAAAAATATTTAATACTAACTTTACATATGTAAGAATAAGATTGTATATAAAAAGATGTTCCAAAGTGCAGATTATATAGTAATTTTTTCATGGGTAAGAATTTGTTTTGGTAACTTACTGCCTCTCTTGAGAAATACACTTTGGAAGACACAGGGTGCGCCTCACAGACCCCACATAATGTTGCTGTAAGAAGATAAATTTTAATACTCCTTGCTGTTACATTTTTAACTTTTGATGTAGTGTTCTGGTTTGTATTTAACAATCTTTAAGTCTGTACAGTGCAGTTGGAACCTTATGAATGAAAATACCATTAAAACAATCATTTATCAGCTTGAGAGATATAGACTGAAACTATACAAATTTTTGGCTCAGTCTTATAATGATAACTCATGACAGTATCTGAAATCACTTTTAGTTCTTTAAAATTGAAAGGAAACAGCAATTTGCAATGTCATAGTTTGGATGAATGGGCAACATTCTCAGAAGCAATCATGTAAAATAAACTGATATATTGGTTCCTGTAGGAGGCAAACAATCTTAAAATCTCTTTCTAAAACAGAACATAACTTTGCATTATGTCCCACATTTAAATTGCAGTGATTTATGTATATAGTTTGTTCATTTTATATTTATCGTTATTTGCCTTTCCGAGTAAATTCAACGTACTGAGAACACATTGCGAAGTGCTACTCACAAAGCTTTGCTGACATAAATGCGTGAGACCAGGGATTCATTGAGAACAGTCAGCGCCTTGTTTCTGGTGTGGGTTTTAATTTTCTTTTTTCTGAGCTTAGCAAGCAAAACCCTCTTTTGGTACCAGACTAACAGGCTGCTTCTGCCCAGGCTTTTTACATCTCTCTCAGTTACAGCTACCAAGAAATTAAAGTACAGTCTGCAGCCCAGGTTCAGGTTATCTCTGCCTTATGCCCATTGCAGTGACTGACAATGCAACATTCTAAAGTGTATCAAAAGCACTAAAACCAGAAGTTTTGAAGGAGTTGGATCCAGCAGTTTCCTCATTCCTCCCTTTTCTTTCACAGCACTGGGCTTCTTATAAGGGGTAATCTCCTGTTCATCAGACTTTTTAGAGAAGCAGGGTAGCTGAATCAGCATGGCAGATGAAAAGAGAAGATCATCTCACCAGTTCCTATTACCATAAAAAACTCTGCTGTTTCTTAATGGTCAGATAAATTAATGAATGTACACAGTGAAGTCAGGTGGGATTGACAGGCTCAGTACAGCCGAGGGTTTCATCCTAAAGCTGGCACTAACAATGTACTGTTAGATCAGTTTTCTACAAAGTAATGCAGCTGCTCTCCCTCGCACCAGTAGAGAAAACAGGGCCAGGGCTGTGACTGCCTATACAGTATTAAATCATTTGCTCACTCCCTGGAATGATATTGCCCTGACCATGGCACTTTCCCAAATAATTCCCAGGTACAAATTAGGATTTGCATGAGGCCATTCTAATTTGGAGGCTAAAGAAGTAAAATAGCATAGCGATGCTTAGATTGCACCAGCTGGCCTCCGTGACAGAAAAGTAACCCTAGAAATATTTAATTCATTAGAATGGATGCAGATTAGGAATCTCCAGTGACTTCTGTAGGGACCTATGCACAACAAAAGATTCATCAGAGAAAGCACTCCCTCTCCAGTCCTCCTCCAACTCTCTTCCTCCTTGGGGTACTGGGAAAGTACATATTCAAACTAAATTCATGTGCAAAATTACGCACATCTGAAATTATGGATATTCAAAATAATACTGGGAAAAGGGTGGGCAGCCAGCTGGTTTACTGCTCCTGATATTCCTAGCAAAAAGGACACTCCTCCAACCAGAAATTTTTCTCATATATTGTTTTAAGGCTACAGTGAGTTTAGTCAGCATAATAATTAAGTGAAAGCTTAATTATACCCCCCTGGGACAGACTGCTAAAGGTCAGGTTTCAGATACGTTAATGAGCTGCTAAATGCTGCTAACTGGGAAAGGCTTTTTTTAAGTCCCGCACAAGCCAGCCCACTCATATTTTTAATGCCAACACTGGGCACATCAGGTGTCTGTGGGAGTTTTGCCATGAAAAGGAAGCTCATCTTGTGCTTTATTTACAACCGTTTCACCAGGTTTCATGAGAAGCAGCTTGAAGATGAGGCCATGCACCACAAAACTGGGAAAAAGCTTGTTGGTCTAATTCCAGCTCTTCACAGGGTCCTCTGGCCAGTGATTTTGGGGGAGAAATCAGAGCCATGAAGGAGGCCTACGTTGGTGGCAACCCTGCCTCTTGAAAAGGACGAAAAGCAACAAGGGAAGGAGTCTAAGCCTTACAGAAAAAGCAGGAGTTACGTGCTATCTTTAAAATTGGGAAAGCAACATATTTTAACAGATGCCTAGTAGTTTGCATGGTTTGCTTTCTTCTGTGTCTTGGTTTAACACCCAAGGTATGAATCCCCAAAGTATGACATATGCATACATTGCTTTATATCAGGTTTTAAGCACATAAATTGCAAAAAAAGTCCTGTGTTAGTGAGAACAGCAAGGTCTGATTAACGCCAAGTGCTCACTGGTGGGTCCTGGTGATATTTAAAAATTAGATTTCTTTTTGCCTCAATTACCCTGCCATAAAATTGGTGTAATGCCCACAAAAATCTCACAGAGGTCACGCTATTCATTAATACATGTAGTGCATGTGGGAATTGATGCATGCACTGCCATATCAACCCATAGCAAAATAATCAATTTGTAATCAGCGCTGTGTACAAATGGTGACGGGCCTGAGACCACGTGGTGAATGAGGCAAGTATTTGTATCAATTCAAAGACAACTTTCTAAATGGTATTAATATAAGACTAAAATTAGTAAAGCCAGAAACTTATATGTCAGAATTCAGGGCCAGAAGAGCTGCAGAGCTTTAATTTGCTCTTCGCGTGCACGTGGTTCTTAATGCCGTCAGCCCCGTGAGTACACCAGGGACATGCACTAAAAGCCTTCAGGTCAATTCAGGCCAAAGTGTTTCTCTAGCTCAGAATCCTATCTCTGATAGTAGCCAATGGCAAGTGCTTTAACAATGAGGATTTGAACAGGTCAAGCATAAAGTTATACTTCCCCAAAACACTCCCCCAGGCTCCAGCTGCTCCTTGGCTCACTCATTTCCACATACAAATGTGTTGTCTCTGACTTTAATGGCCCCTTCCATGCAGTTTTCCTTCATGAATGTGGGCAGGTCCCGTTAACCTCCTGGATGGTCATTATTAACGTTACAGGTTTTTGAACAATTCTGTCATGAGTCTAGCTGAGAGTCATGGAGCAGCAGGCAGAGCATCGATATGTTGTAATTTTTCAATAGAGCTGCATAATGGAACGTAAGGAGTAGGGTTGTACTCCAGTCATTTGGATGAGTCATTTCATCTCTCTTTGATTCATCCTGCTTTTCACTCTTTGTCTAATGAGAGGAAACTCTTAGGTCCAGGGATGGACTTCTGCTCATGCAGACGCATGCTGAGGACCATTATAACCATTTGGCAGCTTGGCTGAATGAATTCCTGCATCGTTCCCTGGCAGTCCTGTTTGATAAATGGTATAGATGCAACCTGCACATCCCAGATCTGCAGCCTGTGATCCCCGGGGTAAATTTATAAGGGCAAGTTGGGAATTTGGGAGAGGTCTGTTGCTCCCCGTCATCGTTACTCTGTGAGCAGAGTGGATTGCTTGTGGATAGCAACGTAGGGCAGCAGCCACATCACGGTATCAACCGCTTGGCAGCTGCCTGCACCTCGTAGGTGAATGGGAGGATGCTCCCCAGCCTGAGCAGTCCCACCGGTGGGATGACCTGAGCTGGAGCCATGGTGCTGCAGTGCCTCCAACACCTCCTCCCTGAGCACCATCTCGGGCTTGGCAAGGGCGAGCCTCCCTCCACATTCTTGTGCAATGCAGAACCTGGGCTGTTTTGGGAAGGGAAAGGGAGATTTAATACCTATTTTTCAAACTGCTGAGTCAGTCCCCTGTATTTCCTTCCCTCCCAGCAAACAGAAGCGAAATGTCGCCTCCCGCTCTGCCTTCCCATCCCTTTTCTGAAGTAAACAAATGTCAGCAAATCCTGCACTAACAGCGCTGTTAAAAATACCACCCTGTCAGCAGATGGGTTCATTCCCTTCAGTCTTGAGCTATCTCTCTGTTGCAGAAAAGGTGTGTTTTTACATCAAGATAAGTAGTTTAGATGGAAACCTCAGTGGCCAAGTGAAGAGCAGGCATGCTATGCTCTGCACCGCAGTGTCATCCAGACAGAAACTATTAGAGAAGGAATGGATTTGACCTGCATTAACTATCGAGACAGAAGTTAGACCTGCTTTTCTCAGCTAGAACCTGGCCCTGGGGTAGCAATTGAAAATGAGCTGCTTCAGCCAAGATGCAGTAATCACACTCCTTAGCCTATCACAACCCCCACAAACCAAGTTAACCACAGGACCAGATCTTCAGCCAGTGTGAAAAGATGGTGCCTCATTAGGCTTTGGGAATGTATGAGAAATATCCACAATCAAACAGACTTTATCCCTTTCAAAGGGCAATAAAGCTGCACAAAGCTTTGTCCAGGAGAGCTTCCAGCTGTTCAAGCAAGGGGACATCAGTCAGTCAGATGACTAATTTCACCGGGGAAAGTGAAGGGTGAAGTTTTTCCTGCTTATTGCTTGTTACACTCTGCAGTTCAGAAATTCAGATTGTGCAGACAAATGCATCTTGCCATTCAAAGGTAAAAGTTTCCCCTTTCATAACTGGGTCCCACCACTGAAAATTTTACATGCTTCACTCATGGGCCAGAAACTTGTCCCACTTTCTTCAAACAATTGTACGCTCTCTTCATTTGCTCAAACTTACAGATGCCCCAGCCATTTTTCAGACACGTATTCTTCCACACCTTTTATTTGCTTCACCTATTTAACCATTTTACTATTTAACCATTTAACTATTTAACCATTTTGTTGTTTTTCTTTGAAGAATCCACAATTTTTCTCTCTCTGCAAGAAAGTAGCAAATGCCCAAATTAATTGTTTCTATAAGGGTATAGATTATTTTTTTCTGGATTCTAGAATCCACACCTGATAAAAGTATTTTCCTTTCTTGAGGCTCACTAGTACCTTATTCTTGTGTTTTTCTTTCAGATGTCACTGGATTATTAAATCCATGTGATAAGCAAAGCATCCTGATCAGTGTCACAAATCTATCCTATGCTTTTAGCATAAATGAATATATAAAACATTCATTAATAGCTTGATCTAAATTCGCTCCCTTGTCTTCTATATGTCACTTAAACTCGTCTCAATGAATAGCAATTTCCATATGTGCAGTCCTTGTTTACAATGTTCATTAAAAGGCTTAGATGCGAAACAGCAAAAAGCATTTTAATTCATTGCTAAGCACAGCAGAAAACTAAGCAGGATTCCAACTTTATATACAATTTGCAAGCAGTATACGTTAGCTCAGACGTAAATCTCACATAATGAGGTGTGCAGCCTGATGACTAATCACATCCATTGAAATGTTCTCTGTGTTCAGCTCTGTTTCAATGCATGGGGGGGGTGTTGCTATTTAATATTTCAGTTCATTCTAACAAGAAGAAGAGGAGCTTCTAGGCATGAAAAATTGTAAAATTTGACCTTAAAAAGAACTGTAACAAACAAACCTTGAATACAAAGTGGTGTCACTACGGTTCAGTTAGAAACATGTTTCTTTCTGGACTAGCAGGTCTTTGGCTCATCTCCAGTGCTCATCCCTGGGCTTCTACCCAGGACTCCTTATGGTGAAGCTCTGGAAAGGCCTTGTCAATACGAAAGATCCAAAACTGGATAAGATTCAAAGTCAGAGATGCCAAAATCATGTTAGCATTAATTATTCTTAATTCCAATCAAAATCAGAGTCCCATCACACTGGTCTCTGTGCAAACAGGGATAACAGTGTTTGCCTTGGAGAGTCTACAAAATGCGAAACAGAAAACAGTGAAAGATTGAAGACAGGCCAAAGGGATATGACATGTAAGTAAATGATCACCTTGTCATTTAGCCCCATTCCCATAGTTGCTTGCTCATGTCTGGGCTTCTTTATATTGTCTCAGACAACATTTATTTTGAGGTGGGTGGGAAAGGGTAGAGTGAGGGGGCTGTCAAGGACTGTGGAGCTGATTACCTGAAGAGACTACATAACAGAAAGGAGACCAAAAGAGCAAGTGAGCCGTCACTTTTCATCTGTGCTTCCAACAGAGTGGCATTAATGTATCTTACAGACTGACATCCCTAAGATTTGGAAGGCAAATTAACAGAGGGACTCCACTATGATTGCTACGTCATTACATCATTTTCTTCTGCTACAGGAGTATGTTTCTCTATAGACTTCCTTCTGCAATAGAAAGATTAAAGAAACAGGACAGAGACAGAAAATATGATTATTCTCACATAATTTTAGCAGTTTAAAAGTCAGGCCCCTAATTAAAATCCTCAGCTCATTTTCTAACTGGTGAAAAGAGAGAGGCATTTCATTGGGAGAGTCGTACACATTAGTGTTTAGTCAACATCTCCTGCTGTAGTCATTCCAAGGAGATCAGACACCAGAGATATGGCTGTGGTTGAGAAGTTGGCAATATTTCATGGGAGCAGTGTTAGGCTGATACTGAGTTCTTCTGATATGCCATTATACAGCAAACACCAAACAGAATCAAGTGTTTGTCTCTCTCCTCATTGCTTTTCAGCCTCAAACCCTCATGGGGTTGCTATCTGCCCGACTTCACTGAAATGCGCATGAGGAGACTAATTCTTTCATGTTTTGGTCTCATCAGCAATTCCCAGAATTATTTAAAAGGCTTTCAAAAGTGCTTATGCGCACAGAAATAAATGCAGTCACTTGGAGCACACGTGAAAGCACCAGTCATAGTCTGTGTATTTAATAGAAGTGCCCCATGATGCACTGTTACTATTTTAATGGGGTTCACATTGTAATGGGGATACACCAAAACTGGGCAGCTGGAAGCCACTACTGTGCTCAGGCCTGTAAAGTAGCCATAGCTTGGAAGAAATATTTTTAAAGAACTAGAAATATCTACTGGGAATGACTGACTTTATGATACTTGTGGTAGCTTCAAGTGCATTTGCTGTGTTTGTCAAAAGTGCTAAAATCTAGCAGTATCAAAGTCCCTTGTGTAGCACTGGAGATTTCCCTGAGGTCTTTGTCGCTAAAGGCGCATGGTTCAACTGGCTGAGGTTTCATTGCACTTGGTTGTGGCAGAAGCAGCAGATAAATGCTGAACAGGCATGCTTTGACTGAGACAACACAGAAGACAGACTGGTTTTGCTTAGTAATCCTAAATATCTTAAGTTGCAGTTAGATATGATGGTACAAGTGTAAGAGACTTCAGGAACCTGCATAGAATCCACCTCACATCTCTAAGACAGGATGTACCTAGCACCTCCATTAACATTTATTAATCTAGCCTTTGGACTTGCAATGAAGAAGACTTTATGACCTCCTTAGACAGTGTGTTCCAGTGTTTTATGAACCTTAGAGGAAGAAAACTTTGGTTTTTCTGATATCTAGCCTAAGTGGTTTTTTTCTGCAAATGAAACCAATAATTCCTGTCCTCCTGCCAGTAGAAATGAGAAAGAATTGATTGCTCTCATCTTCATAACTTTCTTCATGTTGAATGTTATTGAGTCCCCATTGGCATTCCAGTCTATAGGGGGAAAAAGGCCAACTCATTCAGCTTTTCTTTATGCTTTTCATATTTCAGAAACAGGCTATTGTTCGCTAGTTTTATTCCCCAAGGTGTGCACCCTAATTTTTCCAACTTTTTTTTAAAATGTCCCTCTCCACAGCAGGGGGACTGGAACTAGGTGGTCTTTAAAGGTTTCTTCCAACAAAAGCCTTTCTATGATTCTATGAAAATGTCATACCCCATTTCAAAAAACAGTCCTCCAGGTTATGCCTCCATCATACTAGAGTGAGCAAAATTATTGCCTCCAAATTTTTATGTTATTACTGATAATTCAGCTTTTTATGTGTTGTAACAGAATATTTTTACTTACTCCCACTGAAATTCCCCATATCCTCTAAACAATCTTCTGTATTATTTCCTCTTCATCTGTTATTCCTTATTATGCATTTCTTTCATTTGATTTCCTGACATAAAGTGCCTTGCATTTATCTTCATTAAATTTCATCTTATTGATCTCCGTCCACTTCTCCAAGTTTTGAGTCTTGCTCTATGAGGGTTTGAACTCCTCCACAGTCTAGCAACACACACCAATTTCGTAAGTGTCCATATCATTAACAGAAAAAAAAAAAAAAAGAACCAGGCCCAAGATGGACCTTTGATGCAATCTCGCTTACAATGTCCCTGTGAGAACTGATAGATCAGTGGAAACAACTCTATATGTGCACACTTTCAAACATTTGAATACATATTTGCCATGTTTTCCTCTAGATGGTATTCCCTTAATTTGTCAGAATACTAAATACAATAGTATTTAAAAACTTGCTAAGTCCAATAGAAAGATATCAAAAGCGTTACTGATATAAATAGCCTGTCTCCTTCTCCTTCTTTCCATTAGGCTAGTTACTTTTCAAAGGAAGAAATTAGGTTGACTTGAGTTTATTTGTTTTTGATAAATCTATATCGGCTTTTTCCAATCACCTTCCTGGCCACTCAGGGATGGTAAACTGGTTTATAATTGCTTATTCTATTATCCTTTCAGATAGGAACTAACCTGGTGGACATTACGCTCTTTCTCCTTTTTAAAGACAGATAATTTGCTTTTCTCTCCATTCTTCTTGGACCATCCCATCTGCATTTATTCTCTAAGTTCACTGCTAATAGTTCAGAGAATGCTTTGGCTTAGCTTTTAATTCATTAATTTCTCCAGGCTCTTCCAGCTTGAAAAAACTTAACTGAATCAAGTGATCTTTAACTGGTTATTTCATTCTTCTTGTTTCTATCCCTGGGTATTTTCAAACTAATTTTAAATATCTGCTCATAATTAACCTTTTGTTTTGAAACTTGAGGCAGAAAAAGCATCACACATTTCCACCTTCTCTGCAGCTTCCTTTATTTGCTCTCCTAATCTCACAAGTACTGGGCTTAAAATTTCTGTTGTTTCCTTTCTTCTTAAGTAGTCATAGGCCATTGCTTGTCTGGCAAATAAAAAATTGCTGTACTTCGTTCATGTCATGTTAGTACTAGAGAAACTTGGCAGTTTTGACCCAGAGCCAAAGACCCTGTGAACCTTCCTAGAACTGCTCAGTGAACTTAAATCCACTGTCAGTGTTGTCAGAGACGTTAGTGATGAAGCTGAAGGAACAGAATTTTACAGACTGACAGTGGTGTCTGAATCATCAGAAATGTCAGGAAAATACTGATTTCTGTCCAATTCAGAAAAAAATGAGCATGCACCTAGCTGTGGACATGTGGTCAAGGAGACGTGTCAAAATGGTCAGGGCTGCTGGGACTATTCAGATGGGAGATCCCAGGAGCAAAGGTCACACGCACAGAGCAGATTTTATTAAAGATGCTGCTCATGGCCCAACATGTTTCCATTTTGCTTAGTTCAGCCATAAATTTATACTGGCTGATAGTTCGAAACAAACAAAAGCAAGTTCTTCTTTCATTCAGCAAGTAATGAAATTATAAAGCTCTTGGTAGCAGGAGGCCGTGGTGGCCAAAAGTGTGAGTGCATTTAGAAATGGAGTAGACAGGTGAATAAAGTGCCTCCAAACACGATGTTGTAAATGCAGCTCTGGTTTTGGCAGGCTTTTTGGCTGAGTGCTAAAATCTCAGAGGCAGAAACTGAAAAGAATTTTTCCTGTTTCCAGCATCCTTTTCTTGAAAATCTATCACTGAACTTTGTCAGGTCAATTAGGTAGAGGTAAAGCAATCCATGGTTCCACCCAATGTGGCTACCATCATGTTGTTAAAGGCAGAAGAGAGAAGTTTGAGAAGAAAGTGGTTCTCAAAGTCTCAGCTAGACCCTAAATGAGTGTTTCCAATGTGAGGTCTGTAGACCCTTTGTCTCAGATCACAGGAGGATACCTGGGAGAGAGGAAACTGAGGCAGAAAACAGCATCTCTGCTCAGAGTGATCACTCTGCCTTCAGTGGAAGAGTGTTGATGAGATGGGAGATGGGAGGAATGACAAAAGAAATCCTGTGCTGCTATTCATCCCCTCAGCCTTCCTCATAAGAGAAGAAAACAAAAAGAGAGAGAGAGAAAGAGGAGGGATGCCCAAACCTGGAAGAGAAGTGGCAAGAATGAGGTCAGGAGCTGACTCAGAAAGAGAGGTGTTATGACTTTATGGGACAGCTACAAGTGGTAAAATCATACGTTAAAGGGACCTTTGTCAGAATATCTGGAGAAGAATGATTCAGAATCAATTGGTAGATGGGGAGGGGGTAAGCACAGAAAAATGAGGAAGATTGTTGTGCTCTACTGATCCCAAAAGAGAATGAAACGCAGCTCCTAACACCATGAAATTAAACCATGCTGGGACATGGGCACTGGAAGTGGTGACCAGCCAGCCCAGTCCATACCCTGCAGTGTACTTACACGCTTGCTTTAAGCCTAATTTAAAATTGTAGCCAAGTCACTGGATTCTGCAGCTTTACTTAGACCAAGGAGCCAATTCTTTCTGTTTGACAGTCCAAAAGTGTCAGTGTACAAGAAAGCTGTGCCTTGAGAATTTGAGCAGACTCACCCTAAGCCTACCAGGGAATTTAAGGTCCCTCCTGAACCAAGATGGTGATTCACAAAAGAGCAGCATTTCCACACGGGCTTTTTGCTAACTGCAAGAGTTCTGTAATACTGTATGTTTATCTTTCACTGGGGACACTGATTTGCAGTAAAGCAGGTAACATTCACAGAACCTGACAGTTTATGCTGTAATTTCACCTGTCTAGAATGGCTGTCAGGAGTCTGCTTTGGGCGACATAAGCAGCTGTATGAATCCAAACAATTTAAATCAAAAGACAAACTCAACAGACTTTTTGTTCACTATTACACACTCCATTTTTTTGAAAATCTCCTGTTGTCATATTTCTGGTTGTATTACAAGAAAATGACCATTTTGCATGCTTTGTTGCATGCAATTCTTCTACTGCAAAGAGTGAAAGCTCACAGAGACAGGAGCATCCACATCTGCTTCTACTTCTTCTCTGCTCAGTAGTGTGTTTCCTTCCATTGTCCAGAACTTTGTCAGGGGTTGATGAAAAATGCAGAGAACTTTCCACTTTCTCATCCAAACACAAATATGTGCTTTTAATTTTTGACCAAAAATTTTTATTTGAAAGCCAAACACTTTTGGCCGTGCTTTTTAATGTTAGTTTTTATATTTTCCCCCAAATTGAAAATCTCTAATGAGAAATAAAAAAATATGTGTTTGTGCATACTCAATATATAAACTATATGAATATGTATAAATCATGAATAACTTTTACTAGTTAAACCTTTTCCAGTAAGCTTAGCTTCAACTTTACCATTCTGTCCCAAAGTTTAATAGCTGTAGACTGTGACTGTGGTGAGTAAAATGAAAGTAAGTTTGTACTAAGTTTTAATTTATTAAAAAATCATACCCCTAAAATCCTTCTCAGGATGGAATACAAAGTAAGAACCTGATATGGAGAACTGATCATGTTTGGCTCTTTTCTGAGAGTCCTCTGAGAGAAGGGAATTCCTTCTCTTCAGGAGGAGCTCTGGATAGCTGAGAGAGAAAGAGACATAATCATGAAAAAAAAACCCAAAACCAAAATCATATGTTTTTGAGATAATTAATGTGGACCAGTGATTTAGCCAGTACTGTACTTTCTATCATTACCACCAGCATGTCAACTTTCATATAGTGCGGAAACTATATGTGTGCAATATCACTGAGAAGCTCCAATTTCACTCAGTAAGTAGAGAACCATCATACCAACTATTCTGGTTATTTGTACTTAATGGCAGTATATTTTTCCCTTTGTCCATCATGAAGAAGCAAGGTGTCCCTTTCTTGGTCATACTTCCTCATTTCCCAAATAATGTCTTTAATTTGTACTCTCTGGAAGAAAATTATATTATTTGCATTTGTAAGTGTTTCAGAGTGAATCCCTTAAACCTTGAAAGATGTAGGATGCCAGAAGGAATTTCAAGAATGAACCCCAGACTTGAACTAAACGTAATGTTCTCCTTTGTGCTGTATAGGCAGTCTATTTGGGAACTAATTCAATGTCTGATAAAATCACTAACTGTCTTTTAAAAGGTATTTCATCATTTCATTTCTGAGCATGGGAAGTCTCAGAATATCAGGGTGTTAATTTAAGCACCCGCATATGAATTCTGGTATCTAGTTTTCAACAGACACTTCACAAGTTTCCACTAGTTTAACTGGTAAAAAAATCATAATGAAGCTTAGCTGACAAATTTTTTTGCCTGCTGAATGATGGAAAACCTGGAGGAGGATGGGACCCCCTTTATACATGGACATGTATGTACTCTGTTTTCTCATTTCAGGTCATGGAACCAAAGGAGTGTTTGAACTTCTTTCAGGATGGCGTCGAACCAGAGAGAATCTGCCATTCAAGGACAGAGTAGCAGATGCCTACTCAGATGTCATGGTCTCCTATACAATGACAAGCTCCTTGTATTTCATAGCCTTCGGCATGGGTGCAAGCCCTTTCACCAACATCGAAGCTGTAAAAGTCTTTTGCCAGAACATGTGTGTCTCCATCTTGTTGAACTACTTCTATATCTTCTCCTTCTTTGGCTCCTGCCTGGTCTTTGCTGGCCAGTTGGAGCAGAACCGTTACCACAGCATCTTCTGCTGTAAAATTCCTTCAGCAGAATACCTGGACCGGAAACCTGTGTGGTTCCAGACCATGATGAACGATGGCCATCAGCATACTTCTCATCACGAGACCAACCCGTACCAGCATCACTTTATCCAGCATTTCCTCCGAGAGCATTACAATGAATGGATTACCAACATCTATGTCAAGCCATTTGTGGTGATACTGTATCTCATCTATGCCTCTTTCTCCTTTATGGGGTGCTTACAGATTAATGATGGAGCCAATATTATCAACCTTCTTGCCAGTGAGTCTCCAAGCGTCTCCTATGCCCTCATACAGCAAAAGTATTTCAGCAACTACAGCCCAGTGATAGGTTTCTACATTTATGAACCTCTGGAGTACTGGAATGGCACTGTGCAAGAAGACCTGAAAACACTAAGCCAGGGGTTCAATACAGTGTCCTGGATTGAACAGTATTACCAGTACCTTCGAGTGGGTAACATCAGTGCAACCAACAAAAGTGACTTTATCAGCATCCTCCAGAGCTCCTTTTTAAAAAAGCCAGAATTCCAGCACTTCAAAAATGACATAATTTTCTCCAAAGCTGGAGATGAGAACAACATAATTGCTTCTCGTTTGTACCTGGTGGCCAGGACTAGTGAAAACACACAGAGGGAGGCGGTAGAATTGTTGGAGAAGCTGCGGCCACTCTCTCTTATACAGAGCATCAAGTTCATTGTGTTCAATCCTACCTTTGTTTTCATGGACCACTATGGTTTATCAGTAACTATGCCTGTCCTGATTTCTGGTTTTGGCATTCTGCTGGTGTTAATACTGACCTTCTTCCTGGTTATCCATCCTCTGGGAAATTTCTGGTTAATTCTCAGTGTCACCTCGATAGAGCTGGGTGTCCTTGGCTTGATGACCTTATGGAATGTAGACATGGATTGCATTTCTATACTGTGCCTTATCTACACTTTGAATTTTGCCATAGATCACTGTGCACCCCTGCTTTATACATTTGTACTAGCTACTGAGCACACCCGAACTCAGTGTATAAAGAACTCCCTCCAAGAGCATGGGACAGCCATTTTGCAGAACGTTTCTTCTTTTCTTATTGGGTTGGTCCCCCTTCTCTTTGTGCCTTCAAACTTGACCTTCACACTGTTCAAATGCTTGCTGCTTGCCGGCAGTTGCACACTTCTGCACTGTTTTGTTATTTTGCCCGTCTTTCTAACCTTTTTCCCACCTTCCAAAAAGCACCACAAGAAAAAGAAACGGGCCAAAAGGAAGGAACGAGAAGAGATCGAATGCATAGAGATTCAGGAGAATCCTGATCATGTTACAGCAGTCTGAAAGGCTTAGAAAAAAATAATAGCATATTCTCTTTTTAAAAAAGCGTTGCACAGAGATGCAGGGAAAATAGAGCAAAGATCTCAGCTGCTTGTGCTGGCCAGGTCTGACAAGGCAAAGGAAGATCAAGAAGGGGTATTCATGACACATCAAGGTGCAAACTTTTTTTAACAAAAATAATGAAAGTAAAAATAATCTCAGATGTTTCCTTTGAATTCTCATTCTCCACCAGGGAAAAGTCTGTTGGCTGTTAAGTGTTCCTGAATCTCAAACTGTAGCTCTAATGGGAATTGCTTGATCTGTCAAATGTAAGACTGAGGGAAAGGTGAAAGAAAGAGTTACCATTAAGTAAGCAGTAGGGAAAAAGGTACATTTGTTTGATAATATTGTCCACGGAAAAATAAAAAAAAAACCACAACATCTCAAATGAGAAAAGGGAACAAGACCAAGAGAGATAAAAAAAATATCATGGTAATTTTTTTTTTTATTTTTTTGAGCAAGTTGGTTATGATGAAACCTATGCACTTGGGAAGTAGCTGTTTAAACCAATCTAAGCCAAAGTACTTCCCAATTCTAGTACACCATGCATATTTGTAACGCTACAATTAGAGTGTTATTGTGAATATGGATGGCAAAGCTCTACTGCTAAATGATAGAGGTACTGTTTATGTAAGAGAACAAATAATCATAGCCTTTTGGAAATTTAACATTTAGTTTCTTTAAATGTGACACATGACCTTTATCCCAGGAGGTCACACCTGGTAGTTAATACCATGCGTACATTTTAGTATTTCTGAATTGTGAAAATCCCCTTGAACTAACAGATCTCATGAAACTAACCCAGGCCATTACCACTGCAGCAGTATTTGCAGTTCCTGCAGTGTAACACTTTTGAATTCTAATTTCTCAGTGTTGACATTAAATGCTGAATATTAATCAAGCAGGCGCTTTAAACGTAATGATGGATTGCATATCACAGGCATAATGTGATCCTGTAACAGCTGAGTCAGCTCTGGAGCACCCGCACAGTATTATCATTTGAAGCGATATGTTTGCTGGTCCCTGCAATAAGCTGCAGGAAGTGGGATTTTCCCCTTCTTTAAGCAAAACGTCAGTCAAATACTTGCCACACACACACAAAAGACCTTGTTAAGGTTTGCACGGGGCTGAATCAACCCCTAGTTCTAAAAAGACAGATCGGTCCCCCGTGGAAAGGGGAGGGCGAAATGTCTTTATTATTATTACTCCTAAATATTTGAGTGTTGATCGTCTGCAACATAAAGCTTTGTTATGGCAGTTGAAATTTCACAGAAAAGTGCAGTAAATCCGCAGTTACTATGTGAGACTAGAAATCGTACTGTAAAGAACTATGAATGACTTTCTCTGCTTTGTAAACTATACAGCTTAGTAGCCCAAGAGAAGGGAAGAAAACAGATCTAGCCATTTCAGTTTGCTCTTGGCCCAGCTCTGTGCTGGAGCTTGCCGTGTCCATCTCCCCTTTCAGTATTTTAAAAGGGCTTGCTTTCTACTCTCTGGAATATGGTATAGCATCACCTACATGAGCAATGTCTTCCTGAATATATAGTATCCATGAGGACACTATGTAAAGTTATCACTATATGGAGTGTTTATGTCTACTTTGTATTATTTGTGGGTACCTTTAAAAGATGTCTGGAAGCTGTTTGCCTTCCAAAATGTGTATACATGTCTATTTGTGGCTGGTTAAATCAGTCTCAAACCTGCAGAGTTTGCTTATGGGGGTGTGTACATATGTTTTACTAAAAAGCTCTCTGCAAGAAGTTGATTCTTTGTTATGTGACATGTCTCACCTCTTCCTACTGTTTCATGGTCAGGAAGAGCCAGAGAAAATTCCCCTGCAGCACAAAAAGCCATTTGAACGCCAGTTCTAATATTCATTAGCTGCTTCTGTTTCCCAGGAATGCAGTTTCCCCTCTTCCCTATGCTTTCTGTACTTTGCCATTACCATTTGCCAAAAATGACCTCTGTGTTTTAGGAGTGGTCAAAGCTCTTGATTGTTCAAGGGACCTTTTGCATGCAAGAGGTGTTAGAGAAAGATAAGCTTTCTAGATAGGTAAAGCTTCCAAAGTTTGAATCCAGATCCAAACTTCAGGTGCAGCTAGATCAAGGTTACTGATTTGATCCAAGATATTCAAGGGTCAGCTGCAAAACTGAGACCGAAATAGTTTAGCAAGATTTAGGAGCAGGGGATGTTTGAATGTTGGGTTATGGCTCAGATGCGTCTCTAGTTGGGAAGTATTCACTGACCTTGATTGCATCTTGAAGACATTGTGCAATATCTATCCTTTTTAGTACAGTTGGTTATGAATGTCAAGCTTTCCATACCTCTTCTTTCATTTCCTCCACTGACTATACAAAACTGAAATTGTTGCAGCACAACCATGACCCTTGGGTATCACTTCTGGAGGTGTCCATTTTCACGTAACTGAACTTGTCACATGGGAAGATGCTGATCTTCTCTTGTACTGCCCAAACGTACCCCAGGGATCTCTGTCATGCATTGTATTGAAGAAAGCAGCATTTTCCAAAGCCATCAAAGCCAGGATTCAACTCATCTAGCTTTGGATGTTGACAATGTAGATATTTATATCTGAGCTCCCTTTATGGCCTTAGGAGAGGGACAGAAACTTCTGACCCATTTTACAGCTATGCATTAGGAGTAAATGAATCACACCTTAAAAAAATGCATATTTCTGTCCATTGGTGATAAAGGAAGCTCAGTGTGCTTAGTACACACATCAGCAATGCAGACTCACCCAGATTTGGTGAGATTAATCCCACTTAAAATGACTAAGTATCGAGGGAAAGAGAAATGAAGAAAACCTTAGAAACTCGCCTCCCACGCATCTATTTTAAGGATAAATCCCAGGAGTAACTCAGCTCAAATTTTATGTTTGGCTTATTAAGGCTTTTATGCAGAACAGAACATTTAAAAATTGCTGCTGGATTTCCCCCAGCAGAGAAAGGTGAGCTAAGAAATCAGAATATGTCAATATTGAAGGTAGGCTTGCACAAATGAGTTTGAGTTTGATGAGATGTCAAACCAGCTTCTCTCAATATCGTGCATGTGCAGTAGCACTTGTATATACCAGACACAAGATATATAGATTACACTCTGGGACTAGAAGCTTTTTATTTCTACGCCAATGTGGGAGTGGAGCAAAAAACAAACCAGACTTTCCATTGATGTCATTTGATTACTTTATTTATCAACCATTTTCTGGATCTACCAGGAAAAGCCATTGCGGCTATCAACTCCTGCAGATGCACGAGTCTCTGTAGACCAAGGAAAACTTTCATCTCAAGCTATAAAAAAAATAATAATTATTATTATTCTATAATTCAGTTCACACTAGAATCATGTGGGGATGGGCAGTTCATAATTTTTAGTTCCTTCTCATTTTTTAGCTCTTTTTGCTTTCAATCCTTTTCAATAAATTCTACCCTTTTCTGCAGCACCTGGAGCTCAACTGGAGCTACATAAGTACCTGTGAAGAAAGGGCATAGCCCAGGCAAAGTAATTTGGCACTCTGATACATGCTGCATATTGGATCTTCATTGTCCACCTTCTTTCCAGTCCACTGGGATATTGCACATACTCCTTTAATGTCTGGTTTTTTTGTATGGTCTACATAAGCTGCCAAGAACCCTGTGTGAATTTTCCTACTTGGTTTGGTTTCATGCTCTCAAAGTGTACTGGTTTGAATTCATTGTTGAGATAACTCTGTTGAAGTTAACAGATTTATTGCCATGATATAGCTGGCTTTGCATGCTTTCTATCTGGTAAGAAGGGAAATCATGACAAATGAACCTCTTACCTTGTTGATGTGCTTGTTGAACAATATATCTGTCTATACTCTATAGCCATTGTTGCATGCTGCATTCAGGAGGCTACGGTGAAGTTATATTTTCTTCCTGTAGTTTTGTCTTTGCACTTTCCCATGCGGGCTATTTTAACCTTAATTAATCTAGTCCTCTGTCTTTTTTGCTGGAATTAAGTATTTGCCTCTGTAGTCCAGTATCTGATGTTTCATAAATTTACTGCATAACAAAGCAATGTACTTTTTATGGCCAAGACAGGCATGGATGCATGGCACCTTGCATGGAAAATTTAAACAGGTTATCTTCAGGTTTATCATTCTCAATCTTTTACTTCAAAAAATTCCTATTTAGGATGTAACCTGCCACATGCTAATATCTATTTGAGTTCAGTTGGACAACTGTAGTTTTTAAATATTCTCCAGTGGGAAGAAAAAGAACCAGGGGGGAAGGAAGAAATAGGAAGTAAAGGAGTTGTGTAATCAGTGTTCTTTTTCTCCCTAAAGGGTCTCACTGCTCTACTCTTAATTAAGTCATGCTGAGTAGTGACTCTAGCATAATTAAGATTTATTTCAATAGAGTTATTCCATATTTCACTATGACAAGAGCTTGGCTTATTGTCTTTATGCAAGTACCGTGCTAAGTCTATTTGATTAATTTTTCTGTAATTATAAACTTTAATAAGTTCTTTTTCATTGCAACACTAGGTTTTTGAGTACCTCAAGGTCTCATTTGATGTCCTAGGAAACACTGAAAGGAAGCAAAGTTAGGCAGTTAGTGAACAGGAGACATGCTGTAGTGTTGGGGAAAAGCGAGACTTCACAAAGAGGCAGCGTATACTCCAACAAGGCTCTAAATAAAAAATGATGCTAAGGCTGTCTCAGGAGTTGAAGATGAAGTGGAAACCAAGTGAAACATACTGTGTGGAGGGTACTGTAATCAAATTATAGACTTTGATTCTTCTTCCATACTGTCTTACAAGAGCAAGAAGGCATTTGAACAGGGAAGAGAACTGAATACAGGAAAAAGCTCATCCACCACCTAAAATCTTTTCACCATAGTCTTGCATAAAGTCACAGTTCAAATGAGTGCAGATTCCCCCACCTCAGCATGGCCTTCTCCGTGACCTGTTTTCTATGTAAGCCAAGGAAAGGATCCCATCCTGGGTTTCACACACCCTTGGGGAAGAGATCCAGAGCTGCTTCCTTACCTGACAAAGCTGTGAACGAGGGATGTAAGGTGCACACCTTGTATGCTGCAAGCACAGGAGTTCCCCTGGTGTTTGCTTTCTGCCTTCTGTAGAAGCAGCAGCACCACAATCTCCTGGAGATACACAGAGGAGCCTACCTGGCACTGAGTGCCAACGTTCAAAATTTCCCATGGAATAATCTGGAATTGGTGATCACAGCAGCTCACAGACGTACACCTCTGACCAAGAAGACTGTAGGGAATTTTTTGGAGGTGTTCTTTGAGAGAACCCCATTTCACACTACAGAGCCCCACTCATCAATTCACCTCCCTGAAACTGGAGATTTGCATCTGCTTCTTCTATCACATCACTCGAGTATAAGAAAGTTTTCTGGAAGCTTTTCCTTCTAACCTTAAAGACTTTCTTTTCCCCAAGTTTTTTGCCTCCCTTAAAAGTGAAGCATCCAGTGTGAAATGTAGGTGCCTATTCTACCCCCAGTGGTGTGAAAAGCCATTGCTTAATCACAAGGTTAAGGTGAATTGTGGCTTTTCAGGCCAAGCATAGGGACCTGGCATTTTTACCCAGAGAGGCAATCAAAATCCTACTGAAAACAAGTAAGCATGAAGCATTTCTGAACTTCATCTTTCCTTGCTTGCTTTGTTTCCTCTCTGACATACCAATGTGCCCACAATACTGTCCTTATTTTCTTCCTGCTTCCTCATTAAAGAAAATAAAGTTTCCCTTTCCCGCTCCCCGAGGCTATCTTTCCTTTGCAGCTCAACTTATTTTGTACTTTAATCTTCTGTGTGTGCTCTCAACCTTTTCAAAATTTTCCTGTTTATTTCTGAAAACTCTGAGAGCATAACCCTGTTGAAATAAATGGAAGATGCTTGGATGCATCAAAGTGCAGACTCTGGTACAGAACTAGCTAATTTGTAATAGCACCCAAATAGCTAAAAACTTCCTTCAGACAGAAAATTGTCTGTAAGAAAACTCAGAAAATAATTAAGCCTAAATTTCCATTTTTCTGCAGTTTTTATTTTGTAAACTTCCACTCTTTCTAGTTCTTTTTACTCTAGGCATTTCTTTTTTTTCAGCACGCTTTTATCACAGAAATGCTTTTCTGTTTCAAAAACAAAAATAAATGGGTATTTCTTCATGCCCTCAAAAAGAAAATATTGCCCCTGCTTGGAATATTTTGTGCCAAGTTTGTGTTCAGAGCACTTTTTCCAGGCTGAGTTATACAAGCCTCTGGAAACAAGTATTCTACTGCAAATGCTAATACAGCCTTAACTAGAGAAAAATTAATGGTACCTCAACAGTGTACCTGCTTAACTTCAACCCCTCTACATCAGCCTACTTCAGGCAGTGTTTCTAGCACAGACTGACAATGGTCTCCCCATTACTTGCAGCACCACTATTCTGGCAATCATCTGAGCTGTATAATTCTCCTGAACACACCTCAGAGTCTACCCTGTTTAGGTACTAAAATCATGAAGAGGTTAGCACAGCTTTTTATGAAGAAGGGATTTCTCCCAGAGTAAGGCAGTGTGACAGCGCTCTGCTGTAAGACTGTTTCTCAGTTTCCCAACTGTATGTTGGATATTGCACTGCTTGGTAAAGGACAAAAAGGATCACTTTTCTTTCAATAAGCCACTTGAGAACAGGACATGAAATATTTTAGATTAAGTCATGGATAGAAATTTTTTACATGGGAATTTGAATAGGCACGTCAACTGAATAGAGAATAAAACTCTACATGAACAGGGAAATCTTGATCCAAAACATTTTTTTCCTCTTTCTCTTGCAATTCTGGCATGATACGTCTTCAATCTTGTTTCCTTTCATCAATAGGGACTGAATTTTTTCATGTTTATCACACCGAAGATAATTCCTGACCTGTGAAAACATCCTGTCTGCCGGAAGCAGACTTCCAGTTGGAGAGAACCCCACTGTTATCAACCCCACGTGAAGGGAAGTTTAGCAGCATCTGGCACAGCAGAAGTGTTAGTATGTACCTATTTAGACATAGGCCTTCATTACCAGCATCTACAAATACCGAATAGGCTGGATTTGTGGGATGTGTGATTTTGCCTCTACAGAAAAAGAAAAGGTAGTTTCGAAATTCAGTTCTGCAGCCAGATCAGCTCTCCACCACGAGGTGCAAAAGCACAGAGTGACCAAGGTGCGAGCCTAGCTGCAGTTATTGTACCTGTGTGAGAACTTCAGGGAGGGCTCATCTAGCTGTGAAAGCCTAAACAGTGGTGGTACCTAGCCCAGAACCAGAACTTGTTCTCTTCTCACTACCTCAGAGTATAAAAACAAACTGCTGCTCAACAGCACAGTGAAACCTGATCTAAGTCCTGGCCATGATGAAGCCAGCTGAGGCACAGAACTTAGGGTGCAACCTCTTAAGGCTGAGGCAGCTGCATTCAGAGATGATTCCAGGTGACAGAGATGATTCCAGGCATGACACAGGTGCTGATATTTAATCTTCAAAACTATTCAATATCTAGGGAAGTCCCTGGCACAATTTTGGTTCAGAAAACCAGCTCTCCCCCCTGCAATTCCTAGGCATGACCCAGGAACCATTCCCACCAGACAACTTGTTTGCAGTTACCTTTTTTTTTCATACTACAGGAGAGCTTGATAGTATGGACAGCGACAGATCATGCCAGCCTCCTGCAGGGCCAGAGAGTAACTCCTGACATTGGTTTACTAGCCAATTTATAACTTTTGACACCAATGCAGCCTATATTCATACAAGTATTTTACTTCTGGAAATCTTAATCCAGCAAAGCCCTCAAGTAAGTGATTTAGTTTAATCAAATTCTTAAGTCTCATGGACTGGGACATCTTTAAATTTAAGCATGTGTTTAAGTACTGAACTAAATAAGGATGCACTTATCTCTGTGCTTCAAGATAACTATGAGCTTTGCAGAAAAAGAGTCTCTAAAAGAAAAGGCTCTTTTCCCATAACATACTAAATCCTACAATTATAGTACCAATTTCACAATATGTAGAAAGACTGTGCCAAGCACATATATTTATCAGGGTTTCAATTTCCTTGATGTGAGACATCTCAGGGACATTTTAGTGATTTGTTACAGTCATGCAACACTCAGGCAAGAACAAAGCCTTGATGAGCACTTTTCCTGGAAAAATAGCATGAAGATATTTGAATCAGGATGAGAATACAGTATGTTTAGATGTTAAACCTAATTTTTAAGGAAAATATGCAACTTTTCATTTAATGTAATTCATTGTTCCTTTCAAGTGATACTCTGGAGAAGTGCTGCATATCCCTCTATTATGGATAAGAGAGTATAGAATTGCTTGATGAAGTTAAATCCAGTTTTGCCAATAAAAAAAAAGCAAAACCAAAGCAAAACAAAAAAATCTGGCTTTGTGCCCAGTGTAAAACTTGCCATGGCATTGTCTGTTGCTTTTTAATTAAATTAAATATGCATGATTATATGAATGGGGCAGAAGTGGAGAATCATGTTCTTGGGCTGCATCTGGTGAGGAACACATATATACCAGGAAAAGAAATAAAGCCCCTACTCCTGCAAAAACAGATGTAATTCCTAAGCTGTAAACATTTTGAATAATCCCATTGGCTTCAGTGGAGCCATCAAGACGTATATAAGGTATGCGCAGAAGTCTTTGCCAGTCTGAAAACTGGGATAAGCAGATATTCTTACCTGAAAAGCAGATGGAAGGACTTAAATCAGACATTTCCTCAACATCCTGAAAAAGGTTCAGGGTAACCTATCTCTGCTTCTTACAAGAACAATACTTTTGTAAAAACTTTGCCCTAAAATACAAGCTTGATAGAAATACGGGCACTACAAGCATTTAAGAATCTAATGACAGTGTCTTTTCATGAAATGTCTTCCCCTGTGATGTCTGCAGTCAATAATTTCCACGACCAGATGGAAAGGGACATGTGAAAATCAGGTATCAAAGACTTCCCCTCCTAGGCTATAGCCAAAAGAGAGAAATAGGTACTAGAATTCATCTAGCTCAGACAGCTGCTTCAGGGTGAGGGCCCTTGCACACACCTGGTGGCATCTACCAGAGCTGGGGAATAGCCTGGGATAACTAGTTTTTATACCTGAGAGCACACCTCTGAAGTAGGGTCAGACTAATCCCTCTGAGGCACCTCTGTTCATTGTAACTGCAGTGAAAATGTTAAGAAATAATTTTTCAGGTGATGAGCAATAATCAGTTTGACTGTTCACTTTGTTTGTTGGGGGTTAAGATGGGTCATTAGGGCTCCAGGGTGGCAGCTGAGTGACTGGAGCATTCCAAACAAGGCAATTGAGATCAGCCAACAGTCACTACAGGAAGGACTGAATTAAGCAAGTCCTGTAGAAAAGATGAAGGTAATTTTTCCCCAACTGTTATTTATGTCCATTTGCACCCTAATTTAATGCAGTGCTTGGTTGGTTTTTTTAGCCCATAATGGTCAGCTTTTCTATCTCACTTTAAATTGCAGAATTTGCTTAACCTTTCTTTATATGAATTTAGCATCAGTTCACTAATTACTGAAATTTCTCAGGTGTAGGCAACTTTACTATGCTACAAATAAACACCGTAAGTTAATATTGGTTTTCTTCCCTCATAAAGGTCCCTTGTTGCTGAAAACTGTTAATATTTTTCAAGATTATACCATGACCATATTTGTATAACAGCCTTTTACTGAGCTTGAAATTCTATACCAAATACTTATATCTTTGAAAGACTGAAATCTTCAATAAAATATATTATGCTTAAATAGTAGAATTTTCCCTTTCTTTAATAGAAAGATATTCAGTATTAATGCATGTTACAGGATCATTTTGTCAGGTGCCTGTTCCTTTACATTTAGTTTTGGAGGAAACGAAAAGGGTTTGTTTTAAGAGTAAATGTGGAGCTAAGACCTTGAGCAGCACCAGGACATGGCACCTCCTTCCTCACAAGCAGTGCAGGGCATCTCAGGGCTTGGGAAGAGCAGAGCAGAGCAATTGTCAACCCTGAGCTGGCATGTAGTGCCTCACAGACTATCGGAGATCATTTACTGCTGCCCTGAGGCTATGCTAAATGCAACCAAATGTTTAAATATCTCAGAGACACCTGACTAGATAATGGCCTCTATAGGACATAACCCAGTTCCTTTTTTCACCAGCCACTCGTACCAACAGCCCCTTTCTCACCAACTTCTCTCTTGCTTTCACATTCAGGCTTCTTCCTTCTCCTCCATGACCTTGGTAGCTCTCAACTCCTTTTCACACAGTGGTAGAGATGGGAGTTCAAGCCCTTCCAGTGCAAAGGCATGGGGTATGGTTTTCTCAGGTTTTCCCTGACCGTAGCTGGGAAGCCTGAGGGAACCTGCCCAGATCATGCTCAGCACTGCCCCATGGCTATGAGATCTACCCCTGCCTCTGTGCTATCACTTCTCTTGCTCTTGATACTGGAGGTACCAGCATGAGGATCTCTCAGGCCCTTGATTAAATAGCGAGCTTAGAAGGACATGTTAAATCATGTATTTCGTATTCATTCACATTTTACCCATCAAGAGCAAATGGAAAACTTTGGGGTTTGCCTTGAAGTCTCTGGTTGTATCCTGAAGTCCTCGTCCCTGGTACCCTGTCTACAGGGAACCTATTGGACTAAGACTCTGTCCTTACCTGTGGGTATGGTTTCCTTTCAAAGGGAAGTACAGGAGCAGAGAACACGACCTTGTTGGTCATGTTGAAGAGGGCACCTGACCCAAGACGTAGGTCTGTCCATCTTTGTTAGGCTGTTTTCCACAGATACACTTATTTTCCATTTCTAAATCAATCACCATTTCCTCAGGTGAGTTTTCCAGCCAGTGACCCCAAAAGGCACTGAAAAAAGGGCAGTGCTAGAAAACTGTCTCTGCTAGTTGTTGCTGAGGGAACTTTCCTTCGTGAAAGTGAATGGTTATCATCTCACACGGTGAAGTGGTAACTCTACTGTATCTTTGAGCTGCAAAATATCTCCACTACCAAACATAGCTAATATCAAGTGCAAAAAACAGACGCTGGCAGTATAATACTGAGGACGTTCAGCTGAACTGCAACAAGTCATGAAATTACTTCAGTTGAAATATTATTTGTCATCAAAATTCTACAGCTCATGTTGCAAATCACTACAGCAATTTACCAAGTTTATACCTAGAAATTCAGGACTACAAAATACTGTAACCTACAGAACAGACACTCTGCTGTAGCAACATATCTGTGCCGGTCCCATGTAAAATGTCCTCTTGTCAACCGATGTCACAGGTTCTTCTGGAAATCAAGATAATTAACTCATCAGAATTATTACTGCACATACAGCCAAGAATCTCAGCTCATCTAAGTCAGACAGAAAAATGAAGTACGCTTCCTTACTTACTGAGGACTCTGTCTTCAAGATTCTGTGTCTGGCTTAAGGCTGTCACATAAGAAATGTTTAACCAACACATTTACTGATATTGCCATAAGAGTTTTTTTCTTTCTTTCTTTTTCTTCTATTTTCTGTTTTTATTTGATTTAACTGATTTGGTGTAAAGTACATAATTTTCTCCATTATTATTCTTCTGTCAGATTTATTTGAAGGGGAAATATAAAAAAAAATTCCTTGATTATTAGACCATAGCTACTTTGAATCACAGAATCATAGGTGCTGTCATTTCTACTTGTGTTGATTCTGTCCTTTTCATTTTCATGAAGGAGGATGCATATTTGACCCAAAGTAACAGTGGTGTCCCAGAGAATTAAAGTGCTTTTTTCAGTTTTCTAAGGAATACTTGGTCCAGAAACTTCATAGATTGCTATGATTAAGAAAAGATAGAACTGTGACATGAAAGACAGAACTGTGGCATGAAATTCTCCTCTTCATTGCCACAGACATAGAAAAGTTTGATGAAGCTTTCTCTGCATGTTGCAAGTGAAACAATTAGACTCTCATTTCAACCATCAAGCCCTTAAATTTTGCTTAGTTCCAAGAAATGAGGGTGGTGTATATCTGGCATGCCTGTTATCTTTGGGAAGCTACCCCAAAGGCTTGCTTCTGCAACTATATTTGCTATTAAAATTAGAGAAAACTCAATGTCAAATTTCACTTCCAGGTCTCTGGCCATAGAAAATTTCTCTCCCTCCCAAACCAGGTCTGGTCTAGAAAATTTTCATGATAAAGAAAAGTTGATGACAAGAAAATTGTCTTTCTGTCTTTCTGAATTTTCCAATTCAGGTTTGACCTGCTGTCTGCAAAATCTCTTGTTTTTAGCTGGCCACTCTAAAGAAGCAGCAGTTACTGTTCTGGTAGATAAAACCACTTAGTTGAGGATACTGGGGTTTTTCTATTTTAGCCTATATTGGTACTTATACTGCCCTCCAGTGATAAAGATGGTTGTTCCAATCTGTTCTAGTCTTTTGTAGCAGCTTATTTCTAGTCTTTGCTCAATTTGTATTGGAAACTGCAGTTGTCATTCCAGAAATTTAGGCAGTTCTTGTCCAATAATAATGTTAATAATATAGTTCCAGTTATTTTTATTTGTAATTTTTTGAAAAACTAAAAATAAATTAAGATTATTGTGAGATAGAAAAGGTAATATGGATTTGAATATGAAAAAACCCATAAACACATAATTTTGGACCTACTAAACTGTCACCAATTAATGAGGTTTTCAACTAATTCCTTTTTTAATGCAGATTGACATTTGAGTTTTAGCTCTGCCAAAAAATATGTCCATTTTCATTGTTGTTATTCCTGCATATATAATTCCCACATGCTCTCAACATTGTATCTGTATGGATTTTGATGGTGTGTTGATTGATGGACGTTAGATGTGTTCTGAGTTGTTGGTTCTCTGCTATGCAGCTCAGAAATCGGTGTGTAGTGTGAAGATAGGTGGTATCTTAATGGTAGCATAGGGAAAAATGACGCAGTGGTTGAGAGAAGGTGAAGTTTCTTTAAGCTCATGGCATCATGCAGCAAAACCATGTATATGGTCCTGCAACTCAAAGGTTTGGCATAGTTTCTTACAGCAAATTAAATGTTTCAGAAACATTACTGGTGGGGCTGGTATCCAAACTCATCATCTGTGATGAGCTGACCTGTATCCTGATTGTGGACGCGTGTAGAAACATTAGAGATTGGAAAGAAAATTAGCAAATTTTACTTTGCCCATCTTATTCATGATCACTTTTGGATTTCTAACTGTAATTTACATATTTCTTGGGAATGCTGCAGTTGCGCTGGTGGCTATTTTTTCCATCTCTCCTTTAAAGGAATACAAGCAGTAGTGCTCTTTCCTAAGATGCATCACAGAGATATGACTGCAGCTCACGTAGACATATTTGAGTTTAAGAGTATGGGATGCAAACAGAACATTTCTGAGAAGCTGAGAAACTACCTGAGTGACTGACTTGTGCAGAAATCCCTGTTGCTCCAATTATCAGCAGTAACTACGCTATTGCTGTTAAAACCAAATTAAACTGTGGCTCCCACACACATTGCAGCAGTTTGGTTTTGTACAGTGATTGGCAGGACAGGACAGGTCAGTGCTCCTGTGGTCTGAATCTGAAGGAGCTGGCGTGATCTTCCCTTGCTGAAGTCAATGAGAAGCAGTCACTGAATTTGTTAGGTGTAAGATCAGTCCAGGCTAAGCACCTTTTCAACTACAACAACGTAATGATCAGACACCCAACGTGAGGTTTGCAAGATGCCACTATATGGAAAGAAATGGTTTCTTGCTTTTTATTAGTCTGGGGTGGTAATTTTACCAGTCTTTTTCAGTCTAGACTTCCCTGCAATAGTATTGAACAAGAGCTTGAAGAGTACTGTGTGACACCCAGGCAGAAAAATTGCTGTACAGATCATACTCACTGAAAGAGTTAATATCTGAAAAGGTTTGCAGAGTATCGTCAAGGCTTGCTGGATTTAGGTCTGATTTTCAGCAGCCAGTTCAGGAAATTATTTTATGTTAACAGATGATGTGCCTGAAGGCAGCACTGAGGAAGAGGCCCAGGGATGGAAAAATACAAGACCTAATACCACACTAGCAGTTTTTACATCCTTTAGACAATTGGAGCTGCCCTCTTAATCACCTCAATCTGGGACAGGTTAATTGGTGCCTTCCCAGCCGTGAGTCAGTCTCACACATTTTCTGCATCTTTGCTAATTAAGAGAATTTTCACGTTTCATAGTTGCTTTCAGTATTCAGAGCAGCTTGCCATCGGCTAATTATAATCATTGAGTGATGGCTTTAGAATTTCATGTTTGTGATGACATTTTATCACATTAAATTGGAATCCCATGTCTTCTTGAGCTATGATAGACAAGGAGGCCATCTCTTTTCTGGATGTTATCCACTATGTAAGTTTGTGCTGATATTAGGCATCTACTAAATTTTCATTCAGAACAATTGCAATCTCTTCTACTCTTCAACTGAAGAGACTGGAAACCCAGCTGATTCCTGAAAGAGGAAGACAAAAATGCTAGGTTCAAGATCCAGGGCACAAGCCCTTTACTTTCCTATGGATGCTCTTGCTTTGTGTAATTTGGGAGAACTGGATACCAGAGTACTGGGGGATTTGAAGGAATGAGCCAAGGCAACATATTCTTCACATCATTGCTCCTCCATATCCAAATCCATGGCATTTTAAGAGCTTAATCACTGATGCAGTGTGGAAAATCTTCTGTCCCCTTGAGCCAAAGGAGTGAGTAGAGGATTTCAGCCTCACAAAGCAGTCGTTGCTTCTTGCAATCAGCGCTGCATCACAGCTCACAGCAGACTTTCCCCTGCGCTCTGTGAAAGCTCCTGCAGTTGCTCACAGGGGTTTCCCAGCACTGTCACTTCCCTGGAGTAACTCCTAATAGTTCTCAAAACTTGATGCCAAGGTCCTGAAACATCCCCTTTGGTGCATGGCCAATAGCTTTGCTGCTTATCACTTTAGCTGCAACCACTTAGCCTTTGATCCAAGTTTGACAAAACCGGAAATAGCCAGATCAGGGCGTAAAGTAGAATAAGCACCAGTGGCTAATATAAGCATAGTTTATTTACACTCATCCTACGGTGTGCAAGGGAATATATTTGCTGAATTCAAAATCTGTGCAAACCTATAGCTTTGCAGAGAGCCTTTCTACACGGAGTAGTTCTGCAGTGATGAGAAGACAAGGCAGCTTTGCAAGCATAGATGCAATGCTCTGTCAGCATGGCATTGTATCAAAGCTTGTCACTCCTGCTCAGAGATAAGGCTATCATGAGAGTAATATCACACCAACACAAATATGCCATTTTCAAAACCAGACTAATACATTTGCACAGATCTTCTACAACTCACACTGGTATCTCTAACCTGGCATAGCTTTACAAGCATAAATATTCCCACTTTTGCTCACATCTTTCAAGCACAGGCTCACATCTCACTGGTGTCTATGAGAGAGAAGCATGTGCTTATGAGCTTTGTTCATTTTGTTCACGCAGGATTTGAGGAGTTTATTGAACTGTAAGTAGCTGGATATTTAATTCCTTCTAAGGCAGGAATAAAGACCAGTTGCAAATGGGATTTGCTTTGTTCTTGGTTGAGGAAAAAACCTATAAAGCTAAAAATGAAATTTAGCAATGCAAAGAAGCAGTCATATCATAACCATGCTGCTGTTTCTTCTTGGCTTCTTGTTAGAAGGGTAAATATTTCTGAGTACAGATGATAAAATTGAGGAAATAACTCAGAGAAAAGTGCCTTCTTTTCAGTTCATGTGATGGTGGAGCCTGTTTTTCCTGATTTTCAGGGAATCTTGAAAATTTGTATCTAAGGGGTTTTCTTGCCCAGGAAATAATGTCAAAGATAATGATCGTGTAACACCACTGTAAATTTGAAGCTTGTGACTTATGCATGATTATATACATCAGACTTGCATTTCTTCTACTGCAGATTAGGTAATACAGCTCATACCTCTTTGCCACTGTTCTGTTGTACTGTACAAATCACAGTCTCTTCTAAGTAGCTGGCAAAATAGTGTATGTGTGGACCAGCTCAAATTTTATGTGGCTTGTTTAGTTCTTTCTGTGCCAAAGGGACCATGAAATTTTAGGAAGCCAAAGTCATGATAGTGTCAGCTCAAAGTCATGATACTTAAGGAATAAGTATTTATGTTTGAGAGTAATGGTGTCAGCAGAGGTCAGCAAAAACACATTTGAACAAATCCCTGAAAAACACTGCTAAGCATCTGCTTTCTTAGGACTAATGAGTAAAATGTGCACCTGTGGCAATACAGAACTGCAATTCTAAAAAGCCTCTCCAGGCTCCATCATTTTCAGAATAGACAGTTTCAGAGTTATGCAGCATTTTTCTTTCAAAGATGCTTGCAAATATCTCTCAACAAATGACTGGAAGTTTTCAGTCCTAATAATTTTCTCAGAGTACATCTTAAAATAGAATCTCCAAAGAAGTCCACAGCCCTCAGAATATTAGTAAATCCGCAACTGCATAAGGCAGGGGAAAACTCACTCCTTTCCTACATATATAATGTCTAACACCAGCCAACAAAAAGATGAATAGAAATGGAGAAGAGCAGATCTATTTTTAGAGCTTTAACTTTTTTTTCTTTCCCTTCCTGGCAATTATCCAGATTTTGGAGGTTGCAGTCATTTCTGTTGGCAGGAGAAATCGATAAAAAATTCAGCTGTTTCTTCAGTGTCCTCCTCTTTCACCTACAAGGCACGTGAAAGAGGCTGCCTCCAGGCAGGAGAAAGCAGCTTCTCTGGCTCACAGAAAGTCCCCTCTTTGCTACTGGTTCAAATCAAGAAGTTTCGCATAGACATTTTTCAGAACCACACCCCCAGTCTGTCTGTAGTCTTGGCTATTTTTATATCTCTGCTTTCCTGGTGTCTCCTACAACCTTCCTATCTGTAGGATCGGGGTTCAAACACCCCAAACTGGCCAAGTTTCCCCTTCCCATCTAGACCCTGCGCCCTCTGAATAGCATCACAGGCTTGTTTTGGATGGAGATGCATAGGCTGCTTCAGCTCCCTGGCTCAGCAGGTGAGCTGCATACTTCATTTTACTGTCTCAGCCTTCTTTTTCCCTTTTCCCCGAGGCATATCCTATGTGATCGGTTATGAAATACGGCCAGGGGTAAAAGAGGCAACACAAACCGCGTCTCTTAGAGTACGTGACATGATTAGTAATGATTAGGCTCAGCTACAACATTGTCCTTGGCTTTTAGGTCAACAGAGAGCAGGACTTGACCTCTGAGAGCTCTGAATGAAGCTAAATTCAAGGTTTGATATTTACAGACTGTTCAGATCAGAGTTGCATCTGGGAGGTACTGTGCTACATCCACCAGGCAAAATAATTAGTCTTTCATTGAAATCCTTTTGCGGCTATCAGCAATGATTTGGCTATTGCTGTAAATTAGGATTATAACTGTGATCATAAGAATGTGCCATACACTGGCACATATTTCCTATCCATATTCAGCCACAGAGATGAGAGATGACTTTTTAAATGAAAAGGTATCCATTTCTGTCTACAATGCACTGTAACATTAAAACTCTTCCCCAAATCTATTTGTACATGGATGGAATACAAATAAGGGTGACTGCATCATAGTTTTTTCTGACATCCTTATAAAGGAAAAGCCTCAGTTTAAAGAGAATATAATTGGTAACAAATGGCAGCTTGGTAGCATATGATTTTTGTGTACTTCTCTATGTTATTGTTCTCTCATTTTTCAAGCATTTAATTCACTCCCTGGCATTCCAACATAGGTGACCCTTTTTATCTTTAAGACCTCATTGGGACATATTACAGCAATGGCCTCTAAACTGTCATTTTGGCCATCCTGTTATAAATAGCTCATCTCCTTAGCATAAATTTGCACTTGTGTTGTCAATTAACCAAGTTACTATTTTTAATTCTTCTGAGGAATCCCCAGAGGAATAGCTCTCTTACCACCGCAGAAATGCAAGGGATCTCCTGCTCGTAAAGTCTAACAAGCAGTCCCCTGACAGCTGGTTCATGGAAATGTGATTCATGTGTTGACTTGCTAAAAATAAATGTGGCTGAACCAAAATAGAAGTTCCAATGTAACAGAAACCCCCTTGAAACACTGCCAAAAGTATAAGAAACCTCCATGAAGCACTAATGACCCAAGGTGGCCAACATCTACAAAAGTCAGGAAAGGAGGCAGATTTTTTAAGAGATACCTAGCTTGGTTTCATTGAGGCTCGCTGCTTAGGAGCTTTTAAAAATGTAGCAGAAATGTACTTTTATCATTCTAAAGTCTTTGAAAAGCCTGGATGTACAGCACCTTTGAGATTGCCTCGTTAGTGGAGCTCCCCAGACTGAGAGATTCAAGAGGGAAGTTTTTCAGAGCTTGTACTTTCACCACTTTTGTACCCTATGTGAGATACCTCATCAAGGACTTAAAAATCCCTAGATGTGCTTGAATATCCTGGCCATCCTAGTGTTAATGGGAGAACCCACAAAATGTGAAATCACCTAGAAATAAAACTGAAATAGACCAAATAAGTTTCACTGCTTTTGAAGAGCGCATTGCAGCAGGAACCGGGAAGCACAGCCAGTTACAAATGCATTAATCTTTTAAAAATTCATTCATTATTAATAACGTAAGGTATAGTTTTCACTATTGGTGCAGGTGAAGTCAATTTAAAGAGGCTTTATTTTTAAAATCTTGCTACAATTCCTTTGATGTCCCAGCCCTCTACTGTCACTTAACAGGAAAGAAAGGCTCGATTCTAGATCCAGAGACTCGCTGGAATCAATCACATTCCGTAGAGCTCTACCCAAGCTGACCCACTTGCATGATCAGCTACTCAAAAACAGTAAGTCTGTACTCTGGAAGATAAATCCAAGCAAAAATTTAATCCTGATTACAGCTCAGTTTAAGTCCTCAAAATGAAAATTCTTTGGGAAATGGACAGGACAGGTCTGTGGAAGCTGCACGTAAGTGGAATGGGGGTAAGGAGCATATGTAGTAGAGGGGGAATTAAATTCTCTTTACAAAACTCCATCTTTTGTGGGCTATAGCAGCAAACCCGTACAAAAAAGGGCTTTTTAATATTCAGGAAGCACATTGACTTCCTCCCCTCTGTTCTGCAGGTGCCCTGCACTGTCCTGACACGTCTCAGGTCATCAGGAATTGTTTCAGAGATCTCACTGATGACTTAAGAGCACTCAGCATGCAGCTGTAATCTTTGGATTACACCTTAAAATTATGGAGTTGCTTATCTGAGAAACAAACCACATCCACACTATCACTTAGGTCATTCCCAAGTGGAGACAATCGGGAATCAGGGATTTGATTTCACTCACCACACAGTTTCAGATAAGGTGTAAAACTCCATCCTCATATGATTTATGCCTCTGACTTCTGTTTTGTAGTTTGGGAGCAACTGGGTCTGAATCCTTTATATGAGAAGCTGAAAACCACATAAATAAGAGCAGAACAAAGAATGTTAGGTCACTGAACACCTTTTCACTGAATAAGCCAAGAAACAGAGTAAATTTTTCACTGTGTCCTGAAACTCAATAAAGTTTAAGCAGAACAAAGCAAAACAAAACAGACCCTATTTTTTAATTAGATAAAGCAGACAGAAGAGAAAAGCTACTTCTACAGCAACCGTCGCTATCAAGAATATATTTTTACAGGCATCTCTGGTATAATCAGCATCATAAACTAAAACCTTTGAAAAATGAGAGGACTGTGCAGACCACAGGGATCTAAGAAACTTGGCAACACAATGAATACATCCACGGGGTTGTGATGAATGTCAGAGAGAAAAGTTAGAACGTGATGTACTGCTCTTGTGTTATTATGTCCAGATACCATTAATTTCTCTAAGATCAACAGGAATAAAAGAATTCAAAAATTTCTAGGTTGTGAGAAGAGCCATATCTCAGCCTTTGGATAAGAGCACATCAGGAATTTCTTTCTTTTTATGTGATCTTAGTAGCTGTGAAAAATGACAGACTGACAGTCCTAGCAACTTAATGGCTTGATGTACCCAGAGCAGAGATAAAGTATGAAATCCCAGATAATGCAGTGAAGAGTGTATTGAGGAGGTGAAGGAAGATACAATAGATAGCAACAGAGTAGGAAGGTAGATAGCAATGGAATAGGAGGACATTGTTAAACTCTTAATCTGAATGAGCAGCTTCTTGCAGGAGTTGTGCGGAGTTGTGTTGAGAAAGTAAGTACACTGAATTATTTTGTCCTGTGAGAGATTATGCCTCTTCAAAAGATATTCATGTGCTTCTCAACATGCATATCTCTCTGCTTTTGTGCATTGCCCACAGTGTTACCTTTGCATGAACCCTTCTGCATGTCTGTAAGTAACGTATGAACATCCTGCCTAACTCTGAAACAAGGTTCTCCTGGACAAAGGAGAAACAAAGCTTTGCTTTGGTAGCTGTTGAAAACTTTTTTGTCTGCCTAGAAGGATACAATTATTTATCTGCTGGCAGTGCAGCAATGACTCTTGCCCTGACAGGAGTGTGCAAAAATCTTGCGTGTGTATTTGCACACAGTCAAGGCCACTTCTTCATGTAAATAGGCACTGTTTTTTTATTTGTTATAGGTATGTCTTGTATCACATGCACTCAGCAGCATAACCTAAGAAAATTTCTCTGTGTAAAGTTTGAACAAAAATCAAAGACTAAATACAGTGGCCAAAGGTGGGACTCCTTGGTTGAGCTGTTGTCAAGTCCTCAAGGCAGCAGTGGAGTTTCTGCTCCCATCAAGGCTTTTAAACATCTGCAGAGCTGGTAAGATTTCCCAAATCATATGCATTAACCTGCCTCCCCAGCAGCAACTCAGACCATTTGCTGATGATTTTCTGTACCTTGTAAGAGTTATTGTACAAAGATCTATTTCTCCACCACATACTGGTCCGGCTCTGAAGCCAAATGGCACATTTCATGGGATGGCAATGTTATGTATCTCTAAGCCCCCCTTAATTAAGGGATCACAGGAGCAGTGGATCCCAGGGGACTTGTGTTGATGCTGTGGGATGGGTAGTCCAGCTCCAAGCCAGTCAGGATGCTGAAACTGTAATGCTTAAGAGGAGGTAGGAGGCAATGTGCCACAACATGAAATCAGAGTTTAATGTCCCAAGAACAAGAACTGAAAGAATCTAAGTTCAGCAAACTGAAACAAAATATTGTGAGGCTGAGTATTAAAACGCTCCATCCCATTTCAAACACACCAAAATGAAACATTTATAACTCTACCTCTTTCAGGATTTAAGAATACAATTAATTACAATAATTAGTAAATTGTAAACAACAACATTATAGTAAAATCCAACTTTGCATCCCAATTTACAAGAAAAGCAAGTGTTGATAAAACAGCACTTTCCAAGGACTAGAAACTGGTTTGTGCTGAGCCATTAGCTGTGCAGTAGAGCTTGCAGGGCTCTGCTCTCTAGGCTCTCTTGAAATCAAAACACTACCCCAAATATTACACCAAGGCAGCTACAACCCTGGGGAGGGCAGATGGATAAAGACATGCAGGGGGAGGTGGAAGAAATAATGAGACAGTGCTAGTAATAGTTGCCCATGAAATCTCCCACACTACCTGTGTGATTTCGCTCCAGTACTGGTAAAATTTAAGTTAACAGATTTACAGTGGATTTACTGTGGAAAAAAAAAAATGAACACAGATTCAGCCCTCACATCTCCCTCTTACTTTCATAATTGACTTAGATTTTCTGTTGTGACAAGTGGAATTAGACTATGCTCAACAACAACAAAAAAAACTATACCATTTCTTCTCTGCTTGAAAGCCTGGGCAGGGAGTACCATGTGTCTTCCCATCTGTGCAGAAGTTTTGCTGATTGCTCTGGATCAAAATTTAAGGGAAGAGAGACACAAGGGATTTTATTTCAGAACATAGTGTTATACAGCACAAGCAAGAAAAGTTTCAGTGAAATTTTGCATCCCTATTCTTGTTTTCTACTGCAGGGATTAATAATGGATGAGCAGCCTCATGTTTTATTGCCAAGTGTAAATAAATGATTCATTTATTTTATATATGTGTATATATATATTTAAATAGCTGCTTGTAATCAAATGATAGATTCTACTAACTTATGACCCAGAGTTTAGTTCATGCTCCGTGAGGATGAAAATTTCCAGTATGAATCAACAAATGGTTCTGCTTTCTCAGCCCATACATTGCAAAGTGCGGCATCTCATGCATCATTCAAACAGAATTCAATGCACACCGTAAAGGAGGAACTCCTCGTTTTCTGTTGCTGTGGTCCAGCATTTCCCCATATTAGTTACCACTGAGCATTAAAATGTCCAGTGTTTTAGTAAAGTTGTTTAGAGTACAGTCTCGTAAGGGTAGTCTGTCTAGTGCTTGCTGAACAGTCCTTTGTGAGGCTCTGGGCATGCTTTCATGCCATGATCATCATTAGAACATCTGAACATCAAATGGTTTGAGTCCTGCAAAAGGTTAAGAAGGGATTAGTTACTTGATAGCTTTCTAAACTCAAGTCCTTTTGGATACAGGCTCCGGCTTTTGCTCATTCTGTCATGGTTTGTATTTCACTTGCTTGCTCTAAGGACTGCTCCACAGCCTCCTGAAACTTTTGGAAGTGTTCCGTTTGGCTTCAGCAGGCTTTTGCATCAGCTACAGGAGTGGCCTGTTTCCAAAACCATTGGTATTACTTGACTGAAATATAAGTGACAACAGCCTGTTATACAGAGGTAGATAGATTGAACAGCAATACAAGGACAAATGCTAGCATAATCTCCAGGGTAATATCATTTCCATCAATGTTATATTTTAAGTCCAAATCTTTCCCAATATCCATTCTGTTACTAATGATATTTTGAGGACAAAGAGGAGATAATGCCATGCTTTCTGATCTATTTTATTTTGACCTTTCCTTGATCCTTTTGAATATCAGGATATAAATTAGGAAGGGAGACTGTGTTGCATTTATTCCATGAAATTACCTTCTGAACTCAAAAATCCTCAATTTCATGTTTGAAATTGAACACCAGCACAATGAATCCCAAACTGCAATCTCATTAACATCAAAGGTTCCACTATGTAAGACCTGTCTGGCTTTTTTTTTTAAGTATACAGTACTTCTAGTTATGAAACATACAGCATTTTGAAACATATGGAAGAGCTTGAAATGCATCCATATGATTAGCCAAACCACCTGCACACCACAGTGCTGATTCTTTTGCTGATGATTAGTTAGCAAAAAAAATAGATCCCAATTTCAATTTAATTCTTGATGGAATCTTTCTCCTATCCAGCTTTATTTTCTTAGCTAAGACAAATTCATCCTCCAGTAAAGAGGATTAGGAATCTATGAGCAATTTCAAGGTGGCAGTTTCATGAAAGGGAAGGTTAAAATCAGACTTCTCAGTACATTTGGGCTAAACAGTCTCACTGGCTTCTGCAGTTAAACTTTGACCTTGATCAGAGTTGACAAATAAATGTTGACTGCTTTTAAAACTTCCAACCCAAGAATATAAATGTCAACCAAGACTCCAAGATGAAATCCTGGGATTCTTCTGACCAAAATAAGGACATTTGTAGAGTCCACATTTTGCCAGGAGATAGAAGTAGGCATTTCCGGGGCACAACCCATTGTATCATAACAAAGGTGAAAAAAGCTAGGACAAATTAATCATGCCCTGAAATATCCTGCTTCTGTCTGTTGACAAGGAAGGATGCTTGGAAGGTCTAGTTCAGGCATAGATGTTCACATTGCAGAGGTGAGGTGAGGTGAATAAGTCCTCTGTGACTCTGAAGGGATTGCTTTGGAGTACGTCTCCTTTGAGGATGGCAGCCAAGAGACAGAACAAGGGGTACAGCCAAATAACTAGCAACACTTATTCCCAGGGAGTACCAGGGAAACGGCAGAGATCAGGATGAGGCACATATGAGACCTGCCTGACGCCTAGCAACAAGAAGAATACTTTTATGAGCACCAGTGGGCTTTGGAACAAGCCTGCTGAGAGAGAAATCTGAGAACTTGTTGACAGATGCACCTCAGAAGAGGTATGGATACATACAGAAGAATCAGCAATGAAGGGTCCAACAAGAAGAGCTGCATTTTTTCTATATTCATTGCTGATCCTGACATCGGGGTGACAACAATTAATCATTTTCAGTAGGGCTTCCACTAAAATACAGAATTAAAGCTGTATATTTATTTGTAGTTTGGGAGGGGAAGGGAAAAATTATCTAGACAGTGTCTAAAAGTTGGTAATTTAAAAGTGACTATCTTAGACAGTGCAATATACTTACTCAGTGTAGTAATAAATTATGTGCAGTTTGCCAAGTAATTTACCCAGACCTCTTTTCATCATTTCAGCTTCAAAATGCTTTAAATAAACTGTGACATTATGTAAATGTCTGTGTATTTATTTAACTGTTTCTTTTGGACACTAATCATGCAAGCAAGAAAATACTGGGTATTAAATGGACTATGCAAAATAAGATACAAAACCCCAGACTTTAGACTCTATTCTATTAATTAGATATGAATGATAAACTGTTCATAATTTTAATGAGGAACATAAGCTTATGTAGATATTGTATATTCATTTTTTTCACATGAGGTTTCATTTCATCTCTCGGACACTTCTTTCCAGGGAAGCAGCTGCTTTGTAAACACACGGTAAACACACTTTGGGCTTTTTTCAACTACCCCCGCATGTCGGTGCATGGTTGAGTTAAGTAGTCATGACGTCATTTAATGCAGTTCTATAAAAATGTCCAGGTTACGGCCTTGCACTTTTTAGTCAAAGTCCCTTTGTGTCATGTGAATGGAAGCCCCACAGTGTTTGGTTGGATATTCCTAGTTCATAGGCATGCCCACACCTCATAGACAGCACAACACACCAGCACAATGTTAGCAGCACTCTGGCGCAAAGACTGTATGTAAAATTGCAAGCTTTCCTGTGTAATCGATTTTAATGTTTTAATGTTAATCAATACTTGGATTTTTCTTTTTAAAAAGATGGTGTTATAATCATTAAATTTGATTATGTGCTTCCCTGCACACAGTTGTTTTGCTGAGTTCAGAACATTAAAATTCCACGTATGTGTTTAGATCCAAGCCTGCTGCATTTCCACTCCTGCCAGAGTCACAGAAAATGATTAATAATTCATCAAACATTAATATCATCCCTCCAAGTCATAAAAAGCTGCAATATACATCTATGATTTTTAAATAAAAGTTGATGACTATAGACTTTTTTGTAATAGGTAACATAGTGGGGGGGTGGGGAGAGATAATCTGATGAATGCTGTTATTTATTTTAACTTTTATATTAGGTTCATAGAAAAAAAATATTCTCTCTGTAACTTACCAAGATTTATCAGTCTGTGAAATTTTATAATAAAGAAGAGACTGATTTTCTAATTAAAGTTTTGCCAAATAAAGCAAGTAAGTGTGCATGTATTTTCTCTCCTTGGGGGACAGTCATGTGAAATAAAATGGTCGAGCTGCAAAGTCCTGTGTCAATGCATATCCTTGCTGTGTGTAGATCCATTCTAACGTCCAGGGGCTGAAAGAGGTCGTTGATGCATGTGTATAAAACAGACGACAGGGTCGTTTCTCTCGATACTTAACCTGGCATTAATTTCAAGATTTGCCTACCCATTTTCAGATGCGTGTGCTCAAGGTTCTGAAAGCAGCAGAGCTGCGCCAGGGGATTACATCATTGTTACACTGATGTAAGACAGATGATGCTCTTCTCTCTCCACTGACTACCTGGAGAGACTAGAGAGACAAGGTTTCTAACTTAAGTGCTTGAATTTTTGTTCTACATGAGATGAGATGAATCCAAGCTCTGGATTTCCATGACTGAGGGGAAATTCCTTCTGAAGCCCTACCCAAAACACATACATGCCACATAAGTTAAAATCATATGGGAGGGACGTGTTAACTCCAGCAAGATGCAGTGAATGCCCACTGCTTGGT
>JAHREE010000422.1:2733714-2797940 GCA_033628505.1 Tringa tobata | reverse complement strand
CGATCGTAGGGCAGGTATGCTAAAGGGGCTAATGTTAATGATTACACGCACATTAAATGTGGGTTATTTCCATTCAGCTTTTGATGCCATCCTGATGGCTGCACCTTGAATATCAATCTATTTGAACGAACGCAGTCTTCACTGTGGTTTGCCTCTAAGTTTATTGATTCTTCCTTTGCTTCTGGCATGCACGTGGACCCTAGTAACAGGAGAGGAGGAAAGAAATCTATTTGCGATTAGCAAAGAGCTTTTTCTCTGGACAATAACTTTCCATTCTTAAGCACTTTCATAGGCTTGAGAGTCTTTTTTTTTTTTTTCTTCCAGCAACACTGCTTTGCCAAGTACGTCCCTTTTATTAATACAAATCTACTGGAGGTGTCACAGTCTCCTACCTTCTGCTGAACCTGACCTTGGAGGAGCACCAGGCTCATCTGGTACACAGAAGCAGAAAAACACCCTGTCCTTCCTTAGCTTCCCCACTACTTCCTTCTCAGCCAGTTGTCATCCTTTAGCAATCAAAGAAGCTTTACATGGAGGTACACAGATATAATAAATTGATCTCTCTGAAGATGAATTACACCTTTCTTTTTTTTTTCTTCTTTATGGGCGCCTTCAGGACTGAAATCCAAATAAGCAGCTCTTCATAAGATATCCGCTGTCACTTTTTATTTGTCTAAAGCATTTTTTTTCCCATTGGTGTAGCTTTCAGCATTTATCCAAAGCCAAAAGAATGCTACTTGCTGATATAAACAGGCTGGCAATATTTAAGCAAAACATATAAGCTATTCGACAAAAACAAGGTTGACAGCAACATTTCCAAAATGAGACTATAATGTAATAAAAACATTATCCCGCCTTGTGTCTGCACAGAGAATAAGAAAATTAATGAAACATTGCAACAAATGAGGACTGGGAGAATTTTCCAGAGACGGGAAAAATGAAAGTGGAGCTACAGAAGATCAAAGCAAAGCCTTCTGAAAAGGCCATGTTTGACTACAAGGATTTATGGCTTCTCTCCTTATCTCAGAGGCCCCTCTGTGAAGGCATTCCCCATGCCAAACCTAGACAATTTGTCAGCTGTCCACTAAACTATTTTTCTTCAAAAGGCTTATCTCCAGTTACGTGCCCATTGTATTTCCACAGAATGGTGTGTCCCTGTTTCAAACAGCAGAGCTTAATGCATCCCTGGAAGCACCCCTGCTACTGATGTTAGCAGTAATAAACATGGCAGGCTGAGGATATATTCCCAGTGGGGCTTTGACAGTGCTTAATATAAGTCCCTGTATGCCTACCTATAAGGAAATAAATGTGTTACTTGATGATGTCTCTTTCTATTCAGCCATTCAGGTGAAAATCGTTCTCTTGATGTCGTTCCTCAGCGAGATACAGCTTTTCTGTAAATAGCACTGCAGGCTGATTTCTTGCTTCTGTTCCTTCAGATCTTGAAGCAAAAGCGCTGGGAGCAACAGGCTCTGGCTGTGGCACCACATGTGGGTGAGGTTTACGATACTCGACATTTATTATGCTATACCTTGCCTTAGTACCACCACAGCCCTTTCTGGTATTAAGCCCAGCAGTATCCCTGGAGTTTGAACTCAATCCCTTTGTACCAATGGAAGAGGAATGCGTGATAAGAGACTGTGCAGTTACCCAATGGCATAGCCACTGGGCTGTTGTCCAATCCAGCAATATAAATGAGTCAAACTGACACTGCAATTGAGAAAAACCTTTGGAATAAAGGTGGTTCCCTCACAAGATGGAAGCAACAGAAGCCAACCAAAAAAGGGGAGTGCTTTTAGTGTGCTGCAGGTATTTTTGCTTGCTTGTCTTTGAGAGTCATTGTGACCTTGGAAAAGTTAGCATGGCCATGAAGCTGTCCCACCCTTCAAGCTGTGCACCCGGAAAGCACAAAACAGGTATAAAGCCAGCTTAGTATACTTCTGTTTCTGCTCAGCAGGGTTGAGTCCCAGTATATCTAATATTATGCCTGTAATCACATGTTCAGTACTCTGTGTTTCTCTGTCCATGTAGTGACACAGGAACGGTACATCAGCAGAAAGGAGGAGGGTGGTGAGTATGCAGGTCCTGCACGTGCACCAGTGCCCCAATGGTAGACCAAGAAGAGGGAGAGCTTGGAGTGACCAGCGGATAAGTGCCTGCATTTCACTCTTTTAAGCCTCAAGCCCAGTTCAGCACACCACGGAAGCTGACATCATCATTTTTTCACTCTGTTTCCAAGATGCTACATGTCTCTCTGTCTGCTCAAAGATGACTGTGATGCATTAGAGCATTAATGTTAACCAATTTCTATGCAAAACTCCATATGACTATAATCCAGTGCATATTTCGCACCTTCTGGAAGACTATGCATTAGATGAGAATGGAACAGGAATAGAAAACTTCAAAGTTTCAACTTCAAACCCTACCTCACTTAAAACTGGCAGTTTTATCTCTGCATCATTCCTGATGCCTTCATCCTTTATTCTGTTTCCTTTGCATAAAAAGAAAACTTTATTTCTTTCCATTATCCCCAGATCTACCTTACTGCAAGTGTGGTACAGAGCAGCAAACTGCTTTCAGCTAGAGTATCCTTTTCCTTCTTTTTTCCTCTCTGCTAATCTTTTTTTTCCTTCTGATCTTATTCTTTGTATAGCAGAGATTCATGTTGGTTCCTGAGATAGGCACAAAACAACATCCTATGGCTATTGATTCATTAAAAGCCCTAAACACCTTTCCAGGCAAGGGAATTCAAAACCCACAGAATTATTCCAGGGTAAATTCTAAGTTTTGCAAGATTCATCACTATTTAAATGAATTAATCCCTTGCTAAAAGACTTGTTCTGGGAAATAATTTTTAGCAAAGATTGATTTTATAGTTTAAGATAGTGGTCATTGATAGTGAATTTAGTGAAGACATTCAGGGACACAGAAATTGAGGCTCACATCCGTAACAAAAGACATGGGCTTTAAAAACTCAGGGTTGGCCCAAAACACTGACTCTGTGAGATCCAGTGTTGCTCCAGCACCATGTCATAGAAATACTTGTGGTTCACAGTATTTTACTCCTAAAAATCAAGCTCAGATAAAGAGCAAGTCTCAGTCTAACAACATTTTACATTGAGATTTAAACCCCTGTTTGATTTCTAGCTGCAAAACCTGGCTGTTTTAACATCCACGTGTAAATTTGACATGCACCAGAACCTCTTCTTTTTTTTAAATCCTGATTAAATTCTTTTATTTTCAGCTTCCACTACAGAAAAAGCTTACCATAAGCAGAAAGCTCCTCACTAATCTCCAAATTTCCATGGAGAGCACATCTGTTATGGTGCTCTCTCTGGTCTTATGGTTTTCCTACTGATCTAAAAATAATTTTTTTGCTCATAATTTTTTTTTTACAAAACCTCTTGTTTCTTTTTCAGAGTAACAGCTATGAAATAAAGGCACAAAAACCCTGTTCTTTTTATCTGCCTTTCAAGAAAGTTAATAGAAATAACCCCTGATTCACTCAAAGAACTATTTTTATGCCATTTATAAGCATGACCTTCAAAGAAAGACAAAACACCTTCTTCAGTGCCTTGAAATACTTGTCGTTGGATCTAAACCTGCATCAATGAAATCAAAGCGCAGCGCTCTCAGTTTCAGTGGACTCGTGGGATGAGGGGAGGAGCATCCCTCTCCAGGGCCATTAAAGGAACTCTGTTCAAGCATCCTTGAACACTTTGTCAGGTATCGTGCTTTATGTCACTTCTGTAGGACCAGGCCCTGCCAGGAAGAGCTCCTGTGGTTCCTACAGAAAAGTCACTTTGTGCCTTTGCCTTTGTGTGACCACGGAGTGCCTCTGTGCAATCGGCCAGCGGCCCAAATTCTGCTGCAGGATGAGTGCCCCCCTGCCACTTAATGATGTGCTGCCAGGACAACGCACGTCTTGCCTTTGCCTCAAGGCTGCTGCTTTGCACTGGAACATTTCATCTGGTGCCTTCCAAATTCTCCATTCTGAAAAAATTGTAAATCGCTTCCTTTCAGCCTTTCCACGCTATCTGTGATCCGTACAGTGTCCCATCAGACTTCTCCCTCTTCCGAGGTGAGTCCATTTAACCTGTTGTTGTACAGGAGCTGTTCCATGTCTCCTAACAGGGTTTTGCTGCCCTTCACCAGATCTTTCCCTCTTCCACTATTTCCTCTGAGATGGGGAATTGGAGCTGTGCTTGCATGGTGCAGACATGGCATGCCAGGGGTGCAGGCAGCAGCTTGGCACTATTTTCCAGCTGAGTCCTGTTGCTTACTGTTCCTCCCATCACGTTTTCGCCTGTAGCGGAGCTCTCACCATGGGGGACAGAGCAAAATGAGATTGAAACGTGGCCGTGCCTAGTGAATACCACCCAGCATTCAGCTTTGCACTGGTGTAATCTCCTTCAGTTTCTGACCCTTGGCTGCCAGATTTACAAAGAGATTACTGCTGAAAGGCTGGAGGATGAGTCTGGGAGGAAGAGCTCCTTTAAGTCTATGCAGCCTCTGCCTGCCCATATCACTTTACCTGCTGCCAGTACTGCCTGGCAAGGTTTTCCACTTTGCATCTTTTGCCAGATGGAAAGAAAAAGTAAGATGACGAGTGCTGACTACCTCTCCTTGTTCTCCACAGATGGCCTGCCCATGTGTGCAGCCCACCAACCCCTCCAAGCCATGGGAACCCAACCTCAGGACTGCTGTTGCTCCAGAGAGGCTCCAGCTCATTTCCCAAACTCTCTCCAATCCAGCAGCATGACCACTGGTCAGATCAGTGTATGAAGCAATAACATAGCACTCTTTGGTCCAGCTCCTGTAGCACCGACCCTCATCTATCCCTCCTCATACTGTCCTTTCACGTGGAGGCTGAGCCACCCTCCTGAAAACCCTGTGGGGCACTGGGGACATGGTCCTTGAGCCAGGACAGCCCAACTGCAGAGCACCGAGCAGGAAGACCAACTCCAAGCAGAGTTTCTGAGCTCTGCCTTGCAACCATCTCCCCCTGCACAGCACCCAGGAGAGATGTGCTGCGTGGGTGGAAGTGGTATGCAGGCAAGCCAAGCAGCCCTGCCTGCCTGCCCACTGCTCCCTGGCCTCACACACTTGATGCTCATCCCACCTAATCAACCCCCTCGCTTTTGCCTTTTCCATGTGATGCTACTACTCAGCTGCATAAGCAAACCCATCCTGGACAGCAGCTGCCAACCCACCTAAACTTACACCAACCCAAATGCCAATGCCTGTTAAGAGCAGACACTGTCCCTCCTCTCCCCAGTTTCCAACTCCCCTCAGGTATTTCAAAGAAGAACAGGGCACAGCTACTAGTAAGAAGGAGAGCATCTCACTTTCATGTCCCGTCAGGGAAAATCATATTAAAAAACCTGTCCAGGTAACACTCCACTGGGCCAGGATGCCCAACCCATGGTACCTCCTGAAGCTTTGCAGGATCTCTTGGCCAGAGCTGGTGTCTGCCTTTTGGGTTCATGGGGGCAGAGGGGAAAAGAAGGGGAGAAATTGTTTTGTTCTTTATTTAGAGAATCCTTTTAGTCAGGGTGGCAGAGACAAAGGCAAGCAACTTCTTAACCTCAGTCTTTGGTGCCTCACCTTCTCTCTGCAGCCACTCAAGTCACAGCAAAGCACTGAAATACAGACAAGTGCCATTGCACTGAAATGGCACCAAAAGCAGCCATGGTGTGAAAGCATACAACTTTGTAATCAAAACCCAGAGACAAAACAACAGGTAACAGCATTGATCCATTCTCTTGCTTTATTTGAAAGCACATTCAGATAACAAAGTGCAGAAAATAAAGTCTGCCCGTGGTGCCATCCGTCTGGTTGTGTGTTTAGAGGAATAAAGGGGCAGAGAAAAATGAAAATAACCGATCTTTTGTTCCAATACAATGACAGCAAAGTGTCCCCCGGTATTAAGTGCAGCCCGTATGTTGGATTCTTTACTGCTTCATAACACAGTGTTATATATTAACAACATATTAACTCAGCAACACCACTTGAGAACTTACACAGTTATTTACAGGTTCACTCCATAAATTTTCTCTTACATTGTTGATTGCAGTTCCAGGACATTGCACTGACACACAACGTGTTGGAAACATTTATGGACACTGACAACTGAATTTCTTACTGTGAGTTACAAGACTGTAGTGTTTTATGAACTCTCCCACCGCTCTGACCTCTGAGGTTTATTAATAACCATACTCAGATCTTCCATGACACCTTGAGCTCCAGTACACCAAAAAAAAAATGTAGTAATAAGCATTCCAGAAAGTTCTGTATTAATTTCTTACAGCTGTATACAGGTTTGAATGTTGCTTGCAACACCAACATGCTACTACTGACACCAGCTGTGTAGTCCAGTGGGCCACTGGGAAGGTAAAGTGCATTTTAAAAAGAATATAATGAAGCAGAACATGGAAGAAGCCAAAATCTCTCAGCAACAAGAACAAGGTAGCATTCAGCCTTCCTCGCCTTTAGCTACTGGCCAAGTTAAATCCTTTACTGCAGTAGGTACCTCCTCTCAGCCAGAGGGACCCTCTCAACTCAAGGTTTAGCTGTCTAAGTCAGAGCTGTAGAACTAGCCCCTAGAAAGTCATCAATACAACTGGCATTTCCGGGGTCTGGCGTGCTCCCATAAAACTGAAAAAAACCTTTCTTCTTTTTTTTCTATCATCTTTTCTGAGCATGGCCATTCCCCTGATTTCAGAGGGGTTGCTCCTGATTTATCTCATCTCTAATTGAGAGAAGCACAGTCCCTGCTGACTTTTCCTTGTCCCTGTGGACCTGGACCCGCTATTGTAGGTGGTGTAAACCAGGTGCAACTCCAGCAAGGCTGGTAAGGCTGCTGTGGTGGAAAACGTGCAAGAGAAATAGGAAATGCGAGGTCTGCTTTTACATTATAAACTGGAAATAGATGTAGACCATGGATTTCTAAGGAGGTGTGTACCTATTTTCAGCAGGAAGGAATCTGATCCCCTAAACTAAGAAGGAGAAAGCTAGCTAATAAGTGCCTGTGATTTATTGCTCTACATTACCAAGCATAGATCAGTATCAGGACATTAAATGTGAATAGAATTCTACTGCCAACAAACTGAAACAATAAATATAGCGTATACACTAAAAATTACACTTGAAATAATCTCTTAATAGGATGCACCTTCAGTAACACGAATGTCTTTTATACAATGAATACACCTAGGCTTTGAGATGACAATCACATTTCAGTTATTTTGGGTCAGTATCACTAAAAATCTATGGATATCTTTGTAAATTTAACTCTATCAGAAATATAATTCCTAAGAATAAAAATATAGATCACAAACCACTAACAAATGTTTTTCTAAACGCAATTTTCTCATGTAATTTCCCTGTGGTTATTTGGTATATTTTAATTTAATCACTTTAAGATTCCAGATTTATTACTGTATTCCTGAAAGCTTAATAGCATAACTGAAAATATTTTATTCCAGAAAATTATCGTTGGCAGAAATTACAGAACTTTATTTCAACTTGAACTGCAAGTGTTGCAAAACAATACCTCCCTGAAAAGCTCATCTAGTAGCTGAGAAAGCAAAGCTACTTCTTTCATAACAAAGTTTAACTTGTCATCTAGACATGCCACTGCATTGCACCAACTTTGGATTTTAAAAGAACTTCATTAGAAGTGGAGTTTCACTGTATGACATGTCTTTTGAAGCAGGTTTCAGTGTATACAATCTAGCTGCTGTACAGCAAGGTCAGCACTCATTTCCCCAGCAATAACAATAGGTCCTAAGGTGAGATATTACCAACATTTACATAGGGAGATTTTTCAGAAAATCAAATATCAGGACTAAAAATGATCATTCAGAATTATTTCCACATGTAAATAATTTCTGCTAGTGGATTAGCTAATATGTTCTTGAGTATCTTATAAATCATGCCCTAACTTATCCTTTGGGTCCTCTTCCAAAACTTGGTTGTTCCTCTAGGTCAGAAAGTCTCATCTCAGCTTTTCTTGCCTTAGCTTCCAGCTTTGATTTTTCATTCTATCACCTTCTGGGACTGTGAATAATTCCCTTCCTTGATTTACATTATTATTGCCTTAAAACTATTTATAGACTGATATAATTTACTCTCAGACCTTTCTGCTTCTAGGCTACTTAACTTAACCCTGTCATTTTCTCCTCTTAGCTTCGATTTCTTATCATGATCATTTGTTTTTTGTTTTGGTTTTTTTTTTTTTCCCTGTTACATTTTCCCTTAGTTTCTCTAAAGCTTTCCTTAGCTTCAAGGACCAGAACTGCAGGTAGACAGGCAGGTTCTTCACACACTGATCAATCTAAGATAATGGATTGCAATTCAGGATAAAGGATGGTCAGATGCTTCAGAGGAACACTTTTAGCTGTTGCAAATAACTTCCATGAATGCAAAACTCTAAGGCAAGATCTCTTTCTTGATATCTTTTACAAGATTGGTACAGAAAGAGCCAGATTTTTCACACCAGCTTCTGTGTCACCCCTTTTACAAACTGAGACGACCTTCACATCTCTATTTTTATATCTATTTTCTACACATATCTATTTACTATAAGTTTAATGTTTTTCATTAATGCAGGATTATATTGGTGCAATGTGAACATTATTCATCATTTAAGATGTGTCCTGCACAACACTTTGTAGCCAGCATCTATGGTTAAAATATGTTCTGTGCAACAGTCAGATTTTGGTTAGCGCTCTGTTTATTTGAAATTTCACAAATTTCTTTGGTATTTTATGCAAAGATTAAGCGATCTATTCCCAAAATTCCCTTTAGGTGTTAGGTCCAAAATACAGAACAGTCTATTTTAGTGATTCAGGCAACCTACTAAACCATTGCTATTTATTAGTATCTCTCATCCAGATGTTGCAGTTGGCTGATTTGATACTGAATGCCTCTCTTAGATTAGATCTCTAACAAACTAGGTAGCAATTTTCTAGGGTTTTCTTCTCTACACACTTGAGACACTAAACTACCGTCAGTGACTGATAAAGGCTCATTGTACATAACTAGTGAAGAATCCCTTAAGTTCAGAAGTAAAGGAAGCTCGAAGCCCTGTAACTAAGCTTTGCGCTTCAAAAGATCCTTAGGTCCAAAATCCACTCCACCAGCTACAAAGTGAAAGAGAGGCATAACCAGGGAAGTGAAGATGATGCTGGGCAATTACAAAAATAGCCCTAGTGCTGAATGCATCATGTGCTACATAAGGGAAATGCAAATCATCCTGAAAAGCAAACCATGTAAATGAGAGAAAGGTCAGTATAGGATGCACAATGGCTCAAGAACATATGTAAACATGGTGATGATAATAAAGACCTCTTCCGTGCATTGCAACACTCTCAGCTCAGCAACAGCTCTCCAGAAAATCTAGTTTCAGGTAGCTAAATGTTCTACCTTGGGGCTGGAGAACTACAAAGACTTGTGAAACATCAAAAGTTGCGGGTATGGAAGAAACCAGCCAGTCATCCATCTCTCTTGGGAAAGGAGAGGGAGAAAAATGCTTATAAGTATCTAAAGGGTGGGTTGAAGGAGGAGGGAGCCAGACTCTTTTCAATGGTTGCCAGTGAGAGGACGAGGGGCAACGGGCACAAGTTGGAACACAGGAGGTTCCACTCAAATATGAGAAAAAGCTTCTTCATGGTGAGGGTGCCAGAGCCCTGGAACAGGCTGCCCAGGGAGGTCATGGAGTCCCCTTCTTTGGAGATTTTCAAGACCCACCTGAATGCAGTCCTGAGTGATGTGCTCTAACATGCTCTAGGCAATCCTGCTTCGGCAGGGGAGTTGGACTAGATGATCTCTGTGGTCCCTTCCAACTCTAAAAAAATTCAGTTAAATTCAGTGAAAAATGGGTGCTGTAGTGACCATTATTAAGAGCTCCTTACTTGGGGCAAAACTTGTCTCGGAGCATCCTGAGCCAGAAAATGTAACTAAAAAGGTGTCAAAGGAGCTTTCCTGAGGGATGCAGACTAATGTATCTGAAAGTTCCCTGATGGGAAGAGGCAACAGAAACACAATCATAAAATGAATAATGTAGAATTACAGAAGAACTAAATGCCTGGTAAATTAAAAGCCATTCAGATTTATTTTTATGACCAAGACCACCCGGCACACTCGAGGTGTGTCACCTTCCAAAAACCATTGTCCATACACAGTCATCCAAGAGGAAAGTTCCATTAAAGAATCCAAATCACTAACATTGTGCCTGTCAAGTTATTAATCATATTCTCTTCATACGAAGATGCATCAATATTCTCTCCCTTTGGATGTCACAAAGCAAAAATCTTCTGGCTGAGATCTTGCACTGTACACCATAAATATTTTTAATAAACTGCTTGTTGGGATGGAGCTTTTTTCATTATTGTTGCAGGTGTAGAAATAAATTTTGCTGCAACTGCTTTCACCTCATGGACAAACACTGTCTGCTGTCTTTCAAAAGCTCACAACCATAACTTTCATTTTTAGTGCTTAACTTTTTTCAACTTTTTCTGCCATAGAAGTTTGTTTAATTCCCCTATTTCATGTGTCTCTTCAAGCATTGTAAGTCTTGATAGTTCTACATTGCCAACAGATTTCCAAGTCTGTAGGAGAAGGTTTATAGGCATTCTTCATCTAGGACTGAAAATGACCAAATTAAAAGTCTCCATATCCACATGCTTTGCATAATTTCACTATCTGAAACCTTGAAATACAGACTAGTGGCTTAATCTCACTGGAACAATCTTACTGTCCAGGTCAGCTCATTATCTAAATTGAGTCTTAACCTGTGTCAATTATTTCCTTCAAGCTACTGACAGTGAATTCAGATAATATTTTGCTTCTTGGCAGCTCAGTCAGAATGTGCACATAGGATACATAACAAAAGATTTTCATTCATAGCTATTATTCTTGATGACACTATTTTCATTGAAAAACATTTGGTTTAATGTTAATACATAAAATAAGGAACTTTGTTAATATAACAAAGAGGCTAAAATATTGAAAATGCAATAAAGAACTCTTCCTTCGGAATCGTATTCCTTATTCATCACACTGAGTAGGTTTTACTCTGTTGGTGCTTTGACTAAGCACAGGTCACAAAACAACAGAAGTTTGACTATTGCAAAACATTTAGTAGATTTCTTGAAAAGAAACTGAGACATTCACTTTCTTTTGATGACCTTAGACCAAGGTTATGTGTCTCAGTCTTACATAATCAGCAATTATCAGACTCAGTACATGGAGAGGACAAAGCTCTGTCCTGAGCATCAGTGGCAAATGATTATTTTTTGAAACAACAGGCTTCAACTCAAGTCAAAGCTGACCTTGAAATTTTGAATCCATAATAAGGCCCCTTATTCATCTACCACTGTGATCCCAAACAAAGCACGAACTCATTGTATGATCTGCTTTATACAAATAAGGTCATCCAGTTTTCTTTTATCGTTGAATCAGATGGGATCCATGAGGTCTTAGATTTGGATTCTGCATTTAAATTGCAGCACTGCATGCTTGAGTGTTTATGTCTTGCTTGATTCAGAACAACATTTTTCACTTGAACACATGCTCAGAATAAACATGTCTCCAATTCCTGTTCAAATTGAAGTCCTATTGTTTCTTACAGAGCAAGATACTATTCAGTAGCAGTTAAACTGTGTCTTCAAACAAATATAATTATAGCACTGAATAAAAAAATTAATATATTTAGATAAATCATACTAAACATGTTTATCATGATTCCAGAAGTTCATATTTTGAGTTTACTAAACCTCTGACCTATTTAGATAACAAATGTACCTAGTATATTCCCTGTAGTGGAATCCAAAAATACATTCTTTAAGAATATAAACACAAGTATGTATCAATTTCTGGGATGAAGCAGCAGCAATTCTGAAGAAAGGACATAATTTTAAAGGTAAAGAGAAGAGCTTCCCCAGTTGTAACTGCAGGAAGGATTCAGGGTGAATTGATCCCCCCTGGAATCTGGCCAGACTAGTGGGTAACTCCTTCAGTCTTACCAGCAGCTCTGCACTTACAGGGCCACAGCATGTCTGCTTCACATCAGACCTTAGTTATAATAAACATCTATAGATATCAACCAAAGTTTACCTAGATGCAGAAAGGATTAAAAGCTGTAGGAAAACAGAGGGAAGATTGGTAATGGCTTCATAACCACATCTGAAAATACTGTGAAGGACGCCTTTTGCTCTGGATTAATTCTTGAGGGCAACTTGCAACCATAGTCAAGAAATAAAATTCTATAGAGGTCTATGGAGGTGAAAGAACTCAATTTCATGAAAAAAATTAACATAAAATATTGTATAGGGGACATGGTAGTTCCTTGTACCTCTCTCAGTTCTCCTGGTGTTTATTCAAACTTCTTTTGCTAAAACATTACAGAGGAGGAAACGATACTTTCCTCTTTCATCTGAGGAAATTCAACAAAATTCAACTTCTGCTACATTGTCTGGATACCATTTGAGAAAATAGCAACTGTTTGTTCTGCAGAATGGAAGTGCTGGGAGACGCCAGTAAACATCAGATTACTTTAAACCTTTATGATATTATTGTATAAAACTAGATTAACATCACTACAGATCAGCTACGGAAGAAGTTCAGTTTGGTATGTCAGGGAATACAGGTTAAACACAATTGTGAAATAACAGTATGATAAAAAGCACCATTAAATGTTAAACAGGAAAACAACTGAAACTCTTTCATAAATATTTCTGTTGGTTTTTTTTTTCCCTTGAAGGAACAATTTAGAAGAAAACTTTAACCCCTGTAACTTTCTCTTTTTTTCTGTTGTTTTAATGAACTACACGAATCATCATGGAAGAATCTTTGCTTTACAATTAACTTATTTTTATAGTATCATATTCTTTCCAAAGAAATGACATACAAACAACAAAGTCATTATTTTAAACATTAATAATCTGCTTATACTGGACTGCTAATTTTTGGTCTGTAGTGATGCTTCTACCTTAAGGTAAATCCAAACAAGAAAAAGAAGACAATGGGAATACTTATTGTTCAGATCCAATGCAACTATTTTGGCTGCCTTACTCTGCAGGTCTTTTCAAGGCACATTGTTTTTCTATTGAGTGCATCAGGAATTTACAAGCTTGTTTTAGTAGGACTCTTGTTCTCCTAAATTGTTCCTAATCCTCATCCTTCCAGGATTTAGTGTTTAAAAATTGGAGTTAACTGCACCTGAAAAAGACTTCTCTGCTATCTGTGCTGTAACCTTTCCCATGAATTCACTAGCTTTGACACTGGTTTCATGCTTAGGATTGCAGAAGGATTTGTCATTTTATATTTAATAATGATCTCATAAAGAACAGTGAAAAGTACAATACAAGGTGAAAAAAGTCTGCTACCATTCAAAAAGTCAAATCTGTCTGCTCATTGCCATCGCATTTCATTCTTAGTATTTTTGGCCAGAGAATGATAAAAATACATACAAACTATCAGTTTGCTCAGTTTGCCTTGCATGGGGCTGACTTGGTTTGGGTTCTGCTTATCTATTAATCTGTCATTCATGATTCAAAATTGTTTAAATGAAATCGCATTTAAACAAGAGAATTTCCCCCTCTCATTCACAAATTCTGACCATCAGTGGTGTATGTGTGGCACTTCTCATCTTGCCTTGACTAAAACCAAAATATTTCTGAATATTGAAAGACTGAAGTCAAAGTGGTCTTAAGACAGCTTGTAGCCACATGAGTTGGAGAGATACTCACAAAGTATAATCAGCGGGCTAATGTTTCTCCAATAGGTGTTTCGGAGCCCTGATAAGTGAAGCTCCGATTTTTCCTCTAAGGAATCCTTTCCCTCATGCTCCAGTTCTCCAGTGAGTGCAGTAGGAATCCAGGGAGATTAGCTTTAGCAAATTAAAACTGGCCTTTGTGAATATGTCCCTTTCCGTGAAGGAAAATATTGTCCATGCTATCACTTCTGTTAGTGCTACCAAAAAAAAAAAAAAATTTTAAAGGCTCTGAAGTGAATAAAAATTTTTTTATACATATGAATCTTCTCTGTTCCTTCTTCCTTTGAGTACTTAAAGCATTTGCCCAGCTCTAATTGCACTATTTTGATCAGAATGGAAAGTACTACATTGTACATAGGACTAGGGAGTAAAATGAAACTGTCGTCATGTTTTCATTTATTTACAGAAGGAGGAACTTGAGACAGCATGATTGTTTGTCATCAGGTTTTCATCTGCTGTATGTGAAATGAGCCTTCATACTTCCAGTTGGGTTTCGTTCATCGCCGTCGAGTCTCTGTGTGCAGAAATGGTATACATCCTGTGGGAAAGAGAAAACACAGGAATCATTTTGTTTGTACCAAGCTGACAATTAAGTTCCTCATTCTGGGAAGTGATTTTTCCAAATCATTTTCTTCATTGCAGAGGTCTAGGAAAGCCAACTTGCATTCAGCGCAAGGCACTAGGTGAAACCTCCTTCCTCCTTTTGGAGTGATAACCTGGACATTGAACACAAATCCAGCCTCCAAAGATTCACTGAAGGCTGCTTCAGATTTATCTCCCATTTGCATGAAACTGCAGATGCATTTTTGGTAACTTCTAAGTTCAGTACCTCAAACACTTACAAGATATATAAACTCTGTATGTTCTGCAGGTGAGATAAATCTGAGCGTAAGATTACAGAATAATCTGCTAAGGGAAGCTGTGGAAGCTCAAGATATTGACTCCCTCTCTGAACAATATATCAAAAAATGCTGCAATTGGTGAAGGAACAATATGAATGATGAAATGGGCTTTCATGCCCCTAATAAGTACATGTTAAGGCACATACGTTCTAGTCTTTAGAAGCAAATTACTCTACTGAAAACCTATGGATTCATAGTTAGCTATACGTGGTAGGGCATTTGTGTCCTTTATATTAGTCTACACTGCTGAAGTATCATCCATCATTATCTCATTGTTGTTCGATCACAGAATTAAGATACTTGTCTGGCATAACACAGAACTAGAAACTTTTTTCCTCCAATTAGTGTTTTCAGGAACCCCACTGGTGGTCAGCACAGATTTTGCCAGAAAGTTGTAAATACAAGACAGGCCTTTTAATGAGACCTTATTACACTTTGATTTGTTTGTTTTGTGTGTGTGTGAGTGGTACCTACAGGGTGATGAAGGAACAATTGTCTCTCCCTGTTAATTCTGTAATAAATTAACAGAATTGTCTCCCATTTACTTCACTGGCAAGGGAGGTTATCAAGACCTTCTGGAGGTGACCCATAGGATGACATGAAATAAAATGAACAGGAGGACAGGACTGATCTAAAAACCAATGGGACTTTTTCCGATTATATCCATGGAGTTGCAGCTAGACCTAAAAGTAAGACTCATCTCCTTGCTTCTCATTTTACAGCTAAAATCACTTTACAAATTTCCATGTCAAGAAAGACCCTGAATAGGTCGCAGTCAAAAAAAAAAGAAATAAGATTTGAAGAGCTGTGAGTCTTGGTAGACCTTATTTTGGTACGTTTTGGGAACATACTATACTTAGAGATATCCGACTTCTGAAAGAAGAAATTACCTTGATTTCTTCAAAGAGCTCTTCTTCTGCAGTGTCTTCAAACCACCTGACCGGCAGCAGGCAAACTTACAATCGATGACCTGGTAAATAATTGGGTTGTACATGGCTGCTGACTTTGCAAGCAAAGTTGGTACCACTGAAAACTGGATGGGAACTGAATCCGGCTGTCCAAAAGCCGACCACACAGAGACCACAGCGTAAGGGATCCAGGCAATGAGGAACCCTGCACAGATCAACATTGCCACCTTGTGAGAGGAAAAGAAAAAGGAGAGAAAGAGGTTATTGCAGCAGAGCTAAGACACTGACAGCACAGAGCTAGGCAGAATGCAAGGGAACATGCCACAGAATGGAAAGGAAAAATGGTAACTCCAGATAAACATGCAATATGAACTAAAGCTGTCACTCATTTCTCCTCTCTCTATCTAGTTCCTGTTTTATTTTCACCTGACACAGAGCAGTTAATGAGTCAGTTATCACAGACCTTTAAAAATGCTATAAGGTCTGGCTAAACATGAGGAAACTAAATGAAGTATCAGAAAATAATAATTCTTTGACATTAAATTTAAATCATTTAAGGAGGAGAGTCATTTGAAAACACAGAAACTCTCCTTTTTAGGATAATATATAACATAGAGCTGTGAAAATTTGGGAAAATCTTAGCAAGGTATTTGAAATGAATGCAGGTTAAATTGGAAACATTTTCTACAGGGTTTCTCTTTTATTTCTTTTTCTTCCTTTTTTGAGAAGCCTCTCACTTCTATAGCCTCTTCCAACCAAATATTCCTCAGATTGTCAAAAAGAAACCCAGTCTCTTCTCCATTCCAGACTGAAACAAGCATGCACTGGGAAAATAAAACCAAAAAAAAATTATTAAGCACAAGTCTTCCAGGTTCTGAGTTCTTTGAAATCAGATTCCCAAGTTTATAAAAATCAAAGTCTTTGAAGAAGTTTCCAGAACTGAATTACGTTCATGTGGAAGTGTGGGACTCTGTAGAAAAGAGTGTTTCTGTAGGTGAGTTTGTTTAGGAAGGGGCACTCCTGCCTACATCTACTGTAGCTCCTTCTTCTGAATCACTCAGTACCAGTCACTGAGGTAAAAGCTATGGAAATTAGGAAAAGAAGAGAAAAGATCTAATGCAGGGCTTCTTACTCCCTTGTAGGCTGTGCTGATGTCCCACATAGAAGGTATCAAAACCCAGTGGGATCAATAACCTGCCATGAGGATGGTCACTGGCAACACGAGGAAGGAGAAAAGTTTCAGTAAACTAGATCTATCTTCTGCCTGCCCTCAGGAGGCGTTCTGTCTTCCACTGGAAACAAATGTCAACCATTTGAATCCCTTTCAAAACAAACATGGAAAAAAGTGAAGATAAAGTCATTCAATAAGGCATGAACTGTCAAGTCTCTGGGTACACCTGCTCCAGCAGATGAAACAATGACTGTATTTATCCAGGTGAGCTGGAATTGAAGCTATTGGGAATTTAACTAGAATGAGAACACTAGTATGATGTCTAGTTTGCTTCCTCCTAACCCATAGCATGGATTTGTACTCCATTAGAATCTGTAGGTGCTTTGAAAAGCAAATTTCTACAAAGCGTATAGGTTGCATTCTTGGTAAATTAGAAAATGACTTCTTTATAAATGAGGAAATGTAGCCATGAGAATCTTTAGTATAAATATTAAAGAAAAACTGCTTGGTGCCAAAATTTGTGATTTATATACTTTATCTGAACCAGCCTAACTGCACTCAGTCACAGCCTGATATAGCTTCAAATGACATCATGCAATAGCACATACTGAAGAACATATGACATTATATTGCTGCCATTGACAGATTATTATTGATAGTACTGCATGCGCACTTGTTTGGAATAAGGCAATTAGCAAGATTACAACAACAACAAAAAATCATCAGAAAACACAAGGGTTTGGGATATTGCATATCTTTTTGTGGAGCTCTTGGTTCCCCCTTTTGATGGTAATATTTTCAGGAAAACTTCATTCTTTTATGTTTTGAGTTTTTCTTTTTTGTTGTTGTCTGTCTCTGAAGAAACAGTGCATGTGAGCCAAGGATCTCAGACACAGCTTGTTTGTTATAAATTTGGCTATGAAGTTAAATGGGTTATAATGGAGACTCATTTTCTGTATTTATATCTATCCCGACATTATGTTCTCCACTGTGGATCTGAGACAGAATGGGCAACTTCTGTTTTGACTAAAATCACATTAAAGTTTTACATGATCCCCCCAATATGGCAAAAATAATTATGCAAACTAATCAAAAGTTTTCATTGTTCTTCAAAGGAAATGTCCCAAATAACTGCAAAACAGTACTGCTCTGAAACAACCCTTTTTAAAGGCAACTACGGTTTTACCAGCTGTGTTGGCAGCACTGACCACACAGGTGGCTAGCTGAGATTCTCCAATATGTTTAGACATAATGTCATTTATTTCTGTGTATTATACAACTTCCAGTTCAACTTCCCAAAATCGTAATAAAATTCCATCAGCCAAGCAAAAGATGCTACTTCTCTGTCTCTTGGAATGGCTTACAGAGGCTGGTGTACTTTTTACAGCAAAGGAATCTGAGTTTGTTCAGTACAAGTTTTAATTTTGAGAGATTTCCTGGCACAAAAACCAGTATCAGCAAGGATCATGGCTGTCACCATTGCCAAGTAGAAAACAGATTCAATCAGAAAGGGAAAATAGGGTACGGTCTGAGATGGAAAAGTCATTTTCTCACTTGAGTGCGTTTTTATCAGCAGCTCATGGCTGAACCTAAATGATAAATGATTTGCATAAAAACAATTGCAATGTCACAGGAGTGACTTTGGTTTATATCTTCATTAACAGAGGAATGTAAGCTGTCTGAAAGTTTTATGTCCCTGCTACAATTACCTGCTTTTTATCTGGTTTTCTGTTATAATTCCCGGGCACCTCAAACTCCTTAAAATAGTTCTTCACAGCTGCTTCTGAAAGCAAAGGGAGTTTTTTGACGGGGAGCAAGGCCACAGGGAGATGATGTGACTTGTGTAAGGTCACTGAATCACAACCTCAGGGACTCGAGTGCCTAAACAAAATTATGTTTCAACTCCTGTCTTTTTGTATTTTGACAGCAACGGAGGAGAAAGCTAAAAGAACCACCTTCAGAGCATTGTAATGTCTCTCAGCATAGGAGAGCATATGGTTGAAGTTCTCTAAGCCTGCTTTTACAACCAGACAAAGCAAACAGAGTTAAATCTTTCTACCTACCTTGGTCAGCTTCATTTCAAGTATGTGGCTGTTCTGAATCCTGGTGTCGTAGTGAGCAACCTCTTTGGTGGATGATTTGACTTTTAAAATGATTTTGACATACGAAAACACAATCACTGCAGTTGGGAACAGGAGGCAGAAGAACAGAATACTCAGAATAAAGGCCTGTCCAGCCACTGAAGCCTGTGCCAGCCACCAGTCCAGAGTGCAGGAGGTCCCAAATGGTTCAGGAGCATAGCTGCCCACACCAGCAAAAGGCACCGTAGCCCAGAATGTAGCATAGGCCCAGATTATTGCCAGACAGATAAATGCATGGTGTCTCTTAAGCCAGGTACCTGGAAGATAATTTAAGAGTTACAGCCTCAGGTCCACATGTATTTGGCACAATTGAACATGTCATTCTACACACACAATAGGAGTTTTCTTGGCCGTTTAACAACAGCTCTGTAGGGTCTATCATTCAGAGGACTGGAGCACCTCTCCTATGAAGACAGGCTGAGAGAGTTGGGGTTGTTCATCTTGGAGAAGAGAAGGCTCCAGGGAGACCTAATAGCAGCCTTTCAGTATCTAAAAAGGGCCTACAGGAAAGCTGAGGAGCGACTCTTCATCAGGGAGTGTAGTGATAGGATGCAGGGTAATGGTTTTACACTGAAAGAGGGGAGATTTAGATTAGATATTAGGAAGAAATTCTTTACTGTGAGGATGGTGAGGCACTGGAACAGGTTTCCCAGAGAAGCTGTGGATGCCCCATCCCTGGAGGTGTTCAAGGCCAGGCTGGATGGGGCTTTGAGCAACCTGGTCTAGTGGGAGGTGTCCCTGCCCGTGGCAGGAGGTTGGAACAAGATGATCTTTACGGTCCCTTCCAACTCTAACCATTCTATGATTCTATGACTAAGTATTCAGTATGAAGGCTCACTACCTGCAACTGTATAATGTAACTTACATTATTTCCTATTCCCCTTGTCATATATTAACTGGTTAAAGTTTGATCTCAGGACACTTGTCAACATAAATTATTAACTCAAGTTACTGAAAGACAAGGCTTTACAGAGGAAATAACATATCCAAGATTTATTTTTGCCTTGTCATTCTTTTCCAGTACAGTAAATCACCACGTGCGTACTGTCAGAAGTCTTTGTAATAAGTGTTTTCATGTATCTTTGCCCCCTTTTTTTTTTTAATGTTAATGGCATGCCTGGAGTTGTGAAGTGGAATATTGTCTCTCCACTCATCTTCTGTACAACTCTAATTCATCTAGAAAAAGTTTCAGTTTACAAGCTTTCCATCATCACATATGTTCAATATATTGGATTCATATAGGACTAACAAATTTAAACCTATGATTTATGCAGAAATTCAGCCTATGACATTATAACCGTTCCTTCCACCTTGAATCTGTTTTCACTCCCCATCCACTGACATTGAGAATCTTTCTTCAGGGTTTGTTATGTTTCCAGACCACTGGAAGGAAAATGAGCACGGACTGGCAAATGTACTCGAGCACAATGGCCGAGAGACAGAAAGGTGGTTTGTTGTGTTCAGGCATGGGGAAAAAAAAACAACAATAGCTTGAGTACTAAAAGAATAACATTATTTTCACTGCTGTTGTCATACCATAGCAACCTATTACCAAAAAAAACCCCTAAAATCCCAAACCAAAAAAACCCAGTTCCTGCTTTTGGAGCAAAGTGAAGGTGTAGGTATATTTTAGGTGCTCCAGATTCCTAATGACTGATTTAGGCCTTATACAGAAAATTGCTAAGTTAACCACCTGGAGTGAACATGCTAAATTTGTTTATTGCTCTCCATCCTTTTCTATGGACAATCATGATCAGATAGCCCTTGAGAAAAAAGGTATTGAAGTGTTCTCTCTCTCTTGAACTAAGATGTCATACTAAATACAGAAGCTCATGGCATGAATGTAGCTGGCCATGAAATATTTACTTCAGCTCACCAAGTCTGTGAAAAATTGTCTATGATTTGGATTGCCACTGAATTATTTTGATAAGACTTTTATAGGAAGAACTGAAATGCTACTTAATATGAATAGTGTATTTAAAACTCTGCTAAGGACACCTTCCCTGCACTCACATTTAAGGAAACAGTATGGACATACCAGAATCTATGATAACAGATCTTAACGCATTACCACAGCTTTTAATTGAGAACATGCTCAACTATTGGACAGACCAGCACACTCACACTTTCTAGCTGCAAACATTTCCTATAACTTAACATTACATGATTAATATTGTATGTCATTATAACGAAATCTGTTGTATGTCCCTCAAATCACAAGGGCAAGGTGTTTCTTTATATATGTCACCTTGAGTATTCCCTGTGTTTTGTTGTGGAGTTAGCTGCTTCCAATGAAAGAAAAACCATCCTTTCTAAACTGTGACAACATCTTTTAACTGGAAAGAATGAAGCATATAACACATTATATTCAAGAGATATAAGATATTGACAGATATGGTGATAACAGCTTTCATTGCCAAAATAATTTCGTCCTCTCAGGTTCCACCCATTAGAGAGAAGATACCACATTACAACCTACTGCATATCCAAATTTTAGCAATAACAATAGCTTGCCATATATCTTAAAGGAATTTAGGCATCTAATAAGGAATACCTCTGTGTGTTGGTCCATAAGACCTTGCAATATGTGCAATACTTGCATCTGTTAATGTTAATAGGCCTTGATAGACACAAAGCGATTTATCTGTGAGTCATTTACTAAAACTCATGGCTTAAGCAAACAGCAGAGAGACAACAGCAAAGGCCGTATGTCCAGCAATACATATTTAGCTGGGATTACTTGGATCATGCAAATATGCTTCTTTTATCTGTGTATTCCCCTCTACGTTTAACAAAAGCATTCTGAAGACCTTACGTATTATTTCAGTCTAGAAAACTATATCACTATAGTTTTCTTTCTTACCGTAAGACAAGTGGCAGATTTTTAGGTACCTATCCAGGCTGACAGCTGTCATGGTAATAAGGCTCCCACAGCCGAAGAAGAAACCAGCCCATCCATACCAGCGGCAGCCCATCCATCCAAACACCCAGCGGTGAGAAAAGAAGGAAATGATACTAAAGGGTTTTCCTACAACTGCGAAAGGAGAAAAGAATGTCAGCTGACTGATAAAATCCACACGTTTTCAGAAAAGCTAACTCTCCCCTTTGTCCAAAGTTAATACCAGTAAAAATGTGCTGCAAGGTGGAAGGAGGGCTTCAGGCACAACAGATGTGATGGCTTGCATGCCCTCCATCCACAGGGCTGAGCCTGAGCCAGCTGTAGCTAGATCTTCTCACATCTATGCTATGGTAGAATAAGCCAAGCCTGCAGAATGGCTGGAAACAGGTATTGCCGACCATGTGAACGAGAAGTAAATCCATACTCTGGTACTGAGCCTATACAAGCTCTTCCCATTATGAAAACTTCAGAATATGTGTGAAGTCCACACACAGACACATTTAAACAGTGCGGGTGATGGGTGAATCTGGGCAGGCACAGACCCAGTTAGGTTACATCCCTATAATCAATTGAGGGTCTTCAAACACAGGATAAAGAAATGTGCCTTCAAAGAGGACTTCTGCAAACCTATCAAGGCCCAACAGTAGGATGCAGACTGTGGTAAAGCATCAGGTTAGAAGGGAAGATGGTGCTATGGTTGCAGCAGGGACTTGAGCTGAAGAAGTGGTTTCAGCTCCTGTCCGTACCACACTCTTCCTTAGTAACTCTCAGCAAATCGCCTGGCCACAGATATTAAAAAGTTTTAAACATCCCCAAACAGAAGGGAAATACCTAACTATTTTGGAGACTCTGTCCTAGTGGCACCTTAGTTCATTTCTCCATTTGTAAAAGTGGGTGGTGCATTATGGAAGAAGTGAAGTTAGGTCATACGTTGTTCCATTCTCACCTTAAAGCAGATTAACAGTATTCATATTCCTTGAAAGTATCAATAAAATGAGAAAGTTTGGAATTTGTAATTTTCTGCATTGGAAATCTCCACTTCCTGATTTTATTTTATTTTTTGTTTCAAACTGGACAAACAAAAAAATCAACTTTAATGGAATAGAAAACTCAAAACTTTATAATCTAGGAGTATCAGCATGTTTTTTGAATCATTCATTTCTGCTTACCAGAGTGACCTGAAATGCTCCAAGACCTGAACAGCAAAACTGCAACATTCAAACAACATTAAATATTTAACTTGACCTTCCTGTGATTGTATTCCTGCACAGAAGTTGCCAGAGCACCTCGAGGAGTTGAAAGCACCTCAGCTGCCCTGGGCTAGTTTTCCTGGCTGAACCCCACTCTCTGTAATGCCATGGCAGCTCAGTGAATTCATTTACAAAGAAATAAAAATGATCTTGCAAATTGTAATTCCCACAAGGTAACCTATTTATAGAAGTCAAGACAGAAGTCTCAATTTTGTTGAAGTGATCCGTAGAAAAGTATTTTGGATTGTGCCCAAAAATACTCCATTTCAGATCAAACTGGTGCAAAACTAAACATTCTGTTTTCATTCTTAACAGAAAATTAAAACATTTCTACCAAAACAAAATCTTGCAGAAAATAGCCTTTGCTCCGTTTTCTGTGCCAAACGCACCATGACTGAAAACTGTTCAAAATGAGACTTGTTTCTAAACAAGATATTGTGGGATTCTTTTCCTTTAGCCTAAGCCTGTAAAGGGAAATTCTGCCTGAGCCTGAAGGTTGTGTCCAGGTCAGTGTATCATGTGCTTTCCTTCAAGTAGAATAAATGTACTTCAATTTTTCAAACACTAGCTGACCCCAGCGATTAAGGTTTCAAGAAAAGCATGAAATGTGGCAAGGTCTAGGATATATGCTACGAGTCAGCAACTTTACCCATGTAAATCATTGCCAGCTCTAAAGGCCAACACATCTATTTGAACAAAATCAAATTTCTCTGCAGCAGCACAGGAATTAGAGCATGGCATCAGTGCAAAATGAGCATGATGGAGTTTTGAACAAGTGGCTGGCGCCACCCTGTGGAAATCTGCAGGAAGCCATTGCAGAGCCTGCTTCTTGAACAAGGTGCCAAGGCAAGTCTGTGAAATGTGAAGATTTTGGGAAAATGTCCCATCTCCACTCCAATTGGTCCAGCAGACGGAACACATCACGTATGTCGAGTCAACATTTTTCCATTAACAAAAAATAAAAGGAAAGAGAAGGGAAAAAAAGTACACATGGCTGTGCCAATCACAATTATTTTTAATTACAAAACTTAAACACAAAGATAGACTAAGATCCCTATGGAAGACAAGGCAAACAAGCAGTATGTTGGTGGCAGACCTTAAGAGAGGAACTAGGAGCCCTCACGCTAAGGGGGCTCCCAAACAAGCTGTAGTTCATATGGTATGTATGGCATGTAAACAGGAGGTACCTGTCTACATTCCAAATGTATATATACATATATATGTATATATATACATACGTATAGCTATATAATCCATATCTAGATGGGGAGGTTCTCCTGAAACACTCTGTCTCATCGGAGTGACTCTCATGGGAGTCAGTTATGAGCCTTATAAAATAGGACAGACTCTTAGGACACAAAGGAGGTGGGATTATCACAGAAGAGGCAAAACTGATCTTTTTCTTTTTTCTTCACCTCTAAGTGCTGCAAGATGTAAATAGTGTCTCCATTACAGATACGCCAAATAAATCATTGGGATTTCTTTGTGTGGTAGCAGAGCAGAGATATTCATGGTTAACACCTTTCTTCTGCTGAATTCATAAATATTTTCTTCAGAAAACCATGTTTATTGAGCACCAAGAGGCATCAAAATTACCAGGAATTGAGGGAGTGAGCAGCTCCTTGGCCGTGTGCAGTGGGAGCACTACAAGCTTTGGGTTTGGGAGGCTGGGAGCCATAATTTTGTGGTTTTCAGTACTATTTTAGGCATTTGGATGAAGGCAAAAGCATTTGGCAGAGACGAAGGGAGGAAGAGGGTGCACTGGAACTGGGGGCAGGGGTCCTAGTGTGTGCAACACATAGGGAAAGATGACTTTGGGAGCATGGGAACATACTGTCGTTTATATTGCACTGGGGACATCTCATGGTCAGCTGAGTCACATCAGGGCTTTATACCCATTGGATTGTCTGCCATCCAAAATGTCCTTTTCCAAAGGACATCCAGTCCTCTCCCCGTATTTGCATGTGGCCATAAGCAGCCAAATGAGACTCATGTCGAGAGCCGAAGGAATGACCTACAAAGGCTTTTGACTCTGTAACTTTGTTCAAACTTTTCCAAAGTTCCCTTCTTTCATGACAGAGCATCCAGTCTGCAGGATTGAAATAAAAATCGCTCCAGTTGGCTGATATTGTTCTTACTCTATAAAATGACACAAATGCTTATTTTCCTGATCCAGAGATAAAAGAGGACAGCCAATAGACAGAAAATTACTAGCTTTGATAGGCTGATGGCCACTGGAATTTTCCAATTCTTTCCCCTCATGCCCCTCCCCAGTCATATCTGGCTGAAGATGTATTTTTGAGGTACCTGGATCCCTCCTGTTGCATCCTATGGCAAGAAAATATAATTTTCTTCAACTATAATACCGAGCTCTTTTGTGGTTGCTGTGCCAGGAAGCACATGGGAGCCGTCCTTGAAGGCCTCCCCAGTGCTGGGGTGAACAGGAGTTTTGCCTGATTGATAAATCCAACCTTATTTTTTCCTCTCTACTTTTAATTTCTTTCCATCAGGCTGTTCAGGAATGTTGTTTTCTATCCTTCTCTCTTATTTATATGCAAATAGTGGAGAAAAAGGCATTTTGGGCTCCCTGTGACTTCCAGAGGACTGTCTCTTGCTGCTGCCAGAAAGAATGGTGGGATCGTAAAAATGAGTGAAAATAAGACATGAAATTACCTGAAATGCCCAGATCACACACTGCTAAATTAACAGTCATTATCTCAGCAGGTCTCAACTTCTTTTTTCGCTTTGAGGACATAAAAATAACATACCCATTTCCCAGAGTTGAAAGAATCCCTATTAAAAAAAAAACAAAAATCAAATTAGAATTCTCCTCAAAACCAGCATTATTCCACCTTCCTTGTGAAATTCTCTGATATTTTCAGCCTGAACTTGTGGTCCCAAGGCTAGACATTTTACTGTGAAACATGATCATCTCATGGTCATTATGCAGCTCATAGAGACATCTACTGCAGACATCTCCCTCCCACAATAAATGCGATTTTCCCCCGTGCAGCAGGGCATTTGCCTTCACCACCTGAGCCTGCACAACTATCAGCTAAATGTACATATCAGAAATCCCATCATTCCTCACTTCTCATCAATCACCCCCCCTTTTTTTTTTCCCACAAACCTTTATACAGCCACAAGAAATTCAGCTGTTTGTAATCACAACAACCCCAGCCTCTGGCCAACCATAATTTTACTAAATACTATAATCCGACTTTGAGAGATAAATTTCTGAAATAACATAAATTAAGATATTAATATTGCATCTTAAATTTTACAATAAAAATTGATTTCTATCATAAGAAAGAAAAATGATTAAATATATCTGATAACTTCCAGGTGCATGAGAAGGGAGCCTGTTCATGTTGCCATATCACCACCTGCAGGGACCAACACTGCAAGTGGTTAATCATCCGTGGAGCTAATTACATTGGTACCAAAAATTGCAGGGTTTCCAGTTTCTTTAAAGAACTCATGTTTGAAAGAGTTTGAGCCTGGAGTGATGGTTTTCCAGTGGAAACACAGGACAGCACACAACATCCCTCTCAGGAAGCACAAGTCACCCCCAATGGTGAACACCTCCATGGCCCATGGGGGCCTCACACTGGGGCAGAGGAGACAAGTAAGAAGGAGGAGATGCAGAAGAAAAGAGCAAAGAGCAAAGAGTGACAGAGACTCCAACCTCCTCTGCCACCATTGACTCACCAAAGGGACATACAAAGGCAATGAGGGAGAACAGATGTTGGAGTGAAGTTCAGCCTGGGAGAGGAAAAGGATGTTTTCCTTAATATTTTATGTTTGTCATCTTTGTTTCTCATTACCCAAATCAGAAAATAACTGTTTTCAGTTAAGTTAAATGAGTTAAGACAATGAGTCTGTTTTGCCTACAACAGTAACTGGTGAATGTTCTCCCCATCTTTACCTCCACCCTGTCATTATCTCCACTACTTTTATTCTTCCTATTTCCTCCCTGTCCCATTGCAGGGGCTGTAAGCAAGCGGCTGCCCTGGGTGTTCAGCTGCTGACCAAGGCCAACCCTCCACACTACTATAGAAAAGTCACAAATAGCTCAACTTTCCTCTGTTGATGAGGCAGTAAAATGTCACCTTCCTACACACAGCTCTGGTGGTGCAAACTCAACCGTATTCCATGTTACAAAAAGACCCCAGCAGCCCCCCATCCACCCGGCCACCCTGCCCGCTTCAAATATTGTACCTTTGAACACCACATAATTTTCATCTGCTGGGAGGCCAGACCTTAGGAATTAAACCTCATAAATTAAATGGGTATTTCTGGCCCATTAATGGAATGATTCCCTTTCCAGGGTACCATGCCCCCAGAGTTTCAAGAAACCCAGCCTGGGGATATCCATGCAACAGAGAGAAAAATGTTTCCCAGGGGCTAAAACCAGACTACTTCTCAAGAAATATGAGTAACTGTGGAAACAAAGTTTACCAAACTCAGGAGAAAAATACTTTGATATCTAAAGTTTCAGTAATAAATGCAACACTTGTCTAATTGGAAAGAATTCATATTTTTATACTGACAGTACTGATTTCTATATTATTTTAAAAACTAAACAGGACAGCAGCTGGCTTATCATTAAATCTTAGGTTTTCTCAGCAAATTTAACTTATTGTTGGGGAATGAAATTTAAAGAACATCCTATTCTTATGACTCTGAAAATTTAATCTGAATTATTAGTAGATACAGGTATTCATATGAATTATTCTCTTCCTTGCAGCTAAGTGAATGAATCTTAGTGTTACTGAGCGTTTTTGATATATCTTAATCCTTTTCTCTCTTAATGTAATTTTCTCTCTAGTGATACTTAGGATATCTAGTGTGCCAGCATTTAATTTGAAATGCCTTTCAAAAGCACCTAACATTTTCCCCAACACTTTTTCAACTAACTGACAGACCAGAGAGATATCTTCATCAGACAAGTCTCTGAAGAAACTGCTCATTATTAATAGCAATGTTTCAGAGAGCCCCAGCCCACTGACCTCCTAATCCTATGGCTGGAAGGCATCCAGCGATAATTTAAGTTGCCTTTTGTCTATACCTGCGTCTGACAACTGCTTATCTGAATTCTTTTTTAACTTCTTGGTGATAGAAACTTTACAATCTCCTTAGAAGCACCTAATGATTCATTTTTCCTACTAGTAAAAAGATTTTCCTAACAGCTAGCCAAAGTCCTTGCTGGTACAGGCTCCCAGCTGTGGTAGGTGCTGGCAGGCTGTGTGCCTGGGCAGAGCCTTGGTTTGGAAATCGGGGAGGAAAAAACTTTTCAGATATAAAATAAAGACTATTTTCCAGAAGCAAACAATCCAGGACATAATTGTCCACGGCACCATAACACTGTTACACATATGCACACAAAGAGTCAAGGATGCAATAACTAAAAAAGTGACACCTACAGAGAAAGAGCCAACCTGGAGCGAAAGGTGAAAATGTATAAAAGTAGTAATCTGAACAAATAAGACTCCTTTTCTCCAATAGCACTAAACCATCAGAGGGGAAAAAAAAAAAACCAACAGTAGTTTAGGATTTTGTTTTCAATTAAGCTGTTTGTTAACAGGCTGAGGAAGCGTGCAGCAACAGTTTGCAAATCAATAGTTACTTGCCTGACAGCCAGCAGGTCTCTGCTCAGTAGTTAGTCACCCCACCCAGCTGTACAGTAAATCGATCAAGTCAGTGATGAAAAAGTTAGCGGGGGAAGTGACAAAGTGAAGAGAATTGGATTCTTATAACCCTGTGTACTGGTGCGTATTTTTTTTCCCAGACAATTAAAAAACTTACACATGGAAACGAACTGGTTAGGACAAAAGAGCACACATTCATAGAGAATTAATCACAGGTTGGTCAAGACCCCTGATTTTCTTTAGAGACAAAACCCTATTTTTTTATATTTTCAAACAGCAATACTTCAGCTGTACAACCAGCCTGAGCCTAAAGGCTCTGCTGAGTTTCCTGATAGGATCCCAGCCTTATTCGCTTACTGTGGGGCTTCTTCCCCTGTTTGAAATAAATTTTAAACTCACTTGCACCTTATATGCTTCAAGCACAAAAAGATGCCCAGTAGCAATCCCCACCTCCTGGCTTCCCACCTTTCTGCAGCCGCTGAGTCTTTCCATCTAGTCCCTCTCTCTGCTACCAGGACATCCCTAGGAGGGGTCACCATGTCTTGGAAGTGATCTGCAAAGGAATAAGGGACACGGTTCCATGGCAGAAGGTGACGATGGACAGGTTCGGCCTGAACCACAAGCTACAACAGAAAAAACATAGATAACCCCTTGCTGGGGATGGGACCTGAATGCTCTGGCTCTGTTTTCTGTGTCTTACCCAGTTTCTTTGCAGTAAATCTACAATACAGCAGAGTTACCTCAAGACACAACCATGCCCAAAAGCTATTTAAGCACATAGTCTTCGCTTACTATTTTGGATGCTTGGGAGCTAGGTTTAACTATAAAGCTGTCAATTAAAACAAATTTACAGCCTCAGCAGCCTTTTGTCTGGAATTTCATATCAGTGAACGGTTCAACAGAGCTGGACTTCCTTCTCCACTAACTCAAGATACACTATCCAGCACCAAAAGTTTCTTCATGGCTGTGCTTCATGTCCCAGCAGAAATGTGGATGCTTTGAATTGTCGGAAATCACCTTAGTGGAAAAGGAAAATCCGGATTATTTTTGTTTGCAGAAAGTAAAAAAAAATAAAAAACAAGACTCAGATATCTACCTGGGAACAACAAAGATTATTTTCCTTCTAAATTCTCGTATTTTCTCAGGTCCAAGTTACTATCAAAACATTTCCATCCACTTAGACATGAATGGGTGATAAAATACAGATCTGCACACTGAGAGGAGCTAATGGTGGCATCCCCAAGGTGCTAAGCTAAAGAGATTTTGTAAGGTACAACTCACATGTGAATCATTAGCCCAAGCAAAGCCTTTTTTTGGTAAGAAAACTGTGTTTAAAAACTACAATACCCCATCTATTCAGAAGCACAGAAGAAGACCAGACAGTGCTCCTTCCACCAGTTTTTACTCCCTCTCTTAGTGACTGAGCTCTGATGTGAAATTAAGCGTCCATGGTAAAAAGTGGTTTCCTTCTTCACACAAAGCCCTGTACTTCTCTTGGCCTCTGGCAAATTAATATTCTTTACTGTATCGCATGCTGTGCCTAAAACACTGCTTTGCTGTTCTAGAAAACATGAAAACAGTTGTTGCTGCTGAAATGCCTGAGGGTACGACTGACCAGCAACAAAGCAATGACTGCTTAAAATCATTGCAACGATTACGAAAAGGAATTAAAAATATGTGTGCAGGATACCAGCGGGATCTTATGCTATAAATGCAAGTCTAAGGAAGATGCAAATACAGCATTTACGTGCACATTTGAAAAGCATACTTGGCTGTAATGAAAGCTGCCAATGCAATGCAAAACAAACACATGAAAAAATAAGTTAAACCCAGACCAAAATGCAGGATATGGTGTCTAAAGTGGACTTACACATATATACAGCAGGGCTATGGCTTGAACTTTCCTGGCTTGGGCCACTGAGCGCAATGAGTCCACCAGAGGTTGTTTGATGTCCAGCCCACAGCAGTGGGAAGGTGGAAATCTTACTGATAAATCCAATATCAAAGTGATTATCAGCCCTTTCTAAGCTATAATTTCAGTCTCTTCACACTGCTCATGTAAGTCTGTGCCTTCATGATTAGCTTTTGGTTTTTCACTGGAAGTTCATGATTTCTGTTCCTTGCCTTAATTTGCTTATATCCATGTTTTTCAAGACATTTCAAACCTGGCAGAGGTATTCCTTTGGAATTTAATAATTCTACACAAAATACAGCCAATATAACAAGGCAACCCAGCATACATTGGAAGGATTCATTTCAACTTCTCAGACATATTTCCTGGGATTAAAACTAGGTTTGCTTAACCGAGTGGAAAAAAAGAACCGAGGGAGGTTATTCTGGACAGTTCAGTGAAGACACCTGTCTGCGTAGCAGCAGAAAAAAGTATATATCCATGAAAAGCTAAAGTACATATGAAACAGTGCAGGAATACCGAGGACAGCGCAGAGATACAGCTTCACCTGCTCTTTCCACTGCTCTGAACTCCTTTTTTGATAAAGACATAAGCAGAAGAAAAATGAGAAATAAACATTATTACAGCCTTTGTGAGACCTCCACTGCAGAACAGATTAGATTACTTAAAGCAGTCAGGGGAAAGGCAATAAGAGGGAGTAGGTAGGAGGGATGTAAAATGAAGAATGAGAAAGATGAAGGTGGGAGTGAAAGAGCTTTGTATTTTGTGCAGGACTGATAGAAAAAGAGAACGAATCAAAACCAAAATAAATGTCAAGGAATACACTGTATATACCCTGTATTCAGCCTGGTGTTCAGTGGTCTGACACCCGGGGCACCGTTACGTGGCCTTGGCTCAGCTTTACGGAGGAAACCGCTGTGGAGCTGTGAGAAACTGCGTAAACTAAAGCCACAAAACATAAGGAAACCTAAACCATAGAAAGCAGTGCCAGTGTTGAGGCAACAGTTAGAATCTCAAGTACTTGTGAGCAGAAATATTGACACAAAAAAGATATAACCTGCCCTTGTCACCAAAGCAAAGATGGCAAATCACCAAAAGCAAGGAGCAGTTTATTCTATTCCTTTTGCAAAGTCACTCTGCACACGGTAAGAGGCTCCAGAACAAAAGGGAAGGGAGGGTGTTAGGCAGAAAATATGGTTCAATAGAATATGTAGCAGAGGACAGCCGATGCCAGGAGCTGAGCGAGATTCAAATGAGCACATCTGAGGATGTTCTCTTTGCTCCAGAGGCACATGAGAGAGGCTTTGAAAACAGGCCATAAAACCCATATGGCATAAGGGCAAAAGCCAGTTCTAGTCGGGAATGATTAAAGTGCAAGGTAGTAGCTGATGAATAGAAAAAAAATCGAGTATTTCTTCAATTTTTGGTGGAAGGTCCACTTTTGGGTATCCGGACCAGCATTGTCTATTGACACTAACTGTTGACACTGTTGACACCATATTTCTAACACATTCTCTCCTCTCCCTCATGGATTTTTCTTTCTAGTATGAGGAAATATGTAGTTGTACATCTAATGCACAGCAGCTTCTGCCTTCTTTGTGAGTGCCTCAAGGATGCGGCAACAAGGTCCTATTTGAAAGACAAATTAAAAAATCATTACCAATTACTGTCAGATAAAACCCAGCTACAATGTCAGCTTCTCTAGAAAGTTTTGATGCAAAGGGGTCTTCCTTCTGGAGATAGTGAGGAAGGTATTCTTCTTGGGAGGAGCTGTTGTGATCCGATGCCATCCCATTCATGTCCGGTTCAGTGTCTGAAAAAGAAAAGAACAGAGTTTGCAGAGTCTGCCACCAGAAAATGCAAAGGTATTTTTGTTCATACATGAGATGCATCCTCCTGTCTTCATTTCTGTGCTGCCACCTCCCAGGGCATTTCAGGATCCAATTCAAAATTGCATAAAGCATCGTGCCGTGATTTATTTCATGACTTACTCTACCCCAGAATGCCATTACTCATACAGCACTCATCATGCTAATCCATCTGAGCAGTCTCTAGGTACCAGTGTGTTGCAGCATTCGATCCAGGGCTTCTGAAGTGCCTTCCCCAAATACCTTAAGGAGCTTCATGCTTCCAGCTGGGTATAAGAGTAACCCAAGACCAACAATATGGAAAAACCAACCAGGGCAATTGTTTGTGTCTGAATAGCTTTATTGCTCAGAGTGTTTAATGCATACTGAACTTCTTGTCTTTATCTATATGTGCTGTTCTTGTAATCCCAAGAAACTGGGAATTATCAGTAAGACAGTCCCAGCAATTTCTATATATCCTGGGGGGCACTGTGGTTACAGATGGCAGCTCTGCAAATTTTACAGTGAAAAGTTACTCCCATAAATTGTCCTTACAGTCATTTAGGTGGTGGGTTCTAATGTAAATAACTTTACATGCTTATCATTATAACCAGTAACTGGCTATTACAGTTATGAAGAAGCAGCAGGGGTATTAAATAACAGACCCAACTGGTCAAGCTTTTTGAACTTTCTCTTCATTTCCTTTTGTGTGGAAATGGGTTATTGAGGTCAAATGTGTTAAGATCAATAAAGTGAATGCTGATATGGGAAAACTAGAATCTGGCAGATATTCATGAGGGCTACCCCTCCAGGACAACTGAAGAAGTAAAGTGGGGCACTCTAGCGTAAGACAAAAACATTTCTGCAATCTTTGAAACCACCCAGACAAGAGCTCTTTAGGATATTCAGTCATCCCAGTTCTTCTTGCCAGTGCTCAGTGGGGCAGGAGTGGTGTGGAAGAACTTAGCACTTGACTCCCAGGGCTTCCATACTTTTTGCTGTGGGACCTGGGACAAGTTGTAAAACTCTAAGTTTCACCCTTCAAAAGTCCAAACTTGCAGGGAGACTAAGCAAGGAGAGAAAATGTTTCATTATTTTACCCATTTACTATCTCTTCTGCATCTTGAAAGCAGATGGTCTTCTAAATAACAGCATTCCCTGTATGACCAGAAACATAGAAGGTGACACCCACCTACACCTAAAGCACCCACAATCTCCTCCCTGCAGTCCCTCTAGCTTTGAAAAAAAAGAGTTCATTTAAGGGAATCAGGTGATGGAGGCACATTGCCACTATGGACATGGGAGAAGACAAAAGATGTCCCAGGCATATGGCTCCAAGTAGCATTTAGTCTTTAAAGTTCAGAAGCTTCATTGCTTTTGTTTTTTTCCTCAATAGAAGGAAAAAAAAATAGCAAAGGCTGATTAATTAAAAAAAAAAGTACCTTAGGTGACTTCATAAGCACTTTTTTTCCTTTTACAGCCATGGAGAATATATGCTGCAAATTGATCACTGCTCCAGATGGCAGAACAACCATTTAGGTTTGGACTAGGCATCATGGTACAGCAGCCTGGAAACGGTCTAAAGAGACCATCTTGTACAAAAGGGTGGACCGAGGCATGAATCTGGGAAACAAAATAATCAGACTGATCATCCTCTCCACCCAATCATAGCTGCAGGCCCTGATCCATGTTCCACCTGGCCTTTAAAAGGATCCTTGTGCCTTTTTGTCCCCCAGCTTACATGGTCCTACAACTCTCACATCGCTGCAGCCTTTGAACCATGTGGGTGGTTGAAGTGATGCAAATGGAAAAGCACATCTGAGAGCTGTCAGCACAATTTGGATTTGATATAAGTAAGTATCAGAGTGTTTAAGGGCATGTTCCTTTCCTGAGCCACACTAAAATTTCCCACTCAAGTAGATATTAGGTGGCTCACAAGGACTATATTGTCCAACTTAGAGGCACATGAAAAAGAAGGTAGCATTAAATAGGAAATTTCAACAGCTGTCTACATTAAGCCCAGCCAGAAGCCCAGTCACTCGGCTTTTTAACCTGCTTTAGGAGGAAAGGTGCAGGTTTCCCAAACAAATCACAGCCATGGAGCAAGAAGAAGTCTTCTTTGACCAAACTGGACTGCTACAAAATGGCAGATTTTGCTGTTTCACTCAATATAAGTTGTTTGCCTGCTTGCAAGTATTAGTGTTATGACAGACTAGTCCTATCTGATTGCTGAAAAAGAAGAAAACCCCTCATCTTGGCTTTAAGCAGTGAGCACATTATTTCTTGAAAATTTTCAGCAAAAATAAAAGGGAGATTAAAATCTAACTTCCATAAAGACACACAAACTTTCCTCACTCTTTTAAATCATGTCTGGCAAATTAAGAATAAAAGGAGTTCCAGATGTCAAAAGATAAAAAACAACTTTGCTTGATTTACACAAAATGCATTCCAGTGAGATGTAATACAGGATTTTAATAACAGAGGTGACTTTAAAAGACTTTTATCATCCTGATTAGGCAGGAATTAATTGGCTCCCCAAATGAAACTCCATTCAGGAATCAAATCTCACTTTTAGATTGTAAAAAACAGAAAAAGATGTAATTAAAAGTCAGAATAATTATTCCTCTCATAACTCCAAATCAAGATTAGCCTTAATCCTGATCAGCATCTAGTGCCTAAACGCTGAGTAAAAAGGTAAGGAGAGGGATAGCCTTTAAACTATTAGGTAAAGCCTAGCAAATGTAGGGAATGTGCATTTTCCTGGATGAATTATTTCAGGAACCAAGCTTTGAACAGCTAACTGTATTGGTTTGGCTTATACATGAGCTTTTTGGGATACCACAGTGCTAAATGCTTGATAAAGGTCATAAAGGTTCCGATCCACAGCCCCTAAGAGTTAATGAGACAGGGGCAGGAACTATAAAGTGTTATTTTAGTATAAACTTCAGTGTATAACTGATACATAGCTGCACCAATCTTCTTTTCTTTCAAGTTCCTGTGAACTCCTAAAACATACTGGGAAGCTGCAGAGGTGGGCTGTACCCCCCAGATTCAAATTATGCCTTCTCCCACGTGGCTCTGCTAAATATTGGCAGATATTGGCAAAATTGAAGTCCCTAATCTAAATTAGCAAGAAAAGAATCATTACACTTATGTTGGCCTGCCAAAAATGGATTCATTCAGTTTATGGAAAACAGCCAAACTGGTATGAAATGGGGAAAGTATTTTTGTAATTTTTCAGGCAAATGAGGGAAATATTAATGCCAACCACTTTAAAAAAAAAATAAAAAAAAACTAAAAGTGTGTTGGAGCTCAGAGAAAAAAGTTACTTAGTATGAGAAAGAGCAGTATGAACTATGTGCCATAGAAATGGCAGAAACCCAGCTGATATCGGGTGCTGCAAAGATATTCCTCTGTGAAAGATACTGCAGCAGCAAAACTTTGATGCACTTGAACAGAGAGCACAAGGAATGAAATATTATATTCAAAGTTATGGACCACATATAAGTGTTGCAATCATTTGCAGAAGCAGATGAATTTACCAAGAGATAAATGGTGGAGTGAAACAGAAGACATCTGTGGACCCAATGTCACCTCATAGAAAGAATTAGTAGAGCTCATTTTAGAAGAACTAATACAGCTAAAAAGATAACATTATCAATTGTGTTAATTAAGAAAAGAACTTTCTGCCCTCTCATAACATATTAAAAACAATAAAACTATGAATAATTTTATCTGAGTCCGTAAAAGACAAAAGCTAAAAGGATACATTAGTACCAGAGGGTATTGTTATCTTTTTAAGAGGAAAAAAGGGAATGATCTTTTTCTTTAATTTTTCCGATGACATTTATTTGTCTGAGTCTCCACAGCAAAGTTAGTGTCGGCTCTCAGTGTCTGCTGGGTCCCGAGTCATATTGTCAAGTGTCACTTTTATTCTAAACTTTCCCTGTGTATTTTGTGGAGCATCGCCTTGTTCTCCTGCACCCATCCTGTTAACACCCTACGGGGATAACACAGACCCCGAGTCCAACACCCCCGGTGACAAACGCTGCTTCCTCCTTTAAATACCTCCTTCTCAGTACTCGGTTTTCTCCAGTTTGATGACGACTGTCAAAACTCATTTCTGTGACACACATCCTTAGCCAAGTACTTCCCAACAGTCCAACTAGCTGCTGCATTTAGGAATGTAAATAACAGCGACCAGAAAAATTATCTCAAAACAACTGCAGAGCACCACCCTTCTCTTTCTTTTTTTTTTTTTTTGACGTCCTAACGTAGTAAAAGAGATTTCTTAAAAAGAATGTCTTGATTTAAGCTCAGTTTAGGGCAAAAATCTGAAGACTTAAACTATGGCCTGGGAATCTGTCTGTTCTCCTTGGAAGACTTATTTAATCACCAGGCTGCTGGTTATTCTAGGGTAGATTCTTTCACACCTGTTGAAGAGGAATCATCATTTTGAATTCACTAAGTTAAAGTTTAAACTAACATTTCCTGCACTTCAGGTGTGCACCATGCTTCGTTCGTCACATCAGACTGCTGCTTCAGTGCTAATCACAACAGAAATCAGTAAAATTGCAATGTCTCACATCTCTCCTTCAAGAGGGAACCAGAGAGCTTCTGGAACATCAACTTTTTGGATATTGACACTAGGAAAATACTTTATACCTACCTATCATAGAAGATCTGCTCTACCACATAATGTGACATCACATCGCAACATTGGAAAGACATGGCTAGGAAAAAAGCAACACTCAGATTTATGTGACCTCCATCTCAGGCTAAACACCCCAAGGTGCTTCAGGGTGAGGTGAAACCTAAATTTTCAATTAAAGCCCTGGTTAGGTGATTCTATTTCCTTTCGGTCTTAAAAGTAGTAAGACTCATTACTGAATTTTGAAACAATGCAATAATTACAAAAAATGGGACAATAATAAATTCACAAGTGGTTATGTGAATGTCTGCAGCTACTTTTACATTAATAAGCAGTACAGACCTACAGCAGTGGATCTGTAGAGCAACACAGTTGCTGCTGAGGTCCTGCTGAGAACATTCATTTTTCCAAGATCTAGTGCTCAAAAAAAACCCCGAAGTAACTAACCAACAAAAAGGCAAATATGTGGAAAAAAAAAAAAAAAAAGAATGATAAGACAAGCCCTTTTTAATTGAGTCCTTGATTCTGATTAATAAGCATAGATTATAATCCAAACTCTTAAAAGATGTTTTGCAACACGAGTAATTCATCCAACATTGTAGGCACTTGGACAAGCACTGGAAAACAAAGCAGTTATCAAAGACTGGTTTCTTCTTGCTGCCTTGCAGGACCAGAGGATTCCACTTTGCAGTAGGTCTCCAATCACCTAAGCGTGGGAACAGAGAGCACCAAGCCACAACCTACCCTCTAGCTCATCTATGGACCATCCTTCCAGCACACCCTGTGCTGAAAGGCCCCCAGCGCCTGTGAAAACAGATTTGAAACTGCTACAAAAGAAATCGATCCACTGCTTCCTATTAGAAATGGTCCTGTGCTGCAGACATTCATATTTAATTAATACAAACAATTCCTCTTTTAAATAATATATTCTTTAAAATGGAACTGTTCCACTATAGCCAACCTCAGGAGATCCAAAATCCTGACTCAGACGCTATAAAAAGGCAATATCAAGCCTCAAAACTTCAAAGACTGGAAAAAAAAAAAAAAGTTATTTAGGCTTTTTTTACTTGGCCTAATCAATGTCATTTTGTCAGCTCTATATCAGTTTTGCTTCCCACTTTCTCCTCATCTCCCACTGGGGTGTTTCACCATGTCCTTTGCGGCTTGGCCAGGCTCTTCTTACCCTGAGGAAGGCAAGAACATGCCATCCCCACCTCTCGCAGGAAAAGAGCAGACCACAGAATAGTTGCAACCTTCCTGGTCCCTTCCTCCTATAGGGTGGGCACCGAACGAGCAGGGAGAAAAATCTCAGTTGTTCCTGCAGAGCACTGAGCTCCTAATGGTTTTCCTAAGGTTTGGACAAATCCAGGGAATTTTCACCTTCAGCACATTTTGCAACAAGAATGACTGCAACAAGAATGGACCTGACCATTACCTGTCTTTTACTGGGCACTGACATTTGGCCTCAGGGTTTTGTAGACCCCTCGGTGGCTGGCACACTGCAAACAGAGCATGAGATTTTCCATGCCCCAAGTGAGCTTAAGGTCACATCTGCCTCTACAACATCATCTGGGGAAGACAGGAGCTTCATAGTAACTGCTACCTCAGCAGCTGCAAACCACTGATGCAGTCTGTCCAGGCTGTGTTTTTGTCCATTTATATTTCACCACACACCATGACTTTGCCATTGTCCTTCTTTTCCATCCTAGTCCACCTCTCTTCCCATTTTCTGAAGGAGACTCTTACAGTCCCCTGTCCTCCCAAGGGAGCAAAAAGGTCTGGGGGACCAAGAACAGAGCAACCCCCTGGGTCCTGCAAAGTCTCATCCCTTCTTCTACTTGATGGGCAATTTTTAGCAAATTGCTAAACCTCTTCTCCCAAAAGGAAAACAGAGTGAATTTGTGTCTATAGCAGAGGTGGGCCAATGTGTGCTCTCAAGTCAGTGATACGAGCAAGAATAATGTGTTCTGCTGTTTTGGAAAATTAGTATAAACCACAAGCTGTCCTAAGAGATGTAAAGGCATGCAATGCTTTTATGAAGTAAGAATGAACTTTTTAGCTCCAATAACAACAGACTATGATTTTGCAAGTGATGTCATACTCAGATACCTGAAGACTTTTTTTTTTTCCCCCCAGGGATAGCATCTTTGGAATACAACTGGTTTATTTACAACAAGGAAATCAAACCTGAAATTTCAGATTCATCTCAGCAGCCTGTATGCTTTCAATTTTTGATGTGAAAAATCACAAGCATTATGTTTTCAAAGTGCTGCATTTATACAATTATCCTTCAATATCCAAAGGGCACATAACAGCATCCACAAGCATGAAGTCATCTGAATTTTACAATTCATTTGTGGGTTTGTTTTCCTATAGCTCAACAAAACAACAAATAATGCTCTCTGTGGTGTAATGCCTGCTAATATCTCCGAGAGCAGCCAGATATATGCTTGTGTCCAGGAGCAGAATCTGAAGGTGCTGGCCCATGCAGATTGTGGAAAATTTCTTTCTTCTGAAAAGAACAGTATATTTGAGCAACATGGCTAGAGCTCAAGCCTTCACAACAGTCACCTCTGATTAGGAAGATAAATCTCTTAACTATTCACTCTGGCTGCTAATAAAACCCCCTCTAACCATTCTATGATTCTATGAAAATCCTGGGACACTGGGTGATGTTTCCANATGTGAAAAATCACAAGCATTATGTTTTCAAAGTGCTGCATTTATACAATTATCCTTCAATATCCAAAGGGCACATAACAGCATCCACAAGCATGAAGTCATCTGAATTTTACAATTCATTTGTGGGTTTGTTTTCCTATAGCTCAACAAAACAACAAATAATGCTCTCTGTGGTGTAATGCCTGCTAATATCTCCGAGAGCAGCCAGATATATGCTTGTGTCCAGGAGCAGAATCTGAAGGTGCTGGGCCATGCAGATTGTGGAAAATTTCTTTCTTCTGAAAAGAACAGTATATTTGAGCAAGATGGCTCAACAACTCACATTGTTAGATGAGAGAGACTCATTTTCTCCCCAAAATCCTTAATATCTGATACAGGCAGATCCTTTTGGGAGAAATAATATTAGGGATTAATTTCACTATTTTAGGAGTGTGATTAGTTTAGATTCAATAATCTGCTGAATTCAGCCTTCATAAAAGATTTGTTGATGCAAAATAGATAATGAGTGGTGTTGTTCACGAGGAAGAACAATTCAAGTGCCCTGAAGAGGCAACACACACATGGAGAAGTGCACTTGTACAGCAAGAAGTGTCACTGCTTCAGCAAAAAACGGGCATCAACCGTGCTTTTTAGGGTCTCCAAAAAAATTGAAAGTCACCACAATATTATACCACAAAATATAAATGAATTGCAACAGATACAAATGCAGGAAGAAGAGAAGAAAACATTAAGGAATTTGGAAGAACGTGAATTCAGATTTTATTTTATGTGGAGAATAGAGGGTGATTAAGAATCGTTGATAGAAACTTGATTTGGGGGAAAAAATTAAAATGAAGAGCCATATGAATGTTTGATAAACAACAGTATACATTTCTTTCTACTTAGCCTTTAGTTCATAAAATCTACCTAACTCCAAGGCATCGTACACACCAACACCACAAGAACATGCCACGCAGCACAGTGTGCCTGAGCCAGTGCCCACAGCAGACATTCCCAGTGCCCTTGTTGAGGGGCATGGGAAATCAGCACCCGACACGCATTCACGGCTTGCCCAAGAAGAACACTTTATAGCACAGGCCCTCCTTGGATTAAAAAATTCACCTCCAGCTTCAAGCCCTCACTGCAAAGTTCCTCAACTTCAAGAGACAGCATATTAGGGGGAACAGACCTGTGTTCCCACTGCATCCACAAGGAGCCCTCTGGCACACCAGAAATTCCTCATATCCATGTTTGAGTTCACCCTGCTTCCAAATTTCAGAGCATACACCCCTCCTCTTGTCTGGGTAGACAGCACTATGTTTTCTTGCAATAGTTTTCCTGGAAGTCCTGGTGATGAACAAGTCTTCAGGGGTGCGAACCTGCTGCAGCAGAGCAACACTGACTTACTTGTGCCAAATGTCTGGCTCTACCCCCCTCCTAATCTTGCAGAGGGAATTAGCGTGGTCTATAGACTTGAGCCAAAACATGGCAAAAGAAAAGTGAGCAGACTTCACAAGACGTTAAGAGGCAGCAAAGGTTTTATTGAATAGGAGCATTTCTATGGTACCTAGAGCACAGCAGTGGTAAAGCAGGTTTCACACCCCTGCTTTCCTGAGGTTGACTTGTGAAAAAAAGTATGTGCCACTCAAATACAGGAGCTACATAACCAGACTGCCTAGAAGAAAAGGAAAAGTAGTCACAGTTAAGGCATGGCTCAGAGATGACACAAACAGGGGTAAGTAACCCAGCAAGTACAATTTTAACCAAGAAACCAGTGCCCGGATAGCAGGACCACAGGAGAAAAAGCAACAAGGAAAAGCTACGAAAACAAGACTGGGTAAAGAAAAACAGAAAGGCAATGCCAACTCACAAGATGCAGCTCCTGCAATTTTGTTTTTGGTCCCTGGAACACTTTTAGGTGGAGGTTTCCTATTGCAGAAGCAATCTTACTCCTCTGCTTCCCCATCACCATCCATTTGTCCATTAAACAAGTGTCCTGGAGACACACAAAAGCACGATCCTCTCCCAAAGAGAAACAAGTGGCTTCCTGGTGGACCAGCTTATGAAATCTCATCTGTCCCTTTCTCGTGTAAAACAGTAAGTCCTGGAGTAAATACATGCACAACTATTTTCCAGCTCATAAACTTAATTAGAGTGGCTCAGTGATTTACGTGCAGTCAGATAGCGAGTCAGAGGCTGGGAATGTAACTTGGAAATGCCGATTCCCTTTCCCTCACTCTCTCTGCTGGATCTCTCTCCTTTTACAGGCTGAGACTGATATTAAAACTGTCTTTTTGCTGCCTGTTCATCTCTGCAAACTCCGGTGCAGCAGGGCACACAGGGAGGGTGCCTGCATCTGCCCCAGCCTGCTCGGTAAAGAAACACTCTCCAGCCGCATGCAAAACACTAGGATCTGCTGATGCCCGGCTCTCAGGTGAGTACTTCAGTGCTAATTTGCATTTAAATGCGGTTTAGAGTTCTGCTAAATGGTTTTTCTTTAGTGTAAAGTGCCACCAGGACACTGTGCTTACAATTTACACCTCCAGGCAATTCCCTTCTCTCTATGAATAAGCAAAGCTGTGGGGAAGCAACACAAACACAGTTTCTGCAAATACTTGTATGAGAGTATTTTGAGACATTCATTTTAATCTCTCTCTTAGAAATCCACCAGTAATCAGTATCAAATCAATATCAATCAGATAATCAGTATCAAACCAATCAATCAATACTTTATGCTCCAGATGTTGCCCAAACGCACAAATCAGCAGTTCTCTTCCAAATTCATTCTGTAATAAAGATAATGTCAGATCTGTATAGGTCTCCAAAAAGACTAAAGGAAAACTACTGTCCAAAAAGGACAATATTTATCAAAATGCCATTATGCTGACCAGGCATGTTACATCATGAAATTATCCCTGGTTATATCACACATGCCTAGAGACCCTCATGCCATCAGAAGGAGTGGAGGAGAGAAAGACATAAAGAACACACTGAAGTCCCTAAATACCAAAACTTTCAGAAAATTTTTCAGACTTTCTCAGATACCTTTCAGAAGGCTACACCCTAAAATCTTTATTCCCGTGATGAAACATTTTATTCCACAGGGAGGACAAGAAAAGCAGAATGGCAATCCAGAGGATCCTCTGTGAAACTGTTAGTGAAACTAGTATGAAGATGGACCTAAGTTAAGAATACAGTGGAAATACACAGTGTTAGCACTTAGATGTGCACACATGCATGCAATTTTGAACCTGTATTTTTTGCATGTACACACCCGTACTTTCAGGATCTTGCAAGAACAGGAGGAGAAATAGGACTTACCTTATTCATGAACTCTGTATAGAGCATTCCCCCTAGAACTCCACAGCTGCTTTTATTTCAATGTCTGGATTGGAGCAATCTGTAAAAGCATAAATCCACAGCGCTCTTGGCGTCTCAAGTTTTAGAATTCAAGAGGGAGAGGGGAAAATCACGCCGTTCCTCAGTAAAAGGCAACCTCTCTGCTTCCCCCCCCCTTCCCAACCCGGGCTCCCAGCCTCTGGATGCTGCACCGTTCCTCCCTCTCTCCCTCTTCCCAGCGGTGCCGCTGTCGATCATCCACTTTACCCCATGAAAATCACTCTCCGGAGCATCCTGCCCCTGCCTCCGTGCCGATCAGCTTCCCAAAGCAGCAGTGACCCCTCGGAGGGAGACCCCCGGGAGGGCACCACTGGCAAAGGAAGGGACGTAAAGCCAGACCTGCCGAATTCTGCCCAACCACATGTCACATGCTGCTGGATCCCTCCTGCCAGCACAATCCTGTTTATTGCCCGCGCCACGAAAGGGAGAATGCTTTTAAACTTGGAGATTTACGTGTTTTTTTCTCACCAAGTGATCCTTATTTTCTGGTAAGGAAGGGAAAAAAAAAAATCTGCGGTCCTAACACATAGTTAATAAACAGCATCTTTTAGCATTGTATTTCACTCAGGTTCACCAGCACCAGCAGTCACTTACAAAACTGGGCTGGATAGTAAGAAGAGATGTGTGTAAATCCTCATCACTACCTTGAACTCAGTAAATTTTTACATGAACTGAAGACCTGACTTTCAATCCCCACAGAAGTAAAATAAAATTTAAAGTCAGCAAAAAAATTTTACAAATCTGAAATGCAAGACTCAGTCCCAGATTTTTCCTCACCGGGGCAGGTTTCTGAGTCTGTCCAGCTCTGCCCCACAGAATCGCTTCGCTTTCATCAGCTGCCTGCTCAAGAAGTGCTTTCCTGGGTAACACAGCAAAAATTAATCCAGTCCTGGATATGGAAAGAATATTGCAGGGAACACTTTAGCTGCTCTGTGACAAGAGACTAAAGCTGTCACCTTTCTGCCAGGGGGTAGGAATTAAGAGGCTGCAGAAGCCATTGAAAGATTTTAATAAATAACAACTCCATGTGACATTTTAATACTAAAGGTGAATACAGGCTATGACACTTCTTTTTTTTTTTTTGCTTCATTTAAAAAAAAACATCACTAATTTCATTGGTGTGTTTCTATGCCTGATGGGAGGTGAAAGGACTGTATCCAACAAGTAAAAAAGAAAAAGGATTGTATCTTACAGCGGTAAAAGAAGATAAGAAGAAGGAAATGATTTCTAGAAATACAGAGATTCTCCTGAGCCAGGGCAGAGTGTTACAGTAAGGCTGAATAACAGTCTCTGATGGGTACATAAAACAGAAAAGCAGCATGGTTTCTCCTTTCCTAATGAACAGTTAGTTCACCTAGACTGCAACCTTCCCTGGTGCACAGGCAGATCCCTCAGCCCATAAGCACAGCTTATAGAGGGAGGAATCATGAAACGTCAGAGAGTAACATTCTAACTGACCCAAAATCCAGGCTACACCATCAAAAACCTTGGCTGGCAAGTGACTTCAGGAGACTTCGCTACGGAATATAACAGGAACACAGTGCTTTATGCTCAGTTGATTTGAAGCCGCTTTGCAGAAAATGCTCATCGTTAGTGCCATGTTTTATTTACAGGGTGAAGAATCAGGGCAGAGAAGGATGAGAACCACACGGTTTTCCAAATAGAAAATTCACTCTAGGTAAGATTTTCAGTCTTCCGAACTGTCAGTGTGTGCCAAAAGAGTTGTAGGCATCAGGAAAGCTCTTGAGATGCAAAGATGCAGAAGCTCCAGCCCATCCAAAACCACTTCTGTGCTGCTACCCTACAAGCCTCAAGGGAAGGAGACCAAGGTAAGTGGCTGCTCTGTAGGTGGTAAATCCCAAAATCAGATGCTACACAGTCTTCCTTCTCTCCTCACCTCCACTTTTTTCACATGAACATGATGAACAATGGTAAATAGCAGCAATTCTTGAGGAATAAAGGGGGTGGTATAACACAAGAGGGTCAGGACTTGGAAACAGCAAAGAAGAATGGGTGAAAATGAGGAAAAGGGAAAGATGAGTGTAATTTATAGCATCACTGAGAGCCTTGGCACTAGGAGACAAGAGGAGTATGGTTCTCCTCCAAAGTAGCAACCAAAGAACTGGACTTTCAGGGCTCCCACCAGTACTTCCGATGTATAACATCATTTTTTAAGGAAGATTTGATATTTTCTATGGATTCAAACACCGATAGGTGTAAAGTATAAATTGAAGCCCTTCTCTGCCATGAAACTTATTTTCAGAAAAGAGTTTGCTTTCCGAAGTTGCAGAAATCATGGAAAACAACTCATGAAAGGCAGCAGTGGAAGAAAATTGAGTTTCTTTCTCAGTTGATTGCAGGTGGTGGTGGTGATATGATATCGCCATTGTTAGTAACAAACCTCAAGTCCTCCTCTTAGCTCCCGTCTTACCTGGTCTTGACTTGCTTTGCTTGCTGTAGCAGCAAAGTAGTCAGATGAGTAAACCCCTAACAGCGAGAGAAAAAGGTTATTTTTTTAACCCCAGTCCTTGTTCAGTAGCTTTAAAATTTGGACTGGTTCATAATTAGTAAGTTTTAATCATATCATATCTGGCAGAAATCCAGCAAAGAACCATGTGTGAGTGAAAATACTAGAATAGTATAGGATCATAGATCACTGGGAATGAAGCTCACTAACAAACAACAGTATAAAAATAACCCCAAGCAAATCGCAAAACTGAAGAGTATTGGAAGAAAAAACTATTGCCATCAACAGCAATGTTGGCAACTTTGGGCACTGACGTCTTGCCGTGACAGCCCTTGGCCAGCACCCACAGGAAATCATGGGCAACATCAAGGGTGGGAAAGTAGCTTGGAGAAGGGCGACAGCAAGAAGACAGAGTAGGCAGGATAATACTACTAATTACATTAGTAATTTAACACCTTTTGTTTTAATTAAACAATTTGAATTATTAATGCATGGATGTCATTTTGATTGGACCAGTAGCTGCTTTTGCTTTATTTTAATTTGGTTAGCAATCAATTCCTGTCTGCATGTACGAGGTCCATAACAATATTTTGACTGCACCAGGCCAGGCTTAGCATGTGGTACCAACGCAGATGCTGTGAACTGTTTGATGAGCTGGTTCAGGCACGTGGGGCTTAGTGAAGATATGAGACTTAAAAGATTCAAGTTGTGGAACATTTTTTCAGGAACATTGGGGGAAAAAAAGCTATAGTTTAGAAAATGAGGAATCAGGTTGTCCCAGTGACTCAAGGGAGTCAAGAAGCTGCTGGTCTTCCCAAGCCTGGAAAAATTCAAGTGGTATGTACCTTTCATGTCAAATAGAGAAATGAAAGCCAACAGCCAACATGCTTGCAAGAACACAAAAATGAATATTTAATTGGGGATTTTTTAGAAAAAAAAAAGTAGAGGGGGAAAAACCCCTTCAGCCTACCAGTTCATTCATAGATTTCTTTTCTATTTCTAAAGCAGCGTTATAACAAATTATTTATTTAACACTAAAGAAAAAAAAATAGTAAAACAGCTATCAGAATGGTTGTTTATGGGTACACCACAGCCCTGTAACATATCTTTTCAACAAAAAACATGAAGCCCAATGAAGCCCCTCTTACCTGCATGATTTGCAGGACTACACAGTATTCTCGGTGCAGCAAGTGGAAGGTCGGTCCAAAGTAAACATGGTCATAGGCCAACAGCAGGCTGTCCTAAATGTTCAGCGCGGTTATTCATATGGTTATAAAAAAAAAATAAATAAATCACAGCTTGATGCTTAATGTCACACTGATCAGCTAAGATAAAACTTAAGTAACTCTCTGTTCTGCTTATGCAGTTTCAGCTTGGCTACACACAATGGCTTGAGAGAGGGAAATTTGAGTGCAAGAGCCTCATCCGTCACGATGTGTCCACCCAAATTACTCCTATTGCACTCGCACTCTCTCATTAAGAAATAGATGTCAGTACTCATTAGAGGGAAAGGCTGTGTGAAACTCCAAGACATACATCATGACATGTGACAGAGCGAATTAATACAATGCCAGTGCAAAGCTTAAGGCTGAGAAGAGCTTGGTGGTGGTGGGTGCCATCCCCTCTTGGGGCCTCATCTTCTAGCTGCCAAAATCTGTTAACGGAGTCATTGACTATCCTAAATCTACTAGCACCATTTGGATGATATTTTAAATATTAATGTTCAGACAGGATTTTCCAGGTGGACCCATTTGTGCAGATGTCCAGGCCTTCCCTGTTGGCATGTTATGAATTGATCACCTGTAAGCTCTTGGGCAGTTACAAGGCAACTGGAAGCATGAAAATTCCAGTGTGTTTTGTTCATCCAAACACAGCTCTCTCCCTCTATGTATTGTAGGTACCTGTTTGCAGTATCATTCCTTTTGGACAGATAACCTGAGTCAGGAACATAAAATAGTTCCCTTTTCTTCTTCCGCCTCAAGAAAAAAAACAACCTTCTTAGCATGTAATCCTCAAGAGAAAAAAAGCATATGTCTATGTCAAAAGAAATTTCACCTCAGTATAAAAACCATAGCTGAGAGTAGCAAAGTGAATTGGTTCCTAAAAAGGCCAGGTTTTCTAGGACTAGAGAACTACATCTAAAATTATTCCTAATTCTAACTTTTCCTATACACATCCCTCCAAAACAACTTGTACCAACTTCCACAGCAATATAAGCAACACCTCCTTTAACATGCATGCATGTAGGAGAATTTTTCTCTTACTAAGGCATAAAAAAAAGTCTGTGTGATCAATCAAGCCACTAATTCTGTCCTCTGGGTCTGCAGAACTTGCCAAAGACAACCTTAAATTAGGCCACCTGCTGACAGATCACTCAGGCCATCTGGGTATGTCTCACTTCAAAAAAAGTCCTGTCGCAAGCAAGGAAGACATCTTGGGATCTTCTGTTTTGGTCTGTGGTCTCCAGTCTCCAAACAGGAGGAAGGTGAAAGGTACAAAGCAAAGGGACAGCCAAATAAAGTGCAACATCCCATCATATACAGGTGAACAGATTTCTAGAATTAATTCCATGAACTATGAAGTTAATTATACATGTGGGCTAAGATTCATCTCACCTAACATTAGCTGATATTATAAAAAATTAAATTTCTATATACTTTATATCTTTAAGCTCATCTTCATGAGAAATGAACAGAAAACACCACCTTCATCATAGAATCATTCAAAAAAGGAAATAGGTTATATAAAGATAAATGGAAAAGTGTAGTTTTCTTAAAAATTTAAAATCAAAATTTCTGATGTTAAATACTTCCAAAATAATAATTTTAAATTTCATTATCCTTGAAACTGTACATTAATTCAGAAAATTGAATGAAAATTAAACAGCTGATTTGCTTCTTGGTTTCTTAAGGAAATGAGGACTACATAATTACACTGCCCAAGTTTTCTCCAATAACTTTGACCTTATTAATTCCCTCCAAAACAGAAAGTAGTATAATTTTCTAATTATATCTCTTTTAATGCTTTGAAAAATCAGTAAAAACATAGATAAAAGAGATGCAGAACCATAACTCTCAAGAAAGAAAGGAGGCAGAACCATGACCTGTGCCCTTTATGGTGGCTAATGAAGACATAAACCTTTGTTTAGTGCCTCTACAGACAACTGAAGCACCAATATTTCTGTGTATAATATTTCTCTTTCAATATCTCTTAAGGTTAATAGGCATGGAAAGAATGTAGCGTGATTGTTTCAGAAGGAAAAGAGAAGATGAACATTAATGGACAAAGAATAATGGGAAAACCAAGCTTCATTGATTCCAGTGCTCAAATAAATAGAAATAATCAGTTTTATCATGAAGCTGTGAAAAGCTCACCAATTTGACAAGCTGTCCGTATCACCGGTATTGGTTGGTAGGCTGGTAGACCCTATTGGGGATGATATCACCTATTTGGATTGGTAGACTGGTAAGTATTAGTAGACTTCTCATTTAAGATGAGAAATTCATCCACTTGAGAGTCTAGAAAAAAGGCAACAGAATAAGCAGAACTGCAGAAAAAAAAAAAGCCACAATAAAATATATACTTAAAAAAAAAGTTGCTTAATCTGAAATGGAAACTATTCAAGAGAGACCTCTGAACAGTGTAAAAATGCTTAGAAGAGTGAATAAATTTGCTTCCTACCTATGTTAGAAAGGCCAAGAAGGGAACAGGGCTAACATTTTAACAAAAGATGTTCACAGTAGACACTAGGAAAAAAACCAACAAGCTCGGACTGACGTCTAATAGAAATGGTTACAGAAGAGATAGGGAAGAGAGATGGACTAGACCACTTCTCAGATTCCCCACTCCTCTTGTTTTCAGTTGATATAGAGTAATTATATCCATTTATGAAACCAGCCCATATGCTAAGCACAAAAAAAAAAGATTTTTACATATGAAAACAAGGTAACAGAAACTGAAATGCATTAAATAATGAGGTTTAAGGGACTATGAAACAGTATTTGATTGATCTGTGTCTACCTGCATCGTACTTTTCTCTACTTCATACCGCCAGTTCAAGAAAGAAATCACATACATTTGTTGACAGAGATTAACCTTGTGGGGTTGCACATTAATAATGTTGGACCCAAAGGCAATTTTTGCGGGGTTTGAAATAAGGAACTGCCTGTTTGAATCTTGACTGCTTTAATAGTTCACCCTTCATTTGGACTCTCTACTTTGCAAAAACAATTGTAATAAAATAGCCCCTTTAAATGTTTCCTTTGATGGAAGGATTTCTTCTGAATTTGAAACCAAAAACCATTTCAGCAATTTCAGCAATGATTTTGCCTTTTCATTGCTGGAAACTATAGCAACTTCTTGCTATATTTCATTTCCCTAGATATAAAAAACGGAGTCCAAACACCTAATTCTGCCTCCATCTAATTATTAAACACATTGGTGGCAGGCTGAGGAAGGGGAAAATCACAAGTCACACCGGATCCATCATTTCCTTACATAGATTCTCACTATCTTCATTGCAAATGAAAAAAGGACAAACACACTTCTTTTTTTTTTCAGTTTTCCAGTACATTAAACAAGCTTCAGCTTCTCAATTTCTCTCCATTTCTCTCCATTTAAAGGAGATGATAAAACTTAATAATGTTTAAAACACTCCAAATTTATTGTATTAGTGAAACAGCTCAGGCAATACTGAGGTAACGCTATTTAGTTAAAACAATTAACCCTAAGCTAAGGTACTGATTTTTAGAATAGTATTAGGAGAACTAATATTTGGTTGAGATGGTCAGAGTCTTTCCAAGGGTAATAATATAGCTTAATAGCTAATAGAATAAGGATGCTTTGTCTTATGCAGAGTTACGGATCAGGTTGGCATTTGCAGAAAAGAAACAGAATCTCTTCCATGGAGAGTTCAAACTAAGACTAAAGAACAAAACCAATTTTCATATTTTGCTCCCATTAGTTATGAATGTATTGTGTCAGTAGGCTTTTTTTTGATCCATTTTAGAATAGCTCAGCATATCCAACCCTGATCAGTTCACAATCATATTAAGCACAAAAGGATTCTTCCACTGGTCTCATTTGCTTGTGTGAGTGTGCACACACACACTCACACACCTCCCTGCTCTAAGTCTATGGTTCGACAAACCCCAGCATCCCCCTTTAATCTTTCAGGGTAGCGACATCTTCCCTTTTCAACTCCCCCTGCAATTCCCCCTCTCAGCCTCCCACTCAGCCTTGTTTATCACTTGCTTTTTTCCCCTCTCTTCCCACTCCCTTCCCAACCACTGTTGCTTCCCTGTGCATGTCACACATTTTAGTCCTTGGACCCCAGGCTCCTCGTCATCCCAGTCCCACAAGTGTCAAGCTGAACTCTCTTTGCTATGCTCTATTTACTTCCAGAGTTAAAAAATCCCCAACAAGTAGCCATGAGGTTTTTTGGAGACTGTTGTCCCTGGTCTGGGTTACGTTCATCATGCCTTGCCAACGTGGATCGTACCACCGTGTAAGAACAAGCGTGGTAGCAGGAAAGTCTCTGCACGCAGCAAGGTGGTAAGGAAACTCCACCATCAAATTAACACTTTTATACTACCAAAGCCCCAGCCTTAAATAGTGTTACTTTCAATGCAACAGGAGGTGGCAGCAAAGAAAAATCTTAAGGTTCCCAACTAACCCAGAGGTGGTAAAACAGCAGAATTGGTGCCTGGAGATGTGAAATATCAGCTTGGTGAGTTTTTGTCATTTATTCATTTCTGGTGAATTAAAAATGAAAGCTGTACTTAAAAAAAAAAAAGATGATCACAGCAGAAGACTGTTGCTTGAGCAAATTAATTAATTTTTTTTATGGAAAAGTAGTACAAAGAAAATGCCTCATTTTGCCTATTTGAGTGGGTTTGCGATAGATGCAGGTTTAACATCAAATCTTGCAGGGTCTTTTCACAACGTCTAATATGGCTAGACAAATCACACTTCGTATTTTAAACAGGTATCCAAAACTTAAAACAGTGTTTATTTTTTTATCAATATGTCAGTACTTACCCATTTTGCATCACTTGAGACAAGATATAAACAAATCAACACAAAACAGGGAAACCTTCCCAGCAGGGAGAAGACACCTTGGAAATACCTTGAGGATCAGGCACTTATACAGAAAATTGGACTTTAAAGTGACTAAGGTGAGGACCACAGGAGAAGAGAAAAGGGCAAAGGACAAATCAATAACACTTGCAAAGAGTTGGGTGCAAAAAGCAACAAAATTTGAGTTTGACGTGACTAATTTTTCACTCTCTTCAATTTCTGAGGCCTAAAGGCAGCTGTCTCTGCATCTATGTCACACACTTTTAGAAGAAGAGCACAAGATTTCACTTAGTGGGGCTACAGCACCAACTTCTCCTGTTTTCTTATACGCTGACTTTCTTGAGGGGTGTTAAATAAATGTAAATCCAAAGCACTGTGTGTTTATACATAGGGGTAGATGTTAGAGGTCTCTCCATGTATGTGGCCAGCACAGACAGGAGGCTGGAAACACCTACCTCAAAAATAAACCCACTTTTTCTCTTACCTTTTTACACCTCTGCAAAATGTGTCACGCAATGGCCGCAGTGGCTCACTAAGGTGATGCTGCTTTGATGACAACTCCATCATGGTGACTGTCTCCAGGGTGCCAGGGCTCCTGACTGGTTCTGCAGCTACAAAAGTGGTGCCAAAATCTGTATAAGATGGGAGTCAGCCCTGTAGACAATTGTCTTGCTCCCAAACTCCTGGCAACATGTCCCATGTCGAGGCATGCCACTGAAGGAGAGAAAAAGGCGAAGATGATCTTGTCAGTTTTGCTAGATGACTATCTGAGAGATGCCATCACCAGAAACAAACACAAACCAGAGGTACATCCCGGCAATGGCATTTCTGTGCCTGTGTGTCAACCACTGCAAAAACACTGAGCAGAAAACACAACCAAACGCTTTTCAGATCATTTTCTTGCCATTCCACCAAATTTTTTTTTACCACCAAAACAAAGCTACTGTTCTAAACCAGGTCAAGAACATAAATTTGTCATTTTCCCCTGCTAATGCATTCAGTAAGTCATTCAATAGCATCCTGGTTTGTATCAGGAATGGTGTGGTGAGAAGGACTGGGGCAATTTGCCCCATTCCATCCTTGCCAGTCCCAGTTGGAACAATATATCCTCTTTCTAAATACTTATATAAATATATATGATGTACATGTAAACATTTATATAAAAAATAAAAACATGTGCAGAGATCATATTCAGAGATTATATTCAATGCAGTTAATATGTGATTTCTCTTCTCTTCTTTACAGCTTGGCTATTTGTTCCTTTTTGTGTTACCATAGGCCTACTCCTGACCTTCATTCAGTGATGATTAGAGATCTTTCTCTCATGTCCAGCCTGAACATACACCTACTTGTTATTATGTTGAAACTTTCCTGCAGCTCTGATAATTCTTTCCTGGTTCCAACACTTATTTCCTCAGTGTATTACAGTAACAAATACCATTTCGGCCTTCATTTTTGCATCCAAATAAATGAATTACCTTCAGCTTCTTCATGAAGAGAGATTCCCCATTTCTGACATCACAGTTAGTCATGGTCAGGATCTGCGTTAGTTCATCCGTCTTTATTCAATGTGAGTCACTACACACTAGTTGAGGTTTTATACACATCATGTATCTGGGGAGTTCATTCTCCCTGTGTTTTTTGAAAGACTTCTCTGATACGATTTAGGAGACCATTCAGCTTTTTGACAGCAGTGGAATGAGGGTCTGTGTTGAGCACGTGATGGGAACAGTCCTTTATGTCAAGATAAACTGAGCTCAGGAAATAACATAATAGCAGTTCCTGCCGCTATCTCCTAAGGGCATACCATCTCCATTTCCACTTATTTCAGACTTCAGAGTGACTGTTTTCATCAGCCACATTCCCTGTCACTAAATCTCAGCCACCTACACTTATGAAGCTAATTGTGTGGTCCCTGGCACATTTTTGGCCGAGACAAACCAGTACTCTACCAACAAAGGTACCAGTAAAAGGAGGGTCTGTTTAAGCTTGGAAAGATCTTCTGGCTAAAATCCACAGTATGCCAAAGACATGTGTTTGAGATGTGCAATATCATTTGTTTCTCAATCACTTATTAGGACACTGTAACTAATCACTTATTAGTACCCTTACCTCAGATTGTAAACCTACAGAGGCGACTCTTCGGAGAAAAAAATTTAGGGATCTTTTTCTTTCTTGTTCTCACATAATTACTGTTTGATTAAAAGCTCACAGACACTGCACAGAAATTTTTCTCCCTGTACCCCACATTAATTTTAAAATTATTTAAATAATAATTTCCTATATCTATGATACCGTCCATTTAATCACAGGGTTCCTCCTTCCCATCCAATCTCCTTGAGATTTTTTGAGTCTTGAAATATAGCTATAATATTTCTAAGATTCCAAGATTACTGATCCAACTCATCACAGAGAATACTAAAGACATACTCTTCTACACCTTTGATTGGCTTTTCATGGTTTTGCTAAACATAATTAAAGTTTATTTAATTAACAATTTGCCAGCAAAATTAGTGCATGCCAAATTTATGCTAAAGTTCAAGACGATCAGTACATATGGGTGAGTTTTCTGAGAAAAGTTCACAGTCAGAAATATTGCTTCAAGAATGTTAATTTAATCAAGTCACATTGACATTTTCCCCTAAAGAAAAATCAGATAATAATAGGAAAAAGTCACATCACCTCCTATTTCTAATGAAAACAAATAAAACATTTCTAATATATCTCAGTAAAAGTGACATGGCTGTGCAATACCAACAGCATAAAATGTTTCACTGGTGCAGCCATTTTACACGTGCAAAAGTGAAATCATGCATTAACTTGCTAAGACAAAAATGTGCTTCCATTACCCTCCCTGAAGAATTTCTTTAAACATTTTTCCCTAATACATGATTACATCTTATATCACAATAGACAGCCTCAATGAAAGAGGATTTAATAAAAATCTCAACTATCACAGAAAATCTAGGAAAATAATTGAAAGTGATTTTCTGAAAAAATATTTAGTGCCAGAGGCAAATAAAAAATCATACCTTGATATTAAGAAAAAGAGAATAATGTGTCAAGTGTGGAGGGGAGGAGGGTTGTAGATTAATTAGAAAGTGTGTATTGAACTTTTTTTTTACATTAGACACATTTTGACTAAATTTGAGTTAAACCTTCAGTTAGGTACCAAATTGGTACCAATTACTCCATGTGGGAAGGGCTGGGAACAAATACAGGTGACAAGGAAAAATAGGGAGCAAGAGACAACTAACCAGCTGTCTAAAAACATCTGCTCACAATTAACATCATGGAATTAATGTGGGAAGCAAAACTGAAGATGACATTGGTTATTTATGTTATGTTTACAATCTGTGGTAAATCTGGACCGCCAAATTTACCAAATTGTCTATAGGCATTTATCAGGAGTAGCTTGAGTGACATCAGTGAGAAGCTCAGCAGAACAAAGGTATGGAAGTTGAGTCTTGGTGTCAAGCAAATCTGAAAGAAAAGTGCTTTCATAAAGTCTTTATAAAAATGTTCACAAATTGAAAAGAAACCCAACTTTTTCCACAAAATATCAGGACATGAAATTCAGAATAGAGTTCCAGTTTCATTCAAACTCTTTGTTCTGTCATTTTTTGAAATTTTAATCATCAGTCAAGATATAGAAAGATGACTCATACTACACAACAGCCACACCAAAAATTAACAAATTCATACACACTGGTCATATATCTTCTTGTGCCAACGATCCAGGATTTCCTCTTCCCTCTCCCTGTCCATCAGCTGTCCCACCCCCATGGCACCAGCAGATACACATACTGCACATGACAGCTCTTGGGAGAAAAATGCAATTATGTCCTGGAGGATTACCAGGAGCATCCCTGCAGTAGGACAAGATAGACGTGTATTTTTCCCAGGGCAATTGCATTTTGCTCCTATAATGCTGCACAGTCAGTCATAGAGCTGAGAAAGGGCCAGAAGGGTCCCTGCCAAAAGCAGAGGAAAGCACTCAGCTGCAAATTTCTCCATTTCCTCCAAATTTCCCTGTGGGAAAAGGCAGTAAGCTGTATGTGAGAGTCCCAAGGAAGAGGATGGCAAGGTAAAAGGTTGGAGGCCAGGTGAAGGTTTTTTTCTGAGGTGGGTGGGGCTAGGGGTCTTCACCTCACCATCCTTTCTCTAAACAGTTAGGCTGACATTTACAGAAAATAAAAAGCCAATTGCACATATGAGTGGTTTCTGAGAGTTCCCAGTAAAACACAGCTAAATTTACAACACATTTCATACCAGTAGTATCATGCCACACATGAAATTAAAAATTATCATCTGTACTGATATTTATGTAAGGTCCATCATTCAATTTTAAGATGCCAAGTCTGTAAACCCTGAAAACTCCCCAACTCAGCTGGGCTTTGTTGCCTTTTTGTACAATGCAAGTTCTTTGATAAGCATTGTGAAATAAATGCACTGTTTTAAGGTAAATGGCTTAACGTTGACGGGTTGCACCTTTTGGCTCACCAAGGGGCATCTTTTCTGCCCAATGCTAAAGGCAAGAAGAGCGACAGATGACACTAAATCATCTCTACAAATTCTGAGTAAGGGGATGGTTCTTGTTGGTGTTATTCCTGGTATATCCAGGTAGGAGATGCTTAGCAGTGAGAGTGGATTATTGCCCTGTATACAGATAGTCAAGAAGACGATAATTAATTATTGAAAACGGGCTATATTTAATAATTTCACACATGGTTTCCACTATACTCTCCCTGTGAAGAGCTGGGTTCGTCAAGATGGAGAATTGTTTTACTTAATATACCCTGTATTTTTCTTACAGACTTACATGGTTATCTGACTGATAGGAATAACCTGGATAAGATGTGAGATTATGTCGATCTTTAATACCTCTCCACAACTGTTAATATCTGGAGAGAAGAGTTGTGGTTATGCCTTGGTCCCAGAGACGAAATCCTGCCATTTCGGTTTGGGATCAGGTCAATAAAGAGAGCAAATTTGGGTATTCGTGGATATTATCCCTTTAAAATGCATTTCTGTGCTTTAGAAAAACTACTTTTTTACATTTCCTTTGTGCAGATGACTCTGTTTGACAAACGAGGTGCTTCACAGGATAGAGACCTCAGAGCTCACACTGCAAATTCCCCACGGGTCTGTGCTAACACCGATGAAAGAGGGGGAAAATCTATGACATTAAAACGACAGATTCCATTATATTTGCACCTCCAGTGGCTGTCTGGTCAGGAAAAAGGAAGTGTGAATGTGCTGAGCAATATGACTTTGACTTTTAAAAACTGCTTTTATCAAGGTCACACAAGCAGCCCAAACTTTTAATTGGGCGCTGCTCCCTTACCACAGGGATGCTCTCCCTGCCCTTGGCTCATCTCTGGCTTTACACGGCTTTAGGAAGGTGCTCTCAGTGTGATGAAGAGTCAGACTGGCCATTTCCAAATGTGTTTGGCTCACAACCCAGCAGGGGTTGCTTCCGAGATGGCTGTGAGTGCTCTATGGAGCACACATGCGTATACAAGCTGAAAACTGAGAAAAAAATATAAACACAGCTCATCTGAAAGTATATCAGAAGTTTCCCGTGGTGGCAAAAGCAGCAAGTGGAAGGGTAAGAAAAGCCATTACTGGGTTCATGCTACAGACACAGGAAATATTGGATGAGGATTCAAAGTCAGATTTTAATCTCAAATTCAACGCCGTCAAAGGATACACAAATTATACAAATTACGATTTCTCATAATGAAGTTGCTTTCAATTATTTTCTTGAACCTTTTCAGAGGGGATGAAGGAGCCTTCTGCTCCCTCAGAAACAGGTTTTTTGTAGTTAATAAAACAGCAAACCTCTAAACTATTCAGTTTGTTAACCAAAAGTTATGAGTTTTGTAAGCAAAATGTTTGATTTTTTGTTTCTATATATTTTCCATATTTTCATTCTCCCACATAGCTTCCATTTTTAAAATCCTTCATGTCAACCTGTAGAGGAAACTTCTTGCCTTCACTTCAGCCTCTCCAAGAAGCTACCATCTGTATCTTCAATGCCAAAAAAATAGGACAAGGAAATTAATTTATGTTTTTCCTCATCTTTCTATTACATGAGTGCAGGCAACAAACAATCGCACTACTCTGTAGCCCCAGCCATGCATGCTCTAACAGATAACACATCTTTGCTGCTGGCCACAAATTGGTAAATTTTAATCCTATAAGAGGTATTTCATGTCATTTTGTGGTTTATTTTTAGTAGACCTACATATCTAAAGCCCTATAAAGATATTAACAAATAAATTAATTTATTCCATGCACAGCCTCTATTGATATTGCATAGACAGATTTATTTTTCCTGCACTTAGAGAGTTTATGCAGTGTATTTTGATACGTGCACACGCATACACATACCTTTAAGTCTAGTGATAAAGCCAAAGAAATAACTTTCATCCACAAATAAATCTACCACTTTCTATCTTTAGAGCATCTTTAAAGTTAATGCACTGAGAATTGTGTTGCTTGAGAAACTAAAATCATAAACTTCACCTGAGAGATGCTACAGAGGAATGTAACCTGAGACAGCATTAAGAGTTTCATATTTAGGGTTACTCGTGTGGGGGGTGCGGAACTTAAAGCAGCACTCAGAGAGTCTGTTGGCAGCAAATTCGCTCATTGAGCTGCCCTAACACGTTGGTTTAGGATTGAATGTCCACCGTGCAGACAGACCGGCCCTACCCAGGATACTTCATGGGCAAAAGCTTCCTCAAAACTGGTGTAACTGGTATCTTTCAGTTACATTTCAACAGAGAAGCAACACAACTAGAACAATGCAAAATTATTACGCTAACAATAATCCTGCAAGGCTTTAGGTTCACTGAATAGCCCAGGAGAAGAGCAGAAGAAAGTTGAAAATCAGGTAGAACTTGCCTCAAATGCTGTTTTCCAAATTTGGCATTTTGTTGCACAGATGCTTTCTTCATTCCTAACTTGTAAAAAGCCTGGGCTGAATGAATGCCAAGATGATCTCAATATATAAAAGCAAGACAGCTGAAGTTTCAGACACCTTTACATCAGGGCAAAGAAAACTTTCAACTACTTCCCCAGTTGCTCCTTCAAACTTTCAGTTTTTATTTACTTATTAGGACAATTGCTCTGTTGCACAAGAGAACTCAACAAAGCCCATTACCTTTGTTTTCTATTTTTCTTGTTTGCATGGTTTGTCTTTACTGCACCAATAAAATAACTTTGGTCTGTAAACAGCAATAGAGCACTGCGGAAATCATGGGTTTACCCTGAAGAAATAATCCAAGAATTTGTTTAACACTATTTGCTTTTATTTATGCTGTCATAAGATCTATCTCTGAGCCACATGATTTTTTTTTATTTCCTGGAAACAATGATTTAGTTATGTCATGTCAAATCATATCAGGCTAACTAGGGTTCAAGCCCAGAGTTCAACAGTTTAAAAGAATGTAATTTTTAACAGAGTTTCTTTCATAAAAACACATGACTCCAGACATAATGTCTGTAGGATACACATTTCCCCTTGTATCAGCAATATTTACAATTAAGGGCAACGACTACTGTTTAGCAGGGACATACTTGCAAATATTTCTCTTACCTGTTACCAACACCTTTCAGAGGAAACTCATGCATAATGAAAAATATTCAAGAGGAAGCCTTCGGGGTCACAAGTGTTATTACTATTATTTATTATTATTCACTTACAGTGTGGCATCATGTAGGATCTTGATCTATGGTCCAGGACTCCAGCATGCAGAGCTCTCTGCAATCAGAGCACAAAAGAATAGGTCATGTTCTCATTCTCAATATTCATATTTGGAACACGGGTCAGGTTTGTGTTACCTCATTTTACCAAGGGAGAAGTTAACCAAGGCCAGAGAACACAGCTACCAGTGGGGAGACCTTGAAGAAATAAACTCTGGGGTTAGAGCTTTTATGAAAACCAAGTTATCAACAACTCTCACTACTATAAATAGCATACATGGATTTTTTTAACAGAGTTAAAAAGTACAGTCATATGTAAAAAACATTTAGATAGATCCACATTTGAAAATATTAATGCCTTGCTACAGAAATGATTAATTAATTAAAGCATTAATTTTCTGAATGGGTTTAGTATGAGCGGTGGATTGTCCCAGTCCTGATTACACTCAGCCTGATGTCACAGCCTGGCCACACAATCAGTAAAACATTTTCTGAACACCTGTGTCCTGACACAGCAGGACTGGACCTGCAAACCATTGTCAAACTTTCCCCATGGAAAACTTTCAGGTTTTTTCCCCTCCAAAGAGTGGACACAGAATTTTCATCATCTCTACCTGTGACCATTTCTGCTTCAGCGTTGGTGCCTGTGTCCAACATGTCCAATGCTAAATTATGCACCCGGACTCCCTGCACATCTCCTCCACGGAGGAAGCCAGCCTTAGAGCTATTCTTGGACACTATTATCCATACTGACATTAGAAAAGGAGGACTCAGTTCTTGAGGTTTCCCAAGAAAATTTACACACTGGGAGAAATTAGGACTGAGTGACAGCTGTTCAGGTAATCTCTGGAGAGAGGTAACCTTTCCATCATCAGAACAATTACATTTTAGGCACATTTCAGCTGAAAGTCGTGCTCATTTGACTTAAACAGCTTTCCTTCACGTTTTTTCATTTCTCTGCAAACTAGTATTTATAGAAAAGCTGGAAGCAATGACAGCGTTTCTCACTCTGCCTATGTCCTTTCTGCCTTCTGGCTCTAAGTTCCATTTCCATAAAGCATGCTTATTTTTAAGAACCTTGCAGTAGCTCAAGTGATCAGGAACACATGCCAGCTATTATACAGCTCTGTAATTCAAGCAATTTAGGGTTGTGACCAGCAAAAAGGGAGGCATTCCTTTAGAAGGAAGGAGTCATGCATTCATCAGGAGCACCCCATTTTACATGCTTATTCCTTGCAAACTCTCCATAGTAAAGTGTCCTAGAGAGAGACTCCCTTCTGCTGCTGTTCAACAGCTGCAGAGCTCCAGATTGCCCGGACAGCAACCTTTGGACACCTCCTCACCTTCTGCATCACCCTTTGCTTTCAGTTTCAGGCATCTGCTATCTCCCATCACCACACACTGAACTTCCAGATGTCCCAGATGCCTTGGGACAGAGCTCCTCAATGCAAAGGTCTCCGTGGCAGTACCAGCTAATGGACTTCCCACCTCTGCCCCACAGCGTGCTCCCACTTCTTCGCACCATCACAACATCTGTGGGCCTCACCATGACATGGGTCTGGTGCAAGTTACAACTGCCCAACCTGAGGAGCCACAGGACACACCACGGGGCTGCACAACCCAACAGGGGGCTGCACAACAGCACAAACCCTCTTGAAGCAGCCTGAAGGCCAAAACTCTGCCTCCAGCTCCAGTCTGGCTGTCACAGCAGGTCCCAGATGGGATTTCAAGGGCTGGTTGCAGAAGCACAAAGCCTCCCATGACCTAGCCAAAAAAACCTAAAGCTTTTCAGCTTTTTTTTCTCTGCCAACATTGCAACTGAGTTGTCTTGTACCTGTTTCAGATGTCAAGCACTAATTTTTATTAATTTCTCAATAACCAAAATTTTTGTCTCGACTCTGCTTTTTTCTTGCAGGTTTTCACATACATTGATTACAGGAAGAAGACCCAAATTCCTATTAGTTCAACCCAGTGTGTAGCCTGAAGGATGTATTTGTGTACTAAATTAATTCTTCTGTCAGCTAGCAAGAATGGAAACCAATATAAATTCAATACTACAACTCCCCTTCTGAAAAAAAAAAAACAGGTCAATCTATCTAGCTTGCCCAAAATAAGGTTGAAAGGTGGTTTGACCACATCTGACAGGAGAAGGCTCTAACTAATCTCAACAGTTTCTTCTGGCCTAAAAAAGAAAAGCTTAAAAAATTCCTATCAGTGAACCTTTTCCCAAAAGCAGACATTCTCAAGACACTTATTTCTTGGCAGTTCATTTTGGAGCTAGTGGGAATTTTACTACTAATCAGTGCACTTCAAAGTCAGCCTTCAAGTTCTTGCCTTCAATAGATCTTTTGGCAGATCCTGGCACACATTATACTCTAGTGGCTTTGCAGCTTATTGATAAACAGGTCAAAACCCTCTGTTCCATGGCCCTTTTCTCACTGTGCCCAGCAGTGCCTACCTTTGCAGTACAGGAGAAGGAGAGGATTTCTGCTGTACCTCTCCAGTTGGCTACATGAATACCTTGGGCTCCGCAGCCAGCAGAGATTAAGATAATATTCTGCAATAATGCAGAAGCTAAGCAAGAAATCCAGAGCTCCCAAACCAATCATCTCAGCAATGCATGAGATTTTCAGCTACACCACAACAGGAAAAAAAGATTGCATGAGTAAGTGTCATTACCCAGAAACAATGATTCTTTTACTGTGGAAACAGAAATCTCTCAGAGACACACACAGCAGTGTGATGGATCTGATGTGATTTAAACAGGCGAGTGGTACCTCAAGTCCAGTTCTGCTCCCTTGTACCACCAGGAGTCAGGATTAAATACTGACGTCAATGAAGCATTTCTGGAAACACAAAGAAAAAAAAAATACTCCAAGAGTAGGGATTGGGGCCAAAGATACTCCTAATGAATAGCAGGGTTTATTGAAAAGGTTGGCATCAATGCAACTATACTGATGCTATTACCCCACCCTTCTTTTCCTTACAACCACCATCAAAGAGCCAGTCAAAGCAGAGAGCTCTGCCCAGGTACGTCCACCTATAATACTAGAAATTCACGTTTGGCTACTGGTAACAATGCTGCAATGGAAAGAAAGGCCTGGGATAGCTACTGTGTGTCAAGGCCAAAAGGGACAATTTCATGGGCTGGAGAACTGCTTTCACACCACTGTAGAGATCCTAGTAATTAGTGTTTACCAAAAGCCTGATCGGAGAAAGGAAAACCCACTGCTTCTTAAAATACTTTGTTCCACTACTAACTTGTCCTTCTTAAGGAAGGGTATTTGAAGCTGGACAAATTCAAGCTAAATATAGCTAAATCTTCCAATAGCCCAGTAATTGTAATAATCTGCCTGTTTTCTGCCCAGAGATGCTGCAACACGAATAAGCAGTGAATTATAAAACTTGATTTGCAGTCCCCCAAGGGTCGGAATGATCTTTCTAATCAATCCATTGTTCAGCACTTAATCTTCAAACAACCCAAACAGATGATTTATTACTGGTCTCAACCTGAAACAGAAGTACCCAACGGGTACATGTACGTCTTTCATGTGGGCTGAAGAGCTATAATTAAACACTGATGTTTAAGCAAGCATGAGAGCATTGGGCTTTTCAAGTTTAGCACTGCTGAGCAAATAAAAGTGCAATTCCATTTACTGGCTGCAGTTAAGTAAACAAATCGACCTAAGATGACTTTTTCCAGTTGTGAAAGAGAACAATTTTAGCACGTGGCTGCAGTAATTAGTGACAGATGAACTATTTTTGTAAAATCAGATGAGACATACACCTTTTCCCTAAGTTTGAACTAGCCTCAAGGCGTCACTAAATTCAGGCTGGGTTTCAGATACAATGGGAACCTGAGGGGCCTGAAGGAACACGGCGTCCGTCCAAATTTAGCCTGAAATGTAGATTGCATGTAAACAAACTTTACACCATTAAAAAGATTTCTCTTTGTTACACCCAGATGGAAGTCATTTAAGAAAAACACCTCCAACTACAGGATTCAGAGCAGAACCATGGAAAAATTTGATTACATCAAGAGATAATAGAAAAGTTAAAATTATGTATAACTTCAATGACATCTTATATTGATATATTCCCCTTGAGAGAATGAAAACAAAAAAAAAACAAATTTTGCTTATAGTGAAGACAGAATATGTTATAAATTGTAAACTAAGTCATCAGCATCACTGCCTACAGGACACAAATAAGATATCTGACCTGGGGATCAGGGCAAGGGAATACTGCTGGTTTTATAATTTTGACCCCATCACATTCACAGACATGTTGAAAATACATTCACATAGTGCTATTAGCCTAAACAAAACAAAAAAAAAAAACCCAAACAATGAAGATATCTTTAGGAAAGCCCAGCAGTATACCAGGCAGTCCTATGGCATAAGCTAGAAGGCCACAAGAGGTTCATGTCTCAGCCTTCAAAAAATTGGAGATGGACACTAGAAACAAAAGAGAGATGGACACAAGGAAAGGAGGAAAGCCAAGAGAGAAAGTAAGAGAAGAATTTTGCAGTTGAAAAAAAAATTACGATGGGGAACACCAATCCTTGGTAAAGCAAGTAAGAATAAAAATGCTCAAAATAGCAAAGGAATCCACTTTCAGCCACACAAGAAAAATACAAGGCTTGTTGGCCTTTCTGAGAATCAAAAGCTTTGACTGTTGAGAGAAGGTGAAAAAATAACCCCAACTGAAACTGAAGCCAGAGGAGGAGGCAGTGCCCCCAAGAGTCTCTGTCCTGGAAGAGATCCCACCACAGATTTTAGGTATATCTTCATTAT
>JAHREE010000422.1:2644061-2733367 GCA_033628505.1 Tringa tobata | reverse complement strand
GGAGGCATTTAAAAGCGGTGTAGATGTGATGCAGAGGGACGTGGTTTAGTGGTGGACTTGGCGGTGCTAGGCTGATGGTTGGACCTGATGATTTTAAAGGTCCATTCCAACCTAGACAATTCTAGGCTTCTATGATGGTGTCATCATGTGAAGAACAGCACTTGGGGTTTTCAACTCTGACCACTTTAGCAGGCAGGGTGGAACAGCTCCAAAACAAGCCCCTGTACGTCAAGGGGTCTCTGTCTCACCCATTCAATGCTGACATTATTAAGCTGTAATACACCAGTAATTTGGGAAACTGGCAGAATCCCAACCCTAGTTATCTTCATATTTCTCCCCCCAGCTGCAATTAGAACTGAGCCACCAGCCCATGGAATTTAGAGAAGTAACAGCTCACAACCAGAAGAGGACAGCTACAGCTTTCACCTCTCAAAAAAATTTATTCATGAAATGCCCCTGGTCAGTTTAGTTCTGGGTTATTAAAAATAAAACCTCAGTGCTCATCCTGTACCATTAACTGGCTCTCTGTAAGCCCCCAGTTATTTTTAAATACCTAAATGATCACAAAACACAGGGTAAAACTCTGCCAGCTTCTGGAAACAAGCACCATACTTCAAACACCCTTTGATAAATGGTTTAGATACTTTATTCAACAAACTGCAGATGCACCAGATTCCTTTTGCAGAGCTGTTGCATGGGCAAGACTCCTGCTGAATTTCCCAGGAATTTGGAGGGGGGGTTGCGTGTATAATCCAGGAAGCCTCATCTGAGACTGCCTATAAATCCACACTTGAAATGGACTGTGGTTTCACACGCACGTGTGTGCACACAGCAGAGAAGGGTAAGGTGCTAGGTTGAAGCTGGTTGTTTCAAATTTTCAGGTCTTATAAGAAAATCACAACATTTCATGAATAAAATTTCACTGTTAACAGTAAAACAAAGGGAAAAAAAAATACCAGCCGAGTTAAATGCCATCCCAAGCAGAAGAGTGGTGGGAAGTTGAGGTCTTTTTGAATACATCGCAGCAAATTCAGGTGCAAAGGAGTTGTTTTCTCCATGCTGCAAACTGCACAACATGGTCTCCTTCCTTCAGAGGGGACAGAGAGGTACCTGTACAAGGGTTCACGGCTGCTAAGGACACATGCTGAACACTGACCAATACCTTCACCTGACACTACACATCTCCTGCCAGTCTTTGAACTATTCTTTAAAATACAGTAGCTGATTCATAAGTCAAGCGTACGATGCCACCACAATGAAACAAAGCCCTCAAGCAGGAGGGGCCCGTAGCTCTGATACTACATGGAAAAAGGCCATGAAGGGACTTAGAGAAGGTGCTACCAATGCTGAAAAAGGTTTCACAGGGACAACTCCAAGATACATGTAACTTATGAAAGGGTGAAAAGGGAAGGAAAGAAAAAAAAACCCTCTAAGTGCTTCAAAGAGAGAAAGAAGCTAAAGCACAGAAGATGCTGCTTGACACTAAGAGGCAGACTTTGGGGTAACTGTCTTTTTAAATTTATTTTACAGCGGCACATAAGCCCTATTTTATCTCTATTTGATCAAAGTTCTCCAGCGTGCAAATATGCAGTAGGAAAGGAGCAGGGATAGGCTTTTGTAACAAGACTACAGGCTGCAAGGAAAGAGAATAGGAGAGGAAGAGGCAAGGATGCAACACTCCTGGGGACAAGAACTGTCTCGTGGCCCAGGACAGAGCTGTGCCCTCCAGAGCCCCAGCTTCTCCCCCTGAGACACTGAGCTGTGGGTTTTCCCATAGTACCTATCAGATGCCCCACATCCCTCAGTTCATTTGCTAGGGTATTTTTCTCCCTCTTCAGTAAAGGGCTGTCAGTGACATTAAACTGTATAATTTCAATTAAATCTTCTATATTTCAAATATATATGAAGTCACAGGGGGATGAGTCCTGTCTGACTGGAGTAATACCAGCTAATATTAAAGGGCATTTTTCTATTTCTTTTGGTAGGGAAGGATAAGGACCACTTATTAGAAACAATGACGACATTTCAACTTTATTTCCATTTGAAAGCATCCATTTGTCCTGACAAGAGACAATAACATTTTTATCAAAGCTTTCATTAGAAAGGGTTTCTCAGACCAAGGACTGATTTCCTAATAAAACCAGATACACCACCTCACATGGACGAATCATTTCCTTCATTAGTACATTGCATGGGACATGGGAGATCTCCATCCACTTCAATCAACTCTGAAGCATATTCAAAGCTTCCCCACACCTAAAGAGGGAAACTAATTATTTGCAGAGTGCTCTCTCTCTCTTTAATCTCTGTCATTGTCTTGCAGGACTGGACAAAGAATGAAAATTCTCTCCTGGCAGACCAAAAAAAAGGCTGTGCACAATTCCTCTGTCACACAAGCACTGAGATGTAGAGAACAAATAGTGAGATGGAGAAAACAGCTGTAATGCACAAATAGTTATATTGTCCATCGGAATTGGAAGACAAATGGAAATGATGAATATAGAGCCATCTGATAGAATCACTTTTGATCAAAGACAGCCAGAATCAGCTAGATAATACTCAACTTTTGTACATGACATGAAAAATAAAATAATTTTAGACCAGTTCCACATGCTGTACAGCTCCTTATTGCACTGACATGAAAAATAAAAGGAAGAATTGAAGCACTGAAATGGCAAACAAGGACAAACTCTCCTCGCAGCAGCTTTCACAAAGGTAAGAAACAACCTTTATGAATCAGCGTGTTTCCTCCAAGGGTTGCAGCAGCACTGATGATTTCCTGCTCCTGACAGCAGGTTCAGGACCTTTTCTTTTCTGGTTTTCACAATGCTTCCCATGGTTGTGCTCCAGGACAATGCTGTCTACGCTCCGAGCTGCTCAGCTACTTCGGCTCATCTCAGACCAGGATTTCTGTGCTTCCTCTCACTGGCCAGGTCCACTGAAGACAACTGTCCACTGCTAGGACTAGGGGAAAAGAAATCAGCAGGTCAGATCAGATATATCATCCAGGTAGATGGAGGTCCCATTTCAAACAGGAGGTGCCTCAGAGTCCTGCGAGAAACACCACAAGACAGCTATCTTAAGATCTGACCCAGAAGAAGGGCTCTTATGAGTCTGCAAAACCAGGACACTCGAAGCAAGAGTCTGCATAAACCTTCTAGATGTTCTACATATTCACCACTAACATCCCAGATACAAAGTCTCATTCTGAAGCTCCCTGAAACAAGATTTTCTAATTTTTTTTTTAAAAATCGTTTCAGGTATGACAAACTTTTCCAGCTCTTATGAGTCAGACTCCATATTTACACCCAAGTTTACAAAAGTGGATGACTAACATTCTCCCTCTCTCTGTGATGCAATGGGAAACACCTGTACATGGTCTCTTCCACCCAGGTGAGTGACAACATCGATCCAAGTTCTTCAGCATATACAGCCATGGTTTCTACATCAAGTTGTGCCCAGTGAGATCGCTTAATACTTTTAACAAATGTTGCCGAGTCATGGGATTAGTGAAATTTTCACCTTTTGCTTCCAGAATATTATATTGGTGGTGACTTGAGAGAATTTTAACTTTTAGACTTTCAATCCTGATGTTTAAACATTTCCTTTTAATGAATTGGCCTGATGTCAAAAAAACAAAAAAAAAAGAATACCCAACCTCAGGCTCTTATAAGTACACAACATCAATTAGCAGCAAAAGTCCTGGCTGGTCTCTGAGTGGTTTCCATCCTGAGATGACGTTCAGCTGGAGGCAGACCATCGTCTGACATCCTAAAGCAGCCCTGCTCTCAAACAGATCAATTTTTTTGTGATGGCAGAAAACAGGTCATTACGTTGGGATTTTTGGACTCCTAATTCTGTTCCTTCCTTAGTGAATAACCTTAAAGCAGATCTATTTTACAGATGGGAAAAAATTCATCAGCATTGTCTATCTAAAGGGCTTTGATGTCTACAGGTGAAGATATTAGATTAAAAAAAACATTTTAAATTTTGTAACATCAGCAGTAGGTTATGTCATAAAAATCTGTGGATTGCCACTTCAAGCATTTAGAAACTTAATATCCTCTACATGCTTTCAAGATACCTGTATGTCCTTCAGCAAGCACTTGCCTTAGAAAAATGTTAAGCTAGTTGAGATTCCAGTTCTCAAGGTTCCAGTCTTTCCATGTACAATAAGAAGGTGTGTGGGTTGTTAAATAAAGCCATTAAGGGAAAAGACAAAAAATACTTACCTTTGCTAGACTACACTTTCTCTTTGATGAAAGGCAGCTCATCCTTAAGGCTTCTCTCGTCTGTAGATTTAAAAAAGAACATTAACAATTAAATGGAACAGTTTATCAGAGTGTGGAAAATATTCATATAAACTAGAGTAAGTGCTGAAGTAACCCAAGTACCTTTCTGTCCAGAAGTGTTCCAAATAACAGGATGAAGAATCCCTAAAAAATTGCAAAACCAGTTAACAAAACCAGCATAACCACATGATGTTTCTGAAATGCTTCTAGATGTCATTTCCTTAAGGATAGAGCTCATCACCTATGACTCAGATAACAGCAACGTGCAAAACGAGTTTATCCACCCAGGTCTCCCTAGGAATCTCAAGCCACACGGGCTCCCTAGGAATCTCAAGAATGGATCTATAACCCCTGCTAATTCTCATTATAAACTGGACTGATGGGTTTCACACCAGGACTTTCTCAACCCGCTCGGTAGCAACATTAGCCAAGAAGAGCCAAGGCAGACTGGGGATACAACGGTATGTCAAGTGACACTGGATGTTTATACTGAGGAGTTTAAATAAAGTGAGAATTTTCTGCATATTTGTTAAGTGATATGGATGAAACATACTTGCAGTTACTGGATGTTAAGCAGGGTATTTTACATTTAGCATAAATTCACCATCTTAATTTCTTCATCACACTTTGCACCAACTGTTTTTTTCCATCACCCATCTGCATTCACTACCTCAGTGCAGGATGCCTACTGCACGTAACATGCAGAAAAGTTGAGCTGATGGGAAAGCTTAGATTCTGTTTGTCATGCACAACGCAGGCTGCCAGCCCCTCTTTGTCCTCCTGCCTTTTCTCAGGCTCAAAGCCTGAGCACACGCTCTTCCCAGTCTCACCGAGTTTACCTGGAAGGCGTTCAGTAGCGCAAACGTAATGTGGAATGCCAGGGAGCGACTATCGACAATCGTTGCTAATCCAAACCCCCAGGTGAGACCCAGAAGAGGTGTCAGAAGCGCCACGTTTTTGCTAATTCGGATCATGTTGGTCAGATCTTGTGACTTGCAGCCTTCTCCAACAGAGGATCTCCCAGTCTTCACCACAACCACCAGCACCACCACCACATTCACAACAATGATGCTCAGAGCGGGCACAACAAAGGCCAAAAGGGCTTTTGTCTCATACCAATTGAGCCAGCAGGCTCCGCTCCTTAAATACCCATTTTTTGGTTCAGTAATAGCAACAGTGAGGATAGATATGACCAGGGGACATCCGTATCCAATAGAGAATGCTGTAGCTATGAATGCAGATCTCGTTATCTTAAAAAAAACAAATAATAACCCATAGAGAATCAAGAGGCCCAGGGCAAACATCCAAAAAAACAAGGCAAGATAGAAAAAGTGAAGGAAAAAAGTGGCTGCTACACACAGCTGGTAGTTTAGGGTTGTTTGGTGCACAATAGCTGCTAAGATGAACAAAACATCCGCAACGAGAAGCGATGCGGCGATGTTGACCAAACAAAAATGGCGCATGTAGGTTATTTCAGTTTTTGTGACGTGGTGCCAGACGACAGCCTCGATGATGAGGCAGAGAACCAAGCTGAAGATGGACAGGCCTAACCCCACACGCGTAATGTAATCCAGCGCTGCATTTCGCAGCGTGGTGGGGGACATCAAAATGGAGAAAGATTTGAACGTCCGGCGGTGATGCTTGCAGACGCAAACGACGCTGCTAATGTTGTCCGACTTCACCGTGCACGCCCTGTTATCCCACCTCCTCTCCATAGAGTGCCACCCAACACACTCAGCCTTGACATTCTGCAGTTTGTTCACCTTTTCAAAGGTGAGCAAAATGTGCCGGAGCTCTTCCGGCAGGGACACCGATAACACCATTCCGTTCACAAAACCAGGGTCCAACCGGCTGGTTTCTATGATGGCTCCAAGCGTTGGAAGTGCAACACTGACAGCTTTGGAAGTCTTCGGTAATTTCAAAAGCTCTTCTTCTGGAATGACTACGTGCCCAGTGATATTGCCGGTGTTATTGAACTCCATAGAAAAATCGAAGCTCTTCCCTGAAGTATTTTTATGTATGCTGTAGCCTTTCGTAGAGATGAAGTGTTCCTCTATGCTTTCCGACCCGTTCCTTAGAAGAAGTTTCCCAGCAAATGAATTCACTGAGTCCAGTAATATCAAACTGGCATTTCTATCCCTTATAAAAGCCCAGTTGGAAATGATGGAGCTGTTCAGAATATGGTTTGCTATCCTGCTGTAGCTCTGAAACAAACAAGACAAAAATAAGTTCTTTTTTATGTTAAGAGAAACTAACAATTATTCCACTGCCAGAGCATCCAGAAAGGCTCATTTAATTTGAGAGTGATTTCTATATAGGCAATATTCTTTGACAATGAACAGGAGGTCCCCATGATCCATCACAGTGAAACCCAAACATCTCATTGGCATGGTCACTACCAGAAGTGTCCTGTGCTCTTCATGTCATAGCTCAAAAGGTGCTTGGAGAAGCAAGTACAAAGCAAAAAATCAGGATACATAAGTTCTATTCCAGATGCTGACCCATAATTCAGGTCTGCTTACAACACCCTCCCTACATTTCTTTCCCCGCCTCTCTAGTTTCTGAGTTCACTAGGGAAAGATTTCAGTTTCCATTGTGCAACCCAGCTGCGGGTCAGCATCTCCATGGCTGCCTTCCCTACACTGTCACACTTTAAAAATGAATTCTTCCTTGTACTGCTCTCCCATGTCAATAACAGCAGTTCCTGAAAACTTTTGCTTTTATTATTTTATTTTTGTTATTGATTATTATTAATTTTTATTTAAACTTTGTTTTTTTTCAACTCCACAGAGTATTTCCACCACACATGAATAGGTCAAACAGTTTCTCTGACAACAAAACATGACCCTGCCTGGAAACACTTCCCAGGTGATCTCCATGTGATTTGCAGCCATCACTTCATTGATCATGGTTACAAGGACAAAACACTCTATGGATGGCTCTAGCAATCACAGAAACACCTCTTGAAGCCCGCCCATAAAAGTAAATACCTGCATTTTTCCTCTATTGACGTTTTTTGATAACAGCAGGGAAATCTTCTTTAGCAATTCCACGATATCAGCAATGTTTCCTGGAATGGCTGGAGAAGACAGGATTTCTGGGATGATGCATGAAAAATCAGCTTGGCAGTTACTGTTCCCATGGTCATCAGCACCAAAATATTTCCCTCCATGTCCAGGCTTCCCATGCACTGGCTTTCCTTCCCCTACAAAAGGAAGGTGTTCTCCAGCAACACTAACATGTCCCCCGGAGCTTGGAAGCAGTTCATGTTCAGAAATCCTCTGAAGGGAGGAAAACAGATTTGAAAGAATTAATGAACAGAATGAAAATGAAGCTACAACTACAACCTGGCAAGAGGTACAGTGCTCTGTGGGGTGTGCAATGAGCGTGCCAGATGGCCTGAAACCAGGGACCAACGCTCACCCGAGAAGAATGTCTTGCTTGCCCCAACAAAAGAAGGGGCAAGAACTAAATGCAGTGTCTTAGTACTTGAGTCAGTACTTAGTACTTCAAGTCACTGCAGTGACTTGAAAAAAGTTCTTCATTTTCTATTTGGGGAGAATTTACCATGAATCATCTGGTTTATTACAGATAATTGTGTTGTTCTTCTCTCATGCTCATTGTCTCGGTTTAGACCCACGTGAAGAACATAGGCCAAGTGAACAAGACAATTTCATTTCTGAATTACATTTCCACACAGCAATATGCCAAATTCATTTCCCATCTCTTGATTTAAGATGAAGTCAGAGCCTGTTACCAAAGTAATCTGTGGTTTAGGATCACACTTTCTTCCCTTTGCTCAAGGTTTAAAAGGTCTGGAAGAAGGGGGTGCCTTGTGAGCGTATGGCAAAGTAGATGGACAACAGCTGCCTCACCTGAAAGAGGGACTGAACATCCAGGCTTGCGCAGGCATCTGTGAACATTTGCCATTTTCTGTCTTCGCAGACAAAGCTCTTCTCCCCGTGGAAGGAGGAAGAACAAGGCTGAACGCAAATAGCCCCATTATCTTTGCATGGAATCAGATTTGCACACCCATCTGGAAAGTAAGTCAAGCAGATAGTGTTATAAGGTGTGAGACAGCATACCCCGGTCCACGAGGTGGGTATTGGGGGTAAAGTACTGATAAATGACACCACCTCACAAAGAATTAAAGACACGTAGCTATTCACTCTACCTTGCTGATCACTGGTCTTTGATTCCTTACTAAGAACCTGAAAAATAAGGAAAAGCGGAATGTACAATGAATGTTAAAATAAGTAAGTATATGGTGACCCCTTGGCACAAACTGAAGAGATGATTTCAAGGGCAAAATAGTCCTTTTGAGGTCCAGAAGTCTCTTTTCAAGGTCCAGAATGCAGAGCTCATGGCCCCTGGCTCGTACGGACCAACTGAGAGCTCTCTACTAACAGTTTGTCTCTATACATCAAGCTTCCAGTTGTACCCTTCTGCTGAAGTGACCTACTGAGCTAGGGGACAGCATCCCACGTGCCCCCACCAGTTATTACTCAGTCAAAAAGCCTGTGTTAGACTTAAGATCTCCAGTGTGTCCAATTTGATGAGATTATAAACTGAAAGAGGGTTGGCTTAGATCCGACGTAAGAAAGAAATGTTTTACTATGAGGGTGGTGAGGCACTGGCATAGGTTACCCAGAGAGGCTGCAGATGCCCCATCCCTGGGGGTGTTCAAGACCAGGCTGGATGAGGCTTCGAGCAACCTGCTCTGGTGGAACTTACCCTGAGAGCGTTGCGTGGCGCGGCGGGGAAGACGTGCAGAGCCCAAAGGAGCAGGCAGTGGGCTACCCTCACATCCATCGCCTCGCATTTACTGCTTTCCTCCTGGAAGAAGGAAATGTTGAAGAAGTTTAGACACCTCTGTTTTCCCTTTTGAACACAGTCCTGTTTCTAGTAAGAGAGCAGCTAATGCCATCCCAAAGACTGTCCTTACCAGGCTTGCAAGGTGATTTTCAGACATTTATCGCTTATTAACTTTTTTGCTGAGAATGATTTGTGAACCTTTTGTTAATAAAAATAAATAAATCTGTCCAACACTAGAAGTTACCGCATTAGTAATTTACAGTGAACTGCAAGGTGGAGAGCTTGTTAAAGCTGTTTAGCCTGTGGTTCCCTTTTGAAATGATTTAAGACAGCCTTGCCTCTACTGGGTTCAGTGCTGCTGCTCTCTCTCCTGGAGCAGTTCCCGATGAGACCTGCCATAGACAGGAAACTTGGGCCCTTTGGGCTCTGATATCCAAATCTGAGAAAGAGGGACCAGGCTGAATTCAAGTGTTATTTGCTTTGCTCCTCCATGAAGTTTCCCATGACCCCTGGTAAAAATTCAGTATCCTGGGATGCAACTTGTTACAGGCATATTTGCTCGAGGAAAATAATAATAATAAAGGGAACGAAGGAAAAACAATGTGTTACATCAAACCTGACTATTAGATGCCACACATGTCCAAGGCAAAATCAACAGCTGCTGTGGATTCAAGAGAATCAAGATATGTACTAAATAAATACAATCCATGGAATCTAAAAAACTAAAGCAGGAAACAAATGCAAGGTGACAAAGGGGGCAAATTTTGAAGACGCACAGAGGAGAAGGCTCCCCAAATCACCATGCTTTGATAGAAGACCCTCTCATTTCCCCCTGATAGAGACTGATCAGGACAGAGGATGCTGAAACAGAAGGGGTCCTGCACTGATGGAGCAGAGGTGTCTTTTTCTGTCCAAGAAACTCCCAACTCTCAGCCTCTGCTGGCATCGAAGGGCCAAGGGCACAGCTGGATGCCTCCTTCATCTGTGACATTTGTTCATCTAATTGTATGTTTAGACCCACGGGTTTATTACTTAATTGTGAAGAGATCATAAAAGGAAGAGCTAGATTTATGCACTGAATTTCTAAGTTTGCTCTAAAGGAGAACTCTGGGCCACCCTCTTGAACTTAACCGGCATTAGTAAAAGCACTTTCTGAGTTTAAAGCCAGTAATCGTTAGCTCTTCTAAGGAAACAAAAAGGATAAGGAAAAGCAAACCATAAGACTTGGATCCATACTGCTGAAGAACAGGAGGTGCCTGGGAAACACCTACAGGTTTAAGGCAAAGGACTGTATTGGAATTTTCCGATTTCTGCAGTTATGAAGTGTTTATTGTATGCTCCCAGCCCTGATTCCATTTCACAGCTGGGAATCCTTGAGCTCACCACGTATAAATCCATAATCAGTTCGTATTTAATCACTGATGTAACTCCACCCAGGGCTGGTACCTTGCCGTGAGGCAGGAATCTGGGGCAGCTCCAGGTATCTAAGGCTCACCGAGATCCCAGCCCACGTTGCCAGCGAAACGCTGGTCTCGTTCAGTCCCTCTGCTTGACTCATCTTGGAAACCACCCAGTCTCACCACGGCAAGAACGGGCCAAGGCAATCACAACGCAGCAATAGAAACTTAGAGCTAAACAAGCGATGGAGCAGCAAGTCGCTGTCACTTGAGGGAAGAAAAACCATGGATATACTGACATACGCCCATATGAATGCTAGAATGGCTGTCCACCTAGCTTAAAACTCAATAAACCATCATCATGTGATCAACTCGCCATTGCTATCTAGCAAGTGAAAAAAGCTGCAGCAGGAGACTTTACAGTCTTCAACACAGTTGTCTAAGAATAAAAATTAAAGCTCTTAATTATACATAATGGCATTAGTTGTATTTTTAAAGCAATCATGCTTGGAAAACATTAAGTAAAGCAAGTTCTGAGAGTAGAGTGATCTTTACAGTGACTTTGGCTACAAGAAAATATCTGATTTTCTTAAAAAACGACAACAGTGTGATTAGAGACAAATTACAAAATCACAAGCAAAAAGATCATAGGATAATTATGATACCTTAATTATTTCCACAAACGTAAGGGTAAAATAAAACCGAGTATGTACGCGCAAAGTAAATACAGCCTAAGCAGTTCCGTGCATTTTAAATTGCAAGTGAACCCATTTCACAGACCCCTGGTGATTTTCAAGCAGTTCTGGCAAGCTGTTGTTTTGTGGTGGTACTTACTGTTTGCAGCAGCCTGGGTTCTCCTGTGAGCACAATGACAGGCAAAATTACAGCAAAACAAGACAGGTGGAGACCCTCAGGGTATCACAGGCGAGCACCCAGCCATTCATCTGCTGCCATCCTGCCCCAGTGGTACCGTCTCGCCCAGCGCTGCTCGGCTGCTCTGATTCATTCGGAGCGTTCCCATGAAGAAATAGCTTTGGCACCAGCCTCCTCCTTTTCTTGCCCGACTGGATCGACGCCGAGGAACCTGCAGATGACAATGGAGGTATTGCACGGCAAAACGACAAAACAAGTTACAAACACACCCACAAAACTGCCAGGTTGCCACCTTTGCCAGAAGTCCGCACAGGTGAGTCACACCTGCCTGGCTTGTAGCCTTCCTCCCGGTGGAGGAGGCATCTTCTGCACTTAGCAGGTCTTCTAGACTTTAGAGACCGAAACAGAAAAATTCATCAGCAAAACCTGGTCGAGTTAACGCATCACCCTTCATAAATCAAGGATGACACCACTCACATTGCTGAAAAGCTCGATGAGGAAGAAATAATCTTTTCTTTACGGGCTGCACCCCTCACAAGGGGTGAGAGTTGTCTGCCCAACCCTGTGCCATGTTCACCATTGGCTCACCTCCAACAGCTGGATTTCCAGTACCAGGTAATTTACTGCAGGCAGTTTATCATAACAGAAGAGCAATTCCTAACACTTTCTACTCACAGGGCCCCTTGGGTCACTAATTTATTTTTTTTTCCCCCTCCAGTCCTGCAACGTGTTTGTCATGAGCTTACAGGGTTTCCTGAAGCAACGTCATTTTTGTCTGCTACCACAGCTTCAGTCAGTCCCAGCCACAAGGCACGTCTCCAGTTTTAGCCTAAAGGTAGGCATTATTTACTCTTCTGTTTCGATACAGCCAGTCTGGCATCTCACAGAGATTCCGAGGAGGAATTAAGCCGAGCACAGTTGGACACAGCCAACAACCTACCTGGGAAGGTTTAAGGACTTGCTCTTGATACAGAACTGGGTAGAGACAAATTAAAAGGCGGCACTTTCGCAACCTTGAAAATGAATGAAAAGAGCCAAAAACCAGATCATGTCAAGGTATGGACACCTCTTTCAAAAGGCTTCTTCCCCCCATCACCTGGAGTTGTGCTTCTACACACTGCCTGAAACTGTGCTATGACAGCAAGACTGAACAGCCCTCGATTCCCAAACCCCTCCTCAACCTGAGAGCAACTCTCTGAAGGACACAAAGGCTTCAATGTTCAGACACAGGCACCTCCCAGAAGGAAGAGGTGTCAATCTCCTCTCCAGGAGGCTTAGAATGATATTCAAAACCATGAATAAGGTTTCCATGAATCCACAAACTATGAATTGAAGGAGGGTGCTCCAAGTGCTGAGCCCAGCAGCAGTCTCAGGCGTTACCAGCTCGTGGAGGCCCTTCACGTTCCTCGAGCTGGGACGTACGTGCCTGGGCACCCAGCAGGGAGTGGTTTGTCTCTGCTGCTCTTGCAAAATCCAATTAGCCAAGATAACGAGCAGCTGGTTTGACACTGCTCTGAGAAAGCAAACAGCCAGCAATCAGGAACATCTCTGAGAGCTTTAACAGCAGCCAAAAAGTAAGGCAGCTGTGAAAACCTGGTTTTAACCATTTCCTCTAGAAAGACTTAACAGACTTCTGCTTGCTTACAACTTTTAAAAATACCTTGTATTCATTAAAGTGCAGCAGATACTTTGCCACACAACTCAAAGCCAAACCTTGCAAAACATTACAGCTTTTCATCATTCCCCTGAAGCAACATTCATGAAAAATATTATCTTCATGTTGTTTAAATAAATTTTAAAAAAGGTAGACGTCTTTTTTTTTATTTTGAAAGCTGTATGTCATATGCAAACAAAAGCTTTTTAGACAATGTTACGAAGATTGAATAAAAGCCTTGCAGTTTAAAAATGTCCTTCTGTTGTGTTCTTCATTTGCTTTTTTTGCTCATCCATATCCCCTTTTAAACATGCCATACTCTCACTCTTCATTTCTTCACTATATATTTAAGAAGTCACTCAAACACGCATTTATCCATGTTACTGAGGGGCAATAGCGACCTTAAAAAAAGGCTCTGAAGAGGCACAGTAACTTCAGTTCAATATGGACCAACCAGAAAAATAAGAAGAGGGAAATAAAGAGAGACTGAGAAGTCAATATTCCCAGTTACACTTGCGAAGAAAACCCAGTAAGTTTTCCAACTGTTTGGATCCTAAGCCATCCTGACAGTCAGGAACCAGAGCACTCCACTAAGTAAAGTAAAATCTGAAAGCCTCAAAGGGGGACTATATAAAAAAAAAAAATAGTACACTTTACTCCCACCCACTGAACTCCTCCTGCAAAGAATTTAATGGCATACAAAACATTCATGAACAGAACCAAGCAGAGATTGCAACAGGTTTTTAAACTTCTTTTATTTGCTGAGTTTGGAAAGCATGCATCATTTTACAGCACCGGTCAACAAGTCAGTGGAGCACACTGCTTTAGGAACTTGGACTGTGGAATGTCTTCAAACCCTCTCCCCCTCTGCTCCAGTACGTAACACTCACTGGAGACAGGACACACACATACATGGGCAACTTCCTTATGGCTAAAAACACTCATAGCAGCGACTTTTAAAGAAGGTTTTTATTAAATCAAGTCATTGCACTTGGGTTGTTTATTGCTATAGCGAACAAAGGCCATTAAATAACGAACGCTTCTAATTTGTGGGTTTAACTGATTGTCTTGTTCTGCTCATCTGCTGCCAGTTTACGGGCAGATACGATTTCTGCAGAGCAATCCCTTCCGAGATTTGTTTCATGCTCTGATCACAGTGAAGGGCTTGTAGAACTAACTCAGCTATTCCATTCAGCTCAATTCCTGCTTTTCATCACCTGCCTAGAGGTTACGAATCCCAAGTACAAGTTTAGTGTCTGACGAGAAGCGTTACTGCTGCTCATTATTCCTCAATGCAAAGATCTGGCTCAAGTCTTCATTTGTGATGCAAAGGCAATTAAAAGTTCCAAGCATTAATATCGAATCAGCTTATTAGCAATATGACTGGCAAATATTTCCTAGTACTTGCATAGTTGATTACACAAATTTTATGGACAATTTAAATCAGCAACGGACAAACATTCTCCAATTGACTTTTTGGATGTATTTCATGATGCATCAACTGTGGAGAAAGTATACTCTCAAGAAGTAACACTTCTATGTCACTTGCTCAAGTGACATACTACAAAATTATTGTATTTATGACTATTTCCATGAATAGAAACTTAATTACTTCTCTTACTGGTGAAGTTTACAAACTATGTGGCATGTTTTTGTGATGTAAATTCTAGTACACCAAATGGAGATAAGGTGATCGCTAACAGAAGTAATGCATTTGACTGGCTGTCTAAAGCTGTATGGGTTTTAATTCTCTAATCAAATGAACACAGCAATAAATACTATTGTCTTCCATCATTTTGCATATTATTTGTGTATTATTCTGGTGCACTGTGTTGACCTCAGTGGTTAAAGATAATGGCAATCCACAAGATTTCAACTGTTTTCCATAAAATGTGAAAGACACCATCTTGGAAACCAGCACAATCCTGTCAAAGCAACCGCTCCAATTGCCCACTAAAATACAAAGATGTTATTAAATTTAGAGGTACACAATATACCGATAAAGTTTATGGCATATATAAATATCGAGACCATTGGAGAGTATCAAAGTTCCAAAGGGATTTATTTGGAGACATATTATAAACAAAACCTGACTATTGTAAAAACAGATCAAGACGCATATTTAACCACCAGAAAGACAGATGACTTGGGTTTAGATGCACAGAAGCACAGGCATTGTGACTTAAGGTTTACTTTTTCATGCTGTAAGGTTTTAGGCACAACAGGTTGAGTTAAGACCGGATTCCGGTCTTGTTTCCTTATTTCCTGCATTTTGTGTTTTTCAAGGTGAATTTTGTCATAACGCCACGATTCAGTCCTAAATCCCTTTTTAATCCAATAGTGCAAGTGACAAAGCGTTCCGCTCAATTACCCAGATTAGATCATACGATGCATAGGAGTTTCACCTGCTTCATTGCATTAACAAATTCCTATCTCATTACATAAGTTACAAATAGCATATTATTAATATTCTCACTGCAGACAGGCAGGACAGCGTAACACCGGGTAGGACTGCCCAAATGATACAAATACCATATTTTCCCTTTTGCACGTCGGGGAAAAGTAGTGACTACAATTACGGTACAGTTATTCCACCCCTCCCAATAGACTATTTTACAGATTAGTTGTAAAGATAGATCACCCCTTTTATTGTATAGATCTCTTTAAAAAGTAAGCTACAGGTATTCAATAAAAATCTATTAAGAATTCCCTCTCCTTTTTATACAGATTCAGTAGTATTTTCAAGCAAACCAAAAAAAATAAGGTCTGCAATTCCAGCACAGTAAGAAATAAGGCCTCTTTTATATTGGCAAAAAAATTACACCATTATTCTTCTGTTTTCTTATCTCTCTGAATAAAAGACTATATTCCTTTTTTTACTATATTTTTTTTCATTAAGACTGTAGAACACCAGCATCCGTTATTATGAAATAAGAGTCAGTTCTCCTTGTGTTCAGCTTTGAAGTCCTGATGAGTTAAAAACATTGAGTCCATAGCTGTCTCATGTAGACATCACCGCTTTCTTCAGTTTTTCTATTTCAAGCTGGAAAAATGGACATTTTGGAAAGAAAAAGAGTCAGTATTAAAGTAAGAAAAATCTAAAGTCTTCAGAGCTTTCACCAAAATACTAACCTCTGTATTACAAAACCACATAAATAAAACTGTAACACAGAAGCATTTGACAGCTCAGTATTTACAGCTGATTTTACACTGCTAAACAATCAAGAATTTAAAATTTGCCTATAGTTCTGGTACATCTTATTGAATAAACTCACTCTGAATAGGGCAAAGCTGGGTTGTGGAATCACTTCACATGTCTCCACCTCCTAAAGCAGCCTTCATGCAAAATACCATGCCATGGATTAATTTATATTTCTTCAAGTGGATTTAGAGGATACCTCCTCTTCCTCCCCAGTGCACGTTTAAGGCAGCTTCACTGATGGCTTTAGAGACACATTAAAGAGAGGATGCACTGGAAGGCCTTCTCAAGTTTCTGAAGTAGTTTTGTAGTCAATAAGAAGTACTATTTCACAAATAAAATGCCCCTTTGTACCAGACGGAAATAATTTTCTGTAATGAGCTCATTCTATGAAGTACTTAATGGCATCATACTGTAATGCAGGTAGATACTTTCTTCATCAATGAATTCAGAGGAGCGGCCTTCATTCATAAGGAAATTTGTCAGATGCATTCTGTTCTTTTCAAACAATTCATCAAAAATTTAGGAAAGTTTACTTTTGCCCTATTTTTCTTTTGATTACATAAAGTAAATTTGTCCTTCAATCTTACAAAAGCAAAGTAGTAATATTCTCTCTTGGAACATGTCCAGTTGGACATATTTCTAGCAAAGAGCAGAACCTAGCACAGCTAAACTGAACTCACATCCCAGCGCTCACACGTATTGTTATATTTTAATAAAGGTGAACAAAGGTGAACTGTGTCTTCCATATACATCCAGCTGCCTCATGAGGCCCTCCTTCAACCGCACACCAACACAGCAATACAAAAAAAAGGTTGAACAGGTTTCATTAAGACTTTCCTGTGGCATCAAATTCCAGAACACTGCTAACATACTTCTAAACTTCCCCCCCACTCAAATTGCTAACATTACCTCCAGATTACTTCGCAACAACTTCTCTTCATCCAAATCCTTCTTTAGTTTTTCCAGTTCTCTCCTAATAATAGTTAAGATATCAGAAATACAGAATAGTCAGAACAGGGAAAAAATAAAAATCTGCATTACTGAGAACAGGAAGCACAGGCCTTGTTGAAGTTTTACAAGAGGAGTTCACATAACAACTGTCTGATGCTACATCTTATAAATAGAACTTACATATAGGTACGTGCCCAGTAGTGAACTGGTACTGAAATCTGTTGGACTACAAGCTTCCACCAAGTCTCAATACTTCCTACCTATCACTATGTATCTATCTCTAACTTGTCATCACAATTTTAAGTAGACTACTTAAAAAATTGTGTTATTATTTTACTTGGAGAGTTGAATTTAAGCTACAATAACCAGGCAATTTCTACACAGAGAAGAGAAATTCTTTAGAAAGTTCTCCAAACATGTTTTATTACATGTTTTACTATGTTCAGGCAAGAAAGTGGTAAGAATTATCATCAAGTCACTGAAGACCTATTTCATTAATCACCAGAACTCATAATTTACTAGTTTGCTTTGAATATCAACTGATCTTGACTCTTTCTAATCTCTCAAGAGGTCACTCTCAAAGTCATTTTGGTTAGCACCTAGTGATCATTTAAATAGTATGAAAATGAATATCTGTGCTGTAAAACTAAAACCAAAAATAAGGTAATTTTCCTGCAGATGGGTCTTTACTACATTTACTCAAACACCAGTTATGTTTTTCTTCTACATGCACAAAGATGATGGGTCACCATGATCACCAACACGAAAAGCTCAGTAATATCTTTCCCTACAACTGGTCATATCAATACTGCAAGTAGTTGTGCACAGTGTTACACCGGGCCAGCACATGCACTTATGATAAATACCACAAAAAATATCTACTTTTCTTTACAGTGAAAGTACTAAGTGTTTAACAAATATTTTCAAAGAGCTGTAATGAAGGCAGGAGTGCAAAGTAGGAAGGAAAAAGGTACAAATTCCAAAAATACTGTGACATGAAGTTTGCATGTATTTAGGACATCGAGTTGGATCAACTTCTAAAGAATAAAGTTCTGAATTAATAAATTAATATAGGATAGATTTTGTTTTTAAGAAGTTTAGTATTAAAGACATTTGGAAGACATCTGCATATCTCTTTGCATATTGAGAAGGAAAATACTTACCCATGTTCTTTCTTCAGTGCATCTACTAAACTCATCAAATCGTTAATCTGAGTCCTGAGCTCTTCCAAAGAAATTTTTTCATCATCTGTTTCTCCTCTAAGCTGGACATCTCCAGGAAAGAAGTTGAGTAGAACAGAGCTTGGTCTCCGAGATGAAGATGGAACTGGGGGACTGAATGCAGATGGCTGAAAAAAACCCAAAAACCCACAACGACAATCAGTAGACAGCTAAGAAATTAAATCTTTATGAATTGCCCACTTACAGCATACAGGCTGTACTGGTATGGGAGATATATATGAACAAGTTCCCTTAATTTTCTACCCAAAAGGTAAAAAAAAAAAGCAAACAATGTCCAGTTCAAATGAACTACTGTAATATAGAGTTATTTTATACAGCTCTTCATGAAGCATTTTCCTGAGGTTCCTGTAGTCACTAACAGAAGTACTCACACTTCAGTTCTCTAACTTTAAAAAAAAAACACCTGTGATTTAATGGAGCCCATTGGTTCATTAGAAATAATCTTTTGTGCACCTTTCTGATCTGCTCAGTTGTTCTGTCTGTCAGGAGACTAAAGGCTGAGCAGACATGAAGCTTGACTGTGAAATATCACCATGGTTTCATGATACCTGACAACTGTTCTCAAAACTGATGGACTTTATACTAAATTATAAACGAACTTTATACTAAAATTTCTACTGTGAACATTATAGTAAATCACATGGCTGACTTGCATTTAAAGACAGTTATTAGCATTTAGATGGTTGCATCAATCTAATCCAGAAATACAAGTAAGAACAGATTATCTATCTGCCTGGTACTTCTCCAGCTCCTTGGTATCTTACCTTTTTTGTTTCAACTGGCTTTGGTTTGGCACTTTCTTCTTCTTTCTCCACCTTCAAATTTTTTTCTGGACACAGATTTTGACTTGCCTGGTAAACCGTTAATAAAAAAAAGAAAATATTTTCAGAATTAAAAAAAATATTAAAGTAATAGAAAAAAAAAAAAGAAAGAACTGTCACACGTTTCTAAGGATGCAATAGTAAAAAGAAAAAACCCAAAACAACGTAAGCTTAGATTGCCAGACTACCATAGCTCTCTTTCCCTGCCAGTGAGAACTTTCCTTCCTCCCCAGTACTCCTTCAGATAAATTCAAGTCTAACATTGGAATATTGGGCAAGATTTTCAAGCATCTCTGCAGTACTTAACCAGTCCTTGATGTTTCTGGGAGCCTGTAGGTGCTTCCATAAAACACAAACATTAAGAGGCAATAGCTGTAGATGGTAACTGGCATGACTGAACTATTCAACATCTGATGAAGTAGAATTATAGAATGGCTTGGGTTGGAAGGGACCTTAAAGATCATTGAGTTCCAACCCCCCTGCCATGGGCAGGGACACCTCCCACTAGACCAGGTTGCTCAAACAGCCTGGACTTGAACACTTCCAGGAATGGGGTATCCACACCTTCTCTGGGCAACCTGTGCCAGTGTCTCACCACCCTCACAGTCAAGAATTTCTTCCTGATATCTAATCTAAATCTCACTCTTTCAGTTTAAAACCATTACCCCTTGTCCTATCACTACACTCCCCGATAGAGTCCCTCCCCATGTCTCCTCAAGCCCCTTTAGGTACTAGAAGGCTGCTACAAGGTCTCCCTGGAGCCTTCTCTTCTCCAGGCTGAACAACCCCAACTCTCTCAGCCTGTCCCTCACCTCTGATCATTTTTGTGGCTGCCTCTGGACCCGTTCCAACAGGTCCATGTCCTTCTTGTGCTGAGGGCTCCAAAGCTGGACACAGTACTCCAGGTGGGGTCTCACCACAGGGGAGCAGAGAGGTAGAATCACCTCCCTTGTAATGGAACTAAACCTCTGCAGCTTTTTGCATTCCACTCTCAGGTAAACAGTCCATAAGACTGTTTCCAAGTGCAACCCTGTTTCCTGAGAAGTTAGTTCTTAGTTCACTAGTAGGAAAACACACCCATATACTCACAGTACTGTTACTGAAGCGTGAAGGCAGCCTCCTACCAGTCATCTTGGGTCGGTTTGCAGTGGGGTGTGATAGATTATCTGAGGTAGCTATTACATCATCAAAGCTTATCAGATCTAGAAAAAGATAACAGACCACCATCAACACCAGAAGGTTTTGCTGAGTTTTTTTTTTTATTATTACTTTTTTCCTTTAAAAAAATAATCAGAATTCTTATTGTTTCAAAGATTCCCATCACATACACCACAAGAGACACATGAAACAGCTACATGAGTCTGATATATCTGGGAAACCACATTTTCCCCCTTGAAAAAAATTAGGTGTTAATCCAACTAGCATTTAAATTTGAGTTCTCAACAGAAGTGGTGTAATCACATGGCAGCGTAAAACAGATGTAAGTATTTACAGAAAAATCTATTTATGCCTGCTTTTTTGATAGGTGGCTTATTAAACTGTTCTGGAGAGGATACTTTCTTGTCACTAAATTTGCATGAAAACCCACGGTTAGTGACTAAGACAAAAATAAAAGCAACGTGGTAAAGTACGTGTCCAGATTTTGATGAAAGTACATTAACAAGATATTAACTGCAAACATTTCTGTTCAGGGTAGTTTTTTTTCATATGTAGTTTTCTTAACCATTTCTCCACAAAAATAATAAAACTTACCTGTCAACAGATGTGTAATAAGATAGGGTTTTTTTTATTTAAGCATTGACATAAAATGATGGATATTATATATCATTTTACCACACAAATTCATTAGGCTTATTCTGGAGACTCTAAATGTTTAACTGAAATGCCACATAGCATTTACTATGGGCACCAAAACTAACATTCAAGGTTTTGGGTTTTTGTGACAGCTGACTTTTACATGACATTATGATTTATCAAAGAGAAGCTACGATACTTCTTTCCCTGTTTTCTCATTCATTTTGAGGCTACAGGAGGAGGTCAGATAAGAAAAAAAGCTCTAGGAACACTGAGCCAGACCATTCATATCAATTCAGTGTTTGGATGACTTAAAATCAACTGATTAATCCAAGTTCGACTCACACATTGTCAAAGCTAATTGATACTCATAGGAACTAAGTTTTCCACTGAATATTTTAACTAATTTTAATGCCTTCTACTCTGCATTACTAGCCTTGAAGTCCTTAAAATATTCACATCTTTTGGACGTCCCTGAAAGTGCCTTGTTGAAATGCGAGCATTTATAACATTATTTGTTACCAATCAGTTTTGCTGCTTTTTTATTAAAGAGAATGTAAAGACAGTCTTTTGTAAACATGTAATCATATTTGCAATTAAAAAAAGAGGGGAAGAAAAACAAAGAAGGAAGAAACAGAAGAATGATGAATGGCAAGCGGCTGACGGAGAAGAGGATGAGGAAGAAATAAATAACTACAAATGTATTTCTGTTGTGGTTTGTGCCAATAAAATATTTAACTTATTAGAAGTCAAGCAACAGTGACCAAAGGGTATATCTTCACGTTCTTTACTCAGCCGTCACTAACCCACACCAAAATGTAAAACAGGATTGATATTAGTTGTGCATTATTAAAAAGGTAACAAGAATGCAGGAAAAAATAAACATGCCTTTTCCCCCATCCCAGGAATTTTTGCCTTGAAATGCTCCTCCTTTTGTCATTCAGCAGAAATGAGAAATCATTTGGCATCAAATTTAAATAAGAATTTTCAATTGAGTTGCTGTCATAATTGTAATGTCAGCCCTGTCTCCAGGCATACTCCACAAAGGGACATTAAGTATATTGAGAATAGATTAAGAATACTGTGTAGTTCTGAAAAAACCCACAGTGTTTGACGAGGCTTGAAGATGAAGACTGCTACAGTCTTGAATTGTATATGATTTAAATATAGATGGCGAGATGACACTAAAGCCAGGGTTTCCCCTCCACCCCCTATTTGTAAGAGCTTTTAAAGGAAATTACTACACTTGAGACAATTGCTCAGCTTTAAAATGTTACCAGCACATTACAGTCAGAGGGAATTCTGACTGTAATTGTATTTTCCTTTTTAACTTTACATTTTCTTACTTGGATATAGGGAAGAAATTGAAACACAAGCTGGTGGGGATTAGGGTCTGTGGGTTTGCTGGTGGTGGTTTTGTTTGGGTTTTTTTTGTTTGTTTGTTTTATTGTGGGCTTAGGGGGTTTGCTTGTTTGTTTTTCCTTTTTCAACAGAATTCTTAGTTATTTTAGGAGAAAGCTTGGCCCCACTGAAACCAATAAAGATACTGATGAAACCCATTGAAAGTTCACAAGTTACACCCATTTCAATCAATAAAGTGATTTATCAATTAACTTTCTCACAGACAGCCTGTGAGAACGGCTAAAGGAAATACCATCATAGTGCCAAAAGAGCAATACCATGAATCTGGGGATAATTTAAGTCAAATAATGATTTTAAGGCTGAGCAAGAGCACCCTTCTTTCTAGAAAGATGAGCTAAGCTTAAACAGCTACTTAGGACAGACTATTAGAAATGTCTTTCCTGCAAGCTTAACATGGATCCGTAACAGAACTGTTAGGAGCTTTAATAGATACAATTAGGTGAGAGGTTTTGTTAATATTTGTGAATGCTTCACGCGTATTCATAGCAGTGTGTCTTAAAAAGCCTTCACAAAAAGAAGCAAAGCTGAAGAGGCATCTAAAAAATTATGGTTCAAACACCTCACGTGGCTGTGGTTTAAAAACCCACAATAGAAGTGAAACATATCCAGTATTTCAGAAGACAAGACCTCACATGAATCTGCTGAGTAAGAGAAGAGAGCAGGCAGCCCTTTTTGCTATTACTCATCTTGCTGAGATTGCACCCCAAAAATTTAGCGGACATATGTAATCTTTAGAATATTTAAATTTGCAGTTAAGCAATAGTAGGTATTTGCTACAATTAAGCATGTGCCCAATATGGGACGTTCACAAATACTATTTTACAACACTCATAATACTAAAGAATGTAACTATGAAGTCTTTAGCTAATTTGTGCTACAGAAATATAAAGCCATTCAACCTAAATGCATCTAGTGCTATAGATACTGAACACATTTCGCTAGAAAAATTATGTTTGGCTTATCAATAACTAGACTGTAGTTTTTCTTGTTTGTTTCACTGGGTTTTTCATTTCTACAAGCTCCTAGTTGAAAAACATACTTAAAGTAAATTCTTGCTTAACAGCTAACAAAAACAGGCATTCAAAGAAACAAAAAAAGCATTTTAAATTGAAACCCAAAAATTTTAGTATCAATAACTGCAACTGAAAATTACGCTTATGACGTTAAGAAGAGGCTTTGTGTATGGCATAAAGCATTTGGATTTCCTTATAGATTATAATCTTACCAAAATGGAGAAGGGTAGGGTAATTTCCTGACACGTAAGAAGGGAAACATGGCAAACAGGATAGGAAACAAAATCTGGAAAGAAAAGTCAAGGAGAGGAATGTCTAGAAAAAGATTCTGAACAAAAAAATTATTTTACAAAGCAGGAAAAAGAAACATTTGTAGAAGAAACAGAATCGCTTTACATGTTCAGCATGCTACTATTACAGCTTGAGTCTTTTACAGTACTTTAATTCCAACCGAACAGAGAGACATTTATGCAATTTTTCCACATACAGCTTTAAGAGAAGGTATTTCAATATGATCAATGTTTCTGAATGTGTTTGAGTATTTCTCCTTATCTGAAAGAAGATTTAAAGCTTTTCCTTATCCGATAGCTGGGGGCCAAATTTTGGTCTGGGGTGGCTTGTTTTTTTTGTATTAGAGTGAAAGTTCCATGTGTTTGGAAGGAGTTTTTATCTGAGCATAAGTGATACAGTAACACATCCAGCACAATCTTAGGGATAAATCCAAGTAGGAGGACAAGGCTTACATATTTAAGGCTGGATTTTGCATCACTTTTTCAGCTCTCAGCTTACTTTGACCTGGAAGTGCTTCCTTTATACCCTCAAACTCCATTTTTAAAAAGAGGCAATAATTAAACTGCCAATTGAAAAGTCTTTAAAACAAGGCATAACACAGTTAAGTGCATAGTTTTTGCTGGAGAATAAAAAAATAACTTACAATTACTTTAGGATATAAGTAACATAATATTTTTAATATTTCCAGGAGATTTTAATACCTACTGAAGTCCAGCTTTTTGTGGTTCAGAAAAACGTAACTTTGGTATTAAAAACATACATGAACTAACCCTTCATCCTACAAAGCATTTAAGTTTAGAAGCACATTTTAAAATGCTTGGTGGAAAAAAAAGTCAGGAATACATCCTTCTATTCACAAACCACTTCAGCTTTTTAACATGTTATTTTTATCTTGCAGATTAATTTATTAAACTTTAGGATCAATTATTCTACAGCCTGGATATCATAATTGCCTCCGAAAAAATGATCAAGATATACTACAATTTAAAAACTTATTATTACTAAAACCTTTACTGAGATGAAAGGTTGCATTTGAGATATTCAAGCCAAACACTGCAAGTACAATTCACTAAAGCTTTTCCTGCAGTGTTTAGTCATACAATAAAAATAGTTTAGAGTACAAAAAAAAAAATATGCCCACAACAGATGATGTCTGCCTAAGAGGCACACAGATGACTGAAATCAATTGCTCTGTCAAGTAAAGTAAATAAAATTTAACTATATAACAGCAGCTCAGAGAGCCTGATCATCATTGTGGGTGCTTTAACCAGTATCAAGTTTTTTATAGTACAATTTTAGATGTAAAGAGCTGCCAGGCTTGGCTCAAGGTGCATTAAGCAAAGCCAGAAGCATGAAACTGAAATGTCCAATGCTCCATGCTGGCCCAAATTTAAGGTATGATAAAGTCATAATCTAGAATAGCTATGAACTTAATCACAGAAAGCTGAAGGCAATGGCATTACTAAAAATACGCAAGTTAGCTAGAAAAGCAAAAGTTATCTGAAATGCAAGAGCAGAACAAACGGAACCAGTCAGTAAGGAAAAATTTCATAAAAACGCAAGATAAAAGCGGCAGCAAAAAAAAAAACATGCTTTCAAATCAGAAGAACAAACCATTACCTATGTTCCTTTCTTCCTGTCATCTATTATAACTCAGAGCTCATCACCTGCCTCTGAAGAGCCTACTGACTTCTGCTCATCACTTTCTGACTCCTACCTTCAGCTACCTAGAGCAGTTCTAAAAAAATATCTTTCTATTGAACTTTCTATAACTGCACTTGGTTGCTTTTTGAGTAAATTCCTTAAAAAACTTATTCTAACCTTGTAAAATACTGCAATCCAAACAGAAAGACTCCAAAGAAAGTTTTACTGTTTTCTTACCTGATTCTTTAGAGCTCTTTACCACAAGTGAATCTACCTCTACTGATTTTGGTCTAAGTGGTAACGGTTCAGAGTCTAACTTTGGTTTTGCTACTGGCTCAACTTCAGATTTTGGTCGAAGAGGAACAACTTCTCCATTAGATCTGTAGCAAGAAAAAAAACAAAACAAGACATACCTAGTTAAGAGATGAAGTAGTTTACCACTGAAACATACCAAGAATTAGAAGTAAATGGAAAAATTTCAGTAGATTTTATAATTTTCTAAAGCCTTGCTTAAAATCAAGTCTTTCAGAGAGCAATTCTCCTCCTACAAAAGCCAATTCTCCTGTTCCAGCTCTCACAGAGCTGTAAGACAAGTACAACCCCCCCTGTAAAAATAATCCAAAACTTTTACTACAGGGTACATTTTGGCACTTAAATCTAAAGTATTACACTCTGGTGCAACAGAAGACAAGAGAGCTGAAAAACACCCTCAGTAATGTCTCTTGAAATATTCAGAAACATACTCAGACTCCTTGACATCAAAATCTTTCTGTAAAGAAAAAAGTTGCCAAGAACAAATGATTTCTTTCTGGGTACAGAATAATAGCACCTTGTATATATGGCTTCTATTCTACCACGGATTCTTTGCGTATCTGGTCACATCATCCAGGGACAAAAAAACCCACCCGCCATCAAAACAACAAACCAAAAAAAGCACCAGGAAAAAAACCACCAAAACAGATAGCATAACAATCAAGTTTATAAATGGACCACATGTCAGTTTCAATGTGTCCCTGTCATTAACTCATCTCCCAAATCCTTTATTTGGAAGTTGTATTGCAGTAAAAAAAAAAAAAGCTAGCAGCCCTGTCTTCCCTACTTGTCCAGTAACTCAACTGAGAATACTCAAGATGGAGCACAGAGACTGGATGTGGTTCTGTAATAAGTGCTTTCTTCCCCAGAAGAGCACATGAGCTACGCTGAATACCTTGAGCACAGGTACCAACTGTGCTCAACTTTTCCTCCTTTCCATCTATCTTATACTACATAAACTGCTGAAACACTGAATATTGGAGCAGATCAAATCTTCAGGTTTCTTCTAACCCAATAATAACTCTCAAGTGCCACATCCACAGATTCTTTTACACTGTATTGCTACTGTAGCTACAACTTCTTCATTACGAGTTAAAGCAGAACAGCCCACAGCTTTGTACCTTCATCTGCCCCCTCGTTAGTTATGCTGTAATATTTGCTCTGAGATGCAGTCCATCTCTTTAAGTAGAAAGTCATAAATTTACATTGATAAAAACTTGGAGAAGCAAGACACCGGTAAGTGTAGGGCAGAACTTATCCCTGTGTCCTCTTCACCCTTAAAACACAAGTTTCTTCCCACCTCATTCATGAAGACAGAGCAATAAATCAAATACAATATACTTGGTGTATACAATTTAAGTTATACTGACTTGGATACAGATGATGACAAAATAGGTTTTTCTGGACGTTTTGGGTGCAGAAGCCCTGCTCTCAGTAAGCTGTTGGTCTTGCTTGGAGGAATAGGCTTCTTGGGTGGTACTTGAGGAGCTTGTGGCTTCAAAGGCTTCTGATCTGAAGCTCCCTTTTCATCTGACCAAAAAAGTCACCATAACATTTTAAAAACCCATGTTGTCTAGAATTCTTATGCCGCTAATCAATTAGAAAGCAACTGCTGTCAGAAATACTTTCTTTGAAGAACAAAGTGAAAAAGATATGCAAGTGTCTTAAGTGGTACCTTATCAAAACACACAAACTACTAACCTGAACTTAAAAACCATTATGTTAAAGTAAGCAAAAAGTCTTTCTACTGACATGAAACAGTAGTAAGAAATTATGGATTCACATTACTGCACTGCAAATGACAGCTAAGAAGCAAGAATCTCTCTGGACTGGTACTGCTTTCCTTTTTCTATGAATTTACCTTATCTCCTCTTAAAAAGGTAGGGTTTGGTTTTTTATTTTGTTGTAACTAGACTTCTTCCATACACACAAACAGCATAATTTATCTATGGAGAAAAGGGGAAAAAATGAATACTTATCTGAATAACTGATTTTAGATAAAGTCTATTTTCCTACAAATTCAAGATACAAATTAATAAAGTTAAAATTATTGTTCAATGACTGTACAACCTAATTGAATGCTGTCCTTACAGGGCAGTGAATAAGTAAACTGAGGGACGGGGAGACTGACCTGCAGCTTTGATTCTCCCCATCCTCCCTTCTTTGCTTTTAAGCAAGTGTCGGTATAGTAAAATGTCTAGATATGCTACAGATTTGGGGGCAGGATTGAAAATTTGCTTCTGCTCCATCCCAGTTAAGTGCCTGAACTGGCAGGTCTACAACTGACTTCCTCTGGACAAGTCCTGCCACAAAATGAAAAAAAACACTGATTTTCTTTCACAGGAATATTTGGAAGTAAACAGATCATAGAGATACTTCTGCAAAAAAAAATATTATCCAGGGCAGAGCTATCTTCCTGCTTTGGGCCATTTGAATATTATGAGAAGATATGAACAAAAAACCTAAACTGGTTCGTATCTCCTCCCAGTCTCCCTTAGTACTGAGTAAAAAACCCCAAACTACTGAGGTCTGTTTGTGGGGTTGTTTTTTTTTGGGGGTGTGTGTGTGTGTGATTGGACTTGATCATAAAGTTCCCTTCCAGCCACGAAGATTCTGTGATTTAGTGATTTTGCCACATGGTGGTGCTGAGTGTCCTGTATAAAACAGGCTGTTAGCAGTGATGGCCACTTCCACCTACTGATCCTATAGGCAAGATTTCAATTTCAAATGCCCAATACCAGTTAGTGTTATTTAAGATCAATTACTTCATTTTAGCTATGCTGAACACAAGTTGAGAATTATGCCTTCTGTTTTTAAGAGTAAGTGAGCTCATTAACACGGCAGAAAAAATTCCATCATCAAATTGTACTCCTGAATTACCATCTGTCAGTTTTTCCTTCAACTACTCCCACTCAAAATCCGAATACTAAAAACCCTCTGCAGCTAAGCAGAGAAAGTGAATACCAAAAGGTCAAGATTCATGAGCACAGAAATCCAATGATCCTGCTGGACAAAATGGCACGCCTCTCACTTGGATTTTGCTCCACAATGAAAAAGATAAGCATTGGCTAAAAATAAGCAGTTTAATAATGGAAGTAAAAATACTGAAGACATTTAAACTGAACAAGAATTTCTACATGACACCACTAAGTGTCCTTCACTATTTCTACAGAAATACTTATAGAAGTAGTGCTTTGAATTTTTCATCAATTTTCGATAGCAAGTAAAGGCAGGTTTATCAGTCTCCCAACAGGCATTAAAAAATTACACGGTTTGATAGCTTGTGACTAGAGCTGCTCAATTAAAATTCTTTTTGAAAACTAATTACTATACAATTTCATACTTAATTAATTTAATCACTAGTATCAACATGGTTATTTTTCCACAAGTAAAACTGCACTGATTTAAGGGCACTTCTTCTAGAAAACACTGCTGCTATCTAAATAAGTAACTTTTAAGACCTGACCTTCAGCCAAACACCAGACAAACTTCTCCTCCATCTTTTCCTGCACGACAGTAAAGGGCAGTTCTCTACCTTACTAATTTTTTCAGAAGCTTTCATGTTCCTAAGCATTTGGAATGGCATCATTTCCTGTATTCAGCCACAAACAGTTGAACTCAACTATGCAAAGGTTAGCATCATAGTACAAACAGAACCAGTCTAAAATTAAACTTAATTCAGTTTAAATAAACTGAAAACTTATAAAGAGCCCAGTGATCAAAATTTCCAGAGTCATGCAGCTGATCTCAATTCACACCTGAAGATGCTGTTCCAACAGAATAAATAATTTGTTTGCCTGCATGCAGAGGAAACAGCTGATTTTAACAAGTATTCTTCACATGAAACACCTGAGAACATGCTTTGTTTAAAATGTGGGTTATAGAAACTACCCAAGGAAGCCAAGAAACCCATAGAGCAGGCTTCTGTGTCCACATGCTGCTCAGCCATGGTCAGCCACAGCTCACCATCCACAGAGAATGTTTTTCTAACATGGTTAAGCTGCAATAACATTAGAATTTCTTCTTTAAGATCCAACCAGCATGCCTGTTTAGCTTCTGACTTTTAATACAACCAAAACAATTTGACTTAGCAAGTTTTTCAAATATAAAATACTATTCTATGATAACAGTAGCTTTTCTTCTGAAAAAGGCGTCCTTTAAATTTTAAGAATAAAGTGGTAAACATCTCCAAATTCTGTGGAACTGGAAAACATCGAACATAGCAAGAATTAACAGGCCAAGAAAACTCAGTTTCTGAGCATTGTTACTGTAATGTCTGTCCAAGGACTGCTGCAACAGTTCTGTGTATTTTTCTTTTTTCTATCAGAGATTTTGGCCAAAACATTCAGAAGCAGCAGCAAACGCCTTCATTTCTAATAACTTACTATTTAAAACTTCAGTTACTATCACAGAACTAAACTTAATTAAGCAGTAACTATATTATGCAGTGCAATAGACATTTTTCAGAATGAAGATACAGAGCAGCCAAGCTAAAAACTATAGCTCGTTTACAAGAGCTGAGTCTGAAGTTCACTACGAAGAAAACCCGTCTCACCTTTTTCTTCAGGCCTCAAAGGCAGCAATTTCTTCTCTCCAGTTGGCAATTCAGGTTTTGGAGCTGAATGCAAGAAACAAACCGTAGACGTTTCTCAAAAAGCTTTAATTATCTTAGTCACTAACTAAAAATATGACATACACCAAGTTATGTTTATATTTTCTCCTTTGCAAGGAGTGTAACACCATTTATAAACACTCATCTGAGTCCAGCAAACAGTAGGCCTGTATTAAAATGTTTCCAAAGTAGGCTCTATCATAATTCTGAGAAATATATAGCAGCAGTGTAATACATAAAGCATAAAAAGTAGCCTCAAGCTGTGACTATGGGTGCCTGAATTACTAGGAAATACAAAGCTACTTCTGAATTTTCTTTTGAAGTCATGCACAATATTAAATTGTGAAATTTAATATTTCTCCTCAGAAATGTACCGCCATATGTACACTACATACCTGGAGTTTTTACTGGAGGTGGAGGTTTCTTTGGCTTCTGCAAAATGCAATTAAAAAAACAAAGTCAGAACAAACAGATAATCTCTATCAAAGATGGGCTTATTTGTGGTTTGTTACGCACCCTGTAATGTCTAGCTTGTTTACTAACTGATTTCAAAGTATTTCACAAAGGAGGCAATCAATTCACAGAGAGAAAACACAGAACTGGAGCAATTCCTCTAATATCTCCCAGGCAAGCAGGTGCAAAAACAGGAACAAGACGCAGGATTCTTAAACCTTAGATCAGTGTTTCAGCAACAGGCATAAGCTGCAGAGGTATGATGAACTAAAAATTAAGAATCGCCTCTTTTCTAGTCCAAATAATTGCTCTGATTGCACCCGTTTTAACTTCAATACTCAAACCTCAATTTGGGTTAATACAATGTGAGTTTGAAGTAGTAATCAGGTAAAATTTTGAACCAAAAATGGTCACTTTCACTGAAAAAAGAAAAAAGGTTCTAAACTAAATATCGTAAGACCTATTTCAATTAATTGACTTCTAAATTACAACAAAGTAGCAGCATTGGCAACACTAACACTGCAGTTACACAAAAAAACATTGTTTTGAGCTTCCTTATCACTGTATATTTAAGTGGGGAAAGATGCACAAACTACCCTAACGATTAAAAGTTTACAAAGTATTACAGCGCCGCAGCTTGAACATTGAAAATAACTCTTTTAAAATGCAGCCACTCATTACTTTCCTTAAGCTGGTAAAATGGAATTTGAATCTCTCTCCCACTGAAGGAGCACTGGCACCTCTCAGGACAGACATCTTGAGCCACCTCACCCTCAGAAACTGATTCATGAAAGCTCTTGAAAAGAGGCCTCTTTATGGTTGTATGAAGGACAAGACTCACTGACAAAACAATCAAGAAAGCCTACAAAAAACACTTGTTCTTTATACAAACACTACTGAAATCATATAGGTTGAGGCTAGGACAGCCCCTCCAAAAGTGCCTCGTAGTGGGTATTTTTGACACAGTTGCTATGGATGGATTTCACTTCTGTGCCCCCACCCCTATTGAATAAGCCCTTAACGCAGAAAGATTTTATTCTGACAAGTTAAATGTAATTAAATAAGCACGAAACCCCATCTTAAATGTCTTTCTCTTGTTTCAGAGAACACAAAAGCTGGTGAACTTAAGTAAAAAGACCGTATTTTGTTTCTTTCCCAAAAAAGTAAATGCATTATCCAGCTGTGCAGCAGTGCTGCCTCTATCAAAAGCAATTACACTGGGAGTTCAGCACCCACTTGCCATTCTGTGATTCCCATCTGTGTTTTTGTTACGTTGATATCAAATAGCCGATTAAAATAATCGGCCATTCAGCTCCTTGAACTTCAAAGCTGCTCAGTGCAAGGTGAATCCCTGTACTCAGGCACACTACACGAGGTAGAATAAAGGACCAAAGCAAGGTCTGTCTACAGGAAACATCGTTTATTGCAGAAGAATCACTTTTTCCCCCCTCTTTCAAGGGAGCAAATCTGTATTGTGGAACAGCAATACTACCCACACACCCCTCAAACCAAGTCAGCCATACGGTACAGCATTTATGCTATCCTTGCAAAGCTGAGAATGAATTTGAAAAGAAAACGCTGACTGGGATAACTAGGACTTTCTGTGTATGATAGGTACCTGACGTTAAATGCTAAATTAATCACTATCTGTCAGGTTGTATCTAGCAATCCTCTGTGAATGTCTCCAAATTCCAGACCAAATGGCACTAAATTGCTATGAAACTGTTCTACTGAAATACAGGCTTCAATGTTTAGATGTCATGGAGCTGAAGGAGCTGAATCCGTCCCATCTAGGGATGACGCACATTTGTGAATTGACGCAACCATCTTTGCTACATAACCTGGTCCAGAACCAAAATGTCCCACTAACATCCACAAATAAACAAAAAAAAACACACCAAGAAACAAAAAACACTCAAAACAATTACAAGACCAAGAAGTACCACATGAAAACACAAATTTCTACAAGTTAGCACATAAGACGGTGAAAAAATATTTCTAGATCTCACCTAAAAGTGATCCTTCATGCACTGCAACCTACTGACAATTTTGCAATTGTAGTTACTTACAGGACTACAGATAGAAGAGATTGACTGCTTATCTCCTTTCAAAACACTAAGGATTTAATTCAGTAATCAGTTTAACCTTTAAATCTTTCTTCTTTGATAGAGCTAATTCGAGATAAAGTTAAAGACTATCGCAATTGTAATAGTATTTTAAGCAGCACAATGAGCTGTGAAGTCTTTTATTCCTTGCATTTCCATCAATTCCTTTTTATGATACTAAATGATACATGTAAGAACTTACAGGGAAGTCTTTATCAGACTCTTGTATTTGAACTGCAATATTATCTAGGAAGACTCCTTCTTTACCATTGAGTTCTCCTTTCCACCAGCCTGGCTTTCCAGTGTCCTAAAAAAAAGAACAGGACATTTCAATCAATATTTAGTTCTTCCCCAGAACAGATACAGTTACAAGAACACCATTTTTGCTTTTACCCACAATATAAAATAATTGCTTGTCTGAAATACTGCATTTATAAGAGGAATACTTTGGCCATCTTTGGCAGGGGAAACAGCTGCAGATCAGATCAGGTTTGGTCACTTTTTGTTTGCTTTCTAAAAAACAGGATGAAATTATATTACATCATATATAAAATAAAGGCATAAGGATAAGATCTGCAAAGGGAAGGAAAGTACATAAACCCAGTTATGACCCGATCTTGACCAGCAGCTTATTCAGTAAATACTTCAAGTGCAATTGGAGTAACACACAATTCAACTAAATAAAAGCGATTCTGATGTGATTGGTCAGGTCCAATGGTTTGAAAAGGGTGAAGAAGCAAGAGATATACCCTACTCTGGTTTAAAATAGCCACATTAAGATATAAGGAAAAAAACTATGGAGAATTAAATCAGTGGCACAGAAATCCATTACGTGATCTTACTTGATTGAGGCCTCAGTCTGCCCGTAACAGAAAGTATGATGCTATTTGAGTATTTTAGCAGTGTAAATAACAGCTTTCCTCTGTGTCTCAGATCCAAAATACTGCAGATGCACTGCTGTGTACAAGTCCAAGGGGATTACTGCTGACATGTGCCACTGTCAGCAGCACCAAGTAGTTCATCCCAAAGTTGGGGATGAACAAAAACAATTCAGCACTCATTTCAGCTGAGATGTGGGACAGATGAAGGAGGAGGGGGGGGGAGGGGAGGGAAGTCAAATAAAATAATTCAAGAAAAAATACCACCCCACATTAACCTAAAGGAGGGATCAGCAGGAAAAAAATCCAAATAGATAAATAATGCTGAAAATAAAAGTTTGCTAAAGTTTAATTTTCTCCCTCTGACACCTTTTCAATGAAGTACTACAGAGCCCAATTTCATTAACTTCTGTATGGTTATTCTGAAATAGCAAGTATCTCTAACACCTGGACTTCATTCTCCTACTTAAAACATTTGCTCAGTTTTCTTCGTAATACCTACATCAGAATTTTTAAGTACAGATACTAATTCCTTATCTTCTGATCCAATAATACTTTCCAACTACCACGTCTAGGTTAGCCTGATACATCACCAGAGGAAAAGTGCAAGTTCTGGAGGTGAAAGGGCTACTTGCAAAGCTTTTCCAGTTTCCTCACTGAAAAGGCATTTGGTCCTGAGTGTACACTGATCCGACTGGAATCTAAGATAACTTCCTACTCTGGAACGATCTTTAAATATCTCCAAGTGCAGGAGAAAAAAAGTTGACTCTCACACAAGACAAATACGTCTCCAGGAGTATTTAATCAAGCAGGCTCTCTTGCTTTCCTATTTTACACATTACCTTCTGGTAAAGCTATAAAAATGGTTAAAGCAGACCAAATTTCTTACCTTACTGATTATTTGAATGATCTCCCCTTCTTTAAAGCTGAGTTCATCATTTGAGCCCTCATAGGAAAATATCGTCCTGCAATATTCCTTGGCTGAAACAAAGCAGCACAATTAACTACATTTGCATATCATGAGTAGTAACATACATAATACCAGCTCACGCTCTCTGAAAGGAGAGCTCAGAAATTAACACTATAATCATACTTCCCTTCTAGACCAGCCATCTGAGACTGCTTTACAAAGGTTCAGTATGGAATTCATATCACAAGAAAAATAATATGGATGTACAGAGCAATGGAGATAAATCTTTGTGAAGTCAGTAGTTCAAGCTCTAAAACACTTTTTCCATAACAGCAACTTAATTCAAGTGCTCTGACTTCCAAGGGAGAGCAAACTATTCAGTTAAACTTGTAACAGCCTATCAAGCCCTTCCCATAGCATTAGATATTCCATTTTGAGCTACTTTTAGACAAAAATGGTTTCAAACTTTTCATTGAAAGTTTACACTATCTTCTCTCAAAATTGATCCAAATTTCAAATTTGCAATCCTAATTAAATACAAACAGTTGTTTCAAGGATCCCTTATTAACACTTCTGTACAATTACAGAAACTTCCAATACCCAAGCAGCACTTTTGCTGAAACTCTGCAGTGAAATCAAGTAACCGAAGGAAAGGAATTCCTTGGCTAAGCACCTGAAACCAGAGCTCATCTGAGTGATCAGCTCAGACAGTCACAGCCTCTTCTGCAAAAGCAGAAAGAATAATTCCTTTCTTTCCATTTGGCACAGTTCAATAACTAGTCCATTTAAAATTGTGATAACGATTTCAGGTGAAGAAGCAGGAGGGTTTGTTTTCCTTTCCCACACTAGAACAAAACCAACATGAGAACAGCCAAAATACATCAATATAGAAGTCTTGATCGCAAATCTTTTCTTTTTTTTTTTTTTTTTCATCTTTTATAACCCAGCATATTTAAAATAATTTAGCAGATAGAACGTCTGGATTTCTGTATCTGACAGATTAAGGAAGAGGAAGCAAACAAAAAGGACTCTGATGCGCTGCCATGACCGATCAGGTATTTGGCACTGACAACAACGAGCAGCTCCATCAACCCCCAGACCAAGAGCAGCACAACATCATCAGTAGGATCCCCTGATCCTACTGATCCTTAATGACCACCTTTGGCTGGCTGGCAAGAAAATGAGTTAGCTGCAGTTGAACCTTTTTGTAGGATTTTGTTTAATGCAGAAACAAATCTTTAGTTAGAAAAGGTACAAATTGTATTTTTAAATGAAAACATACCTTGGTCAGTGCCAACCATTATGTTCAAATGCAAAAGTATGTCAAGCTGAAGAGATAGATATGTATAGATATATACAGATATGTAATTACTCATGACATGAGTAATCCCAGGTACCAGAACTTGCATTATTTTATTGCCTTATCTAATAATCAAAACTGCTCAACTATCGATTATGGTGGTTTGTGAAGAATTACAGAAACATAAGCAGAACCATGTCAGAGATGAACGGTCAAATCAAAGTCCAAAAAAAGCACATTGACTCTAAAAAAATAAAATAAAATAATTCAACATGCGTACTACAAATATCTATCAAATTCAGGCATTTTACTAATTAGTAGAGAATAAGTGTAACACATTTCTATATGTCTTGATTCTGTAAAAATACATGCATTCCTTTACTGCCTGGGGATTCGGTCAGCACAGCTGAGCTACTCAATCCTTCTTTTCTCTCTTTCTCCAAGCACTTCTCCCCTCCTCACATACACCAAGTCCCACAGCAGACAGAAAACTGGGCCATAACAGGAACCTTTCACTCTGCTCCAGCTGCCAGGAAGGCTGGGGACAGGCAGCATTGCACCCTGCAGGCTGCCACTGTCCCCAAACGTACCACTCAGCATCACCTGAGAAACCCAGCCCGGTACATTAAAAATATGAACAATTTCCCACTTCAGCATCTCCTTTTGGGAGCCTGATGTTCTACCAGGAGTTAAGACAAAGAAAGAGTCCAGTTCAACTTTCCATCTAAGACAGTATTTACAAACCAGTAAATCTGAACTTCAGTAAATATTTTTAACAAAAGGTATTTTAAAACTGAATCTTTTCCAAAGACTTGGGACTAACACCACAGTAGCGGAAATCACAGATGCTGTATTCTAACATAATGGGATAAAGAGGACCCAAATTGTGATTATTTTATTTTTTAAACAAAATATTTTTACATACTTGCACCAGAGGCCAAAACAAGCTTCCCAGAAATTGAGGAGCCACACCAAAATAAGCCACACTAGTCTAAACATTTTAGAGATCTCTGTTTATTTGCTAACATACTGCACACATTTTATTTTAGACTTGCTCTCTCAAAACTGAGGATGATATACATAAACTCTAATACGGTTTATATTAAAATAAAAATACTAAAAAAGAAAACTAAGGTTTCTTCCAAAGATTGTAAGTTCTTAAATGGTGTCTGTAGGTATTACCTACTGATGTTCTCCTACAGCATCTATTACCACCACACTGAAGTTCCTCTCTGATGTATTTGTTTCCCTGGGAAGCAGAGACTTAGCACAGCTACTGGACTGGTCCCATTTTTTGCTTTTAGCATGAGATGCACCTGAAATTATGAAAAAAGCTAAATACTGGATGTTCTGACTGCTCCGTGCTGAACGTTCAGATTTTTTAAGGCAGACCTGGGTTATTTTTATGCAACATTTCAGAACAAGCCAAATTTCCCAGTACCCAGGGCTACACACTGTTGCTGGTTCTTACAGCAATAGCTCTGAAATGGTTTAAAAGCAAGATCCCAATATTATCCTAATTTTTCATTTTAGTAAAGATTTCAAAGATACAAGCAATCAGCTTTCATCAAATGCATTGTACACATTTGATATAAGTTTTCCCATTGCAAAGAATAAGTATTAACTACTATCAAGCCACTAAACCAAACATTTCTTGACAGTATCAGCTCTTTGTAAACATGGTAATGCTATTTATAGCTATTCAATGCCAAAAAATGGCTAAAATGGCATGGATGCCCTATATAACTCTATAGGTACAGATAAAACAGGGCTCTGACTAACCAACCTGCCATTTCATTTGTGCCAGACTCCTGAATACAGACAAGACGACAACTGTTTCTTGCAGTTTTCTTATTTTTGTAAATTATGTGCTCCATGTAAAACAGCCCACTTGCACCAAAAATAAGGTATCTCCATACAAAACAAAAATATACTGGAAATTACAATACAGAAATAGAAAAAACATCCGCTCTGGAACCAGGTGAAATGAGCTGTCTACACATCACATAATTGAAGTTAATTTTTCATATGGGGTTGGCACTCCCACAAGATGTTTTGGGTTGGGCTTAAAAATATCTCTCTAGATAAAATGAAGCAATTTGATAGTTAAATGAAGTCATAAATTCTTAGAGATAAGAAAAATAAAAAAGAAGTTATTATAAACAGAACCAGAATGGAACTGGGTTATCTAGGGAACAGACTTCAAAACAAAAGCACCAGTTTTCTGATGCAAGAAGCTGTGCCTACAGTTATGAGAGCACACTGGGAACTCCACAGTAAATCCTGAGCCTAGAAAGTAATTTTTATAATCTAGGGACAGAAACTGAGTTAGGGGACTGTTCCATAGCAAGAGACATCCCAGCTGAACACTAAAAGATAGGCACAAAGCCAGTCAGATTGAGCATGTTAACGTAGGAAATTAGTGCAAAGGGGCTGCTGCAATTAAACTTCATAATCTAACCTTATTTTGGTCTAGGAAACAACCCTACAAATGGTTGGTATTCATTTTCCACAGAAACACAAGAAAAATCTCCTTTAGACTTTTGCATTTGTGTAACTCCTTAAAGGTACAGAACATTACACAAAAACCCAGTATACACAAAAGTTTAAGATTTTAACACCACCAAATTGACAACAGATGGTAATAGATGCACCAAGTAATAGAAGTACATTTCCATCAGCCTTACCTTTTGGTTTACTTTCCACTTCTGATTTTGCTGCTTCTGATGAGTTTTCAGGTTTTGTTGTACTGGGAAAATGAATTAGCTTTGTTCCAGAGGGCTGGTTAGGTAATGGCTATATGAACAAAAGAGAACTTTGTTAACAAAAATGCATTAAGGGTTTTATTTTTTATCAGGCTACAGGACATACTCAGGTTTTCGGTAGTTGTGATGATGCGAATGACCATCTTCAAGAGATTCAATGAGGTTTCCCATTAAGTACTTAACTTACTGTAGTTACTTCATTACAGCCACTGTAATAAGAATTTTGTCTACCGATTAATGACAGCACAGGATGTTGCCAGATACGTTTTTGCAATGGTGTTCCAGCAGTCCCAAGAGTTACTGTTCCATTACCCTGAAAATTGCCTCCTCCAGCACAGAACAGAAGCAGTTATTTAACAGCTCTACTGAAAGTAATTCACTAACCACCTTTACTTTGCACTGGAATAAAGCAGGAATATTCAGTAGCCATACACAAACTCAGCTGAACAAACAATTTTTGAACTACTCAGACAAATGTAAGAGCACATGAAAGCCCATCCCAGCTTCCTTTCACTCCGAATGATTCCTACAGAACAGAAGCAGAACACATAAATGTCACTAGAGATTTCTCCCAAACCACAGACGCATTATAACCAGTAACTAGCTTCAGAGTTAACATCTAACCAAACTAATTGTTCCAATATTTAATTTATTTTCCCCCCAGGAGACTTACTGAGCTGCCAGAAATATTCAGACAGCTTCAGCTGCATTCACTTCTTCACAGCTCTATGAGCTACCGACACAGAATACAATCTTACCGTCAGTGCTTACCTGAGCAGCCCTAATAGTGCTATTGATGGTAAAAATCCCATTGCCTTTAGTTACTCTGTTCATTTTCATGCACAGTTAAACTTCACAGACTTTCTACTGTCAAAGAAACCAGATTTACTCTCCTTAAAACCAGACGATGCCTGTGGGCTGGTGTTTGGTACCTCTGACATACCGTAGAGGAAGCCACGGTCATTTGGGGACATTCTCAAGAGTACATATGCAATTTAACTCACTCCAGAATGCCATATGAAGGAAGCACTAAAATAACCCACCTATCACATTAAACAATTCCAACATGGAAATAGTTCTCTACATTTCCCCCTTCCAAAAGGGGATGCAATTAGAAATACGAGAGGAAGTTTAGGCAGGTGAGGTATAAATAGCCTGAGCACAGGCAGGATGCTGGGACCAGCTCAAACCTCTCTCTCAATCTCTTGCTGAAGCATATATACTCTGGAGCACTTCAGACTCCAAAGTGCTCAGCCTTCCTGTGCTGAACAGTCTCCAAATTTCCCAAGAGGAAAAACCCCCCTCTCTAGAGTTTCCTGACAACAGCTTTTTTTCTTTAGTGGCTGAGAGACTGAGAATGCCCCTCCAGCATCCCTCCATCTAACTTCAAAGCAAGCTGAGCACAAATCCACAGCAATCTTCTGTTTTCACAAGATCTTCATGAGAAGTATCTCCCCAGGACTCTCCAGGCTGTTCTGTAAGTCTGCCCACCTTTGGGAGGACTTTGGCAACAAGCATAAGTGGAATATTAAGTGCTAAACTCAGCTGTTTATTTCACCGTCTTTAAGCTACACAAAATGGTTTTCTCACTTCATTTCACCTCTTGCTGAGAAACAGCCTACACCAACCTTCCAGACAAGCCAACTAACAAAATAGAGCGCCAAAATATTTTAGTGTTTATATACAGTCAAATAACACAAGCCAAAATGTCTGAGCAGACTTCACATTAATGGAACATATTTTGGATAGGCTCTTTATACTCCCAAGTTACAAGGTACAAAGTAAGGAAACACACTTTTGAATGATCAATCTCATGGCAAGAAAGCAAATTGAAAGTTAGGTCCTGAAACCCCCATCTAACAGCATTCACATGAAGATGTAGTGGCCCCACAGACTCCTACTGCAAGGGACAAAGCCTGAAGAGGATCAAGGAAATAAAAAATAAAAAATCACAGAATCATAGGATGACTTGGGTTGGAAGGGACCTTCAATGATCATCTTGTCCAACCCCCCTGCCATGGACAGGGACACCTCCCACTAGACCTGGTTGCTCAAAGCCCCATCCAACCTGGCCTTGAACACCTCCAGGGATGGAGCATCCACAGTTTCCCTGGGCAACTTGTGCCAGTGCCTCACCACCTTCACAATGAAGAATTTCTTCCTTATGTCCAATCTAAATTTACTCTTTCAGTTTAAAACCATTGTCCCTTGTCCTGTCACTACAGGCCTCAGTAAAAAGCTTCTCTCCGTTTTTATTATAAGCCCCCTTTAGATACACTGAAAGGACACAATAAAGTCTCCCCAGAGCCATCTCTTCTCCAGGAACAACATATTCCTTAGGAGAGAACATGAGAACATTCCTCGAGCCTGGCAAAATTTTAAAATGGCCAGTGTATTCAATATCCATAAGATATTATGTCTTCATATTCCATGTCTTGCAAGTTATTGTTACAGGAAACCCCAAAATAACAATATGAACTGCTACAAACCTTATCTTTCTTTTTATCTTCCGATTCATTACTGGGTAATCTCGTCTTAAGTTTCACTGAGCCTTCTTTAAAGATATCTCCAAATCCAATACCTCGGACTTTCTTTGGCTGTGCTGGTCCAGATCCAGGTTCACCCCCATTTCCTGGAGAGACCACAGGTGAGGTAGGACCACTGAAAACAGACTCTGAAAGTAAAAAAAAAAAAAAAAAAAAGAAAAAGAGAAAGAAAAAGTTGTTTTAATAAAAAAAAAAGTCAAAGTAACACAGCTGTGTGCACTGCTCTTGATAAACAGCTTTTCTAGGGACATTATTGTGGCTGTAATACTCCACATTGTTTTTTAGCTGCGTATTTAATAGAACACCATTTGAAAGGACACCAGTATTGCATTGAACATGCTGGCAACTAAGTCATTAGGTCACTAATATTTCTTGCCATTTCAATTCTCGCTCTGGCTCTACAGTCTGTTAACGTCAATGTTACGTTTTCCATTAGTTTTATGAAGCATTGCTTACGAGTTCTGAAAACATGCTTTTAGTCCAACATTTAAAAGCCTGTCATTTGCACAGCTATAGCTGCTGAAAGCAATAATCAATAAAGGTACGTAATGAGTCCTACCATTACCACGAAGTGGGGGGAAGTGTATTTCAGTAGCACAGTAATGCCTCTCAAGACAAAGTGAAATTTTCCTGATGCTCAAAATGCACTATCAAAAATACCCGAAAAGAGGTTTCTGCAAATTTATTTAAATAGCTTTTTCACCTGATAACACTTAACCTATTTTAGAAGAGTTAAACATTCAAATCATTAAGAATAAATCATTAATTGTTTTAATCTTTCCGTTTTAAGGGACAATATTTATCCATCCCAAATAAATGTAGTTCAGAGAATTTAATTTAGGTGTAATCTGTAAAAATCCATTTTAGGATGTTTAGGATCAATTTTAAGTGGAGGATCTCTATACTGTTTTCAGTCAATTCAAGTTTTAATTCTCAATTGATATGGTAAACGCTTAAGGTTTCCATGTTAGAGAACTTATGTCTGTGAGAATAAGACTGAGAAAAGCTATTGAACGGAAGAACAATTTTATATCCAGCACTTAAATCAGCTCAACCCTGAATATGACAACATTTCTAGTGATAAAATGCAGAATATACATTTGCAAGATCAAGACCTTGACTGCAATTTTATTACATATGTATGGGGAGCAAGACTGGTATCTTCATACTCAGCATCAATATCTTCCAGAATTAATGTAAATAGTGTTCTTCGGAAACTTGAATTCTTTACAACTTGTTTTAATACAATCACAATATGCCAAACTACACCCAAGATCGAAACTGACTTTGCTAAAGGTTTACAATAAACAGAATACCACCTGTGTCGTCCAGAGCATCCTGTGTTTCTCCATCATCTGTCAATTCCAATTCTTCCACAAAGTTTGAAGGAAACAACCCCGCCTTGCCATTTAGCGTTCCACTCCACCAGCCTTCTTCTACCTGTAGAGAAATATTTCACACATTAACAATAAAGCAGAAGGAAATTCCTATCAATTCCATCCATACTTCACTTATAAAAGTCTACAAACAACTTCGGGAAAGTTCAAATGATTATGATTTCTCTTTAAAGAAACCCACTAAAGCTGCAGAAACAGCAGGCAAAAAGAAGAGAAAAAAAATAAAGTCATTTACTGTCACTTCTATCACTGTAGCAATGATCATGAAAGACGAAACTGGCTCTATGCCAATTAATCCAGAAGAGCAGCAAAATGTTCGTCAACTTTCTCACAGTAAAACAGAATAACAGGTATTACATACCTAACAGAAGAAGCAAATATTAAACTATTTATGAAATAAAGATGCAACTGTTAGCCCGGTTTTCTAAGGAAACTTTTGTGTAGTCTTGCTGTCCATCTGTCTTGTCCAGTTTCCAGAAATCCTATTACCACTGGTGTCGTGTCATTGAGCAGCTTCAACCATTTTTGCTTAAAAGACACAAGTTTCAAAGATGATGTTGGGTAGAACACAGAAGAGTCCTTAAAGACATCCCAGAGTAATGGAAAACTAAGTTACACCTTCCTTCTAACAGGAGGTGACTGGCTGAAAAGCAGATCCCTGGCTCTAGATGTGCCAGAAGGTACAGATACTTTCCTATCGGAGTTGGCCAGTCAATGAAGGCAGCTGAGACACACGAGGATTTTGTGGTGGCACAGCAGTCCTAAGGATAGAAGTTTGTCGAATGTCAAATTTTGTTGGCTTTGCTATTCATAAAATAACTCATTTTTGCACTGGAAATAAACCTGTTCAGGAATTAGGGAACATAATGATTCCAAAGCTCAGTTACGTGTTTTGATTCCTGGTGTGTCATTTACACTGCAATACTCCAAAATTTAATGGAATGTTTACCAGGAATACCCCACGACCCAGATGAGAACAAACAAAAGCGGGGCATACATAAGTTAGAGTGTGAAACAGCGCCAGAAAACTGAGTAAGAACTGTGCTCTTCGAATTTCTGGAGAGTTTTCAAAATGTCTTAAATAAATCGAATGTGTTTGCCTATTAAGCACTATTTAAAATTATAATTAAGATAAATTTTCAAAATATTTCATTTCAATTGCTCTGTTTTGGGACTGGAAAGCTGTTTTTAGATAAGAAAGAAAAGCAACGGGGTGGGGGGAAGGCAGTTGTTTACATTGTCTGTTTTTAGCCTTGTTTTGTAGGTCACCGTCTGACACACAGGCACAGTTTTTAAAGAGTAGCCTACCTCCAGGCAAGCAGAACACATGCAAAGCCTGGCAGCTACAGAGACAGACAGGCAATGAAAGAGCTTTGTTATTTTTGAAGACATCCTGGTGCTCAAATATAGCTTTGCTGTGGATGGTTCAAATTCACAGTTTGGTCCTCTGAAAGAAATTTTAAGCGTGGATTACTGACAAGTGCCAAGCACGCTCTGGTGCCTTGTGCTGTACAAAATACATTACAGAAAACTAAAATGCAAATGCCTTGACTAACCCATGCTACACCCAAGAGCCATGAGAAAGGTACTTTTAATGCTTAGGGTACAGAAAGCGACCCGAGCATCCATTTATTCTCTTGCCAGGAAATAAGGTCAGCAAAGAGCTCAACAGCCGTGGAAGGCAAAGCTACGCCAGTTCAGAGACAGGCAGGAATAAAACAAAAGTTCCTTGAGCGAACTTGCTTCAGCCTCCTCACTGTGCTATCTTTAAAAAAAACCTGACTATATAAAACCTATGTGACCAGAAAAGGTATCTTTAATTAACATTTAAAAAGAGGTAAAAGTTCTACGTGCCTTGGTGGAGAGCATCTGTGCATCTCTGCTCTGGACACTAGCAAAACAGATGACAGTTTCACAACTCTTTATTTTCCATTTTGAAATCTTACCACATGATACAATTTCCACAAGAGGGAGTTACAGCTCTGGTAACAGTACTAATTTTTTTTTTTTTTTGAGTGTGAATTCCATGAACTTATTTCTGAAAATGATGAAAACTCAGACTCTTCTAAACAAAGCAGAGGGGAAGGCTGAAACAAGCCGTTTTGCCAATCTGGTTTTTTTCGTTTTGTTTTTAATAAAAAGTCCCCTAATGGAGTCACATGAATTTTGATTGTGTTTGATAACACAGCATGCCAATACTATAAGCATAAAACTACAAAAATAAATCTGCTATTTAGTGCTGCATCTGACATAAGAGGGGGAAGGTATGAAGAAGCACTAAAAGTTTTACAGCGATGATACAGTTATAATGGGCACTTTGTGCCTTTATTTTGCATGCAAAACCTACATATTGGGTAAATAAAACCCCTTGTGGATTCAGCTAGCACACAGCAAAGGGCTGTCCTCCCTGCAAGGTAATTCTGATCCCTGTAGCCTGCTCTCTTGAATATTAGTCATTTCAGTTCTGAACCCATTGGCCTCTGGCTTTGATTTCACCATCAGCAGTGTCAGTTATAACTACTCCATTTATGAAAACAATTGCAAGGGATAAATACTGAATTATTCTCAGGTGACTGGTAGAACTGATCCCCTTGTGGAGCTGATTTTAGTTTATTTTCCCCATAAAAAAGGGACCAAATGATCTTCCATTGAAGCGACAGTTGTAAGTTATCTGCCTAGATATAAATAGCACCTCTTATATATAAACGGAAGCAAAGTTAGTCTCACAGCAGTGAAGACAACTTACATAAGAGACGTTATGCCAGCGTACTGCACAACCAGTGGATAGTATTTTGTATGATTCTTTGAATTTTTGGTCCATCAGTAGAGTTTTGTGAAGCAGATCTACCCTACACTTGTCAAGTCTGTCCTGGACCATCACGAAACCAGTGTAAACAGCTCTGTACTAGTGGTTAGCTGCAATATTTTTCTACCTGTTAGCATTCGTTACCAGTTTTTCTCAGAAGTAGCAAAGCCTGGGTACTATAAATACGTACTTTTAAAATCATTAGGAAAGGAAGAAACGTGGGGACTGACCCAAAAAATTAGAAGAATAAAATGAAATCCATGTTTCCTTAAGAAACCAGATGAGGAAATGCTTTGATCTTTTTATACTGTTTGGCTACTTGGTCATCTCCGAACACTGAACACCCCTCCCAAAATCATTCCAGGTGTTGACACGTGTGACCCAAAATTGCACCTTCCACAACAGTTCTACTGCACATGCTCTCTCTTATAAACGCTTACACTGGACCATGCGAAGTCATGATTGCTGTGTACGGACAGCATCCACAGTTTAAACTGGTGAGGTTATCCAGGAGCACTCCTTCACGAAACACCCACACAGAATGGTATTTATGAAACTGGGATTTTAGTGAGCAGGTTTTACAAGTCACTTGCTCTGTTTATTCAAAGAGAACAGTTTCTAGAAGTCATTAGTGCTGATGTATCTAAAAGGATAACTTTTTCCTTTCTAGGAGAATGGAAAAGTCCTTCCTGGCAACTGTCGAGATCCTGGGGAGTTAGCACTCTCTTCAGAAGAGGTCATGTGTGTGAAAAACAAATCTCAAAGCTACTAAAAAGCACCACCAGACATATTTGGTCTTCTCCTTCCTCAGACCCTTAGGGAGCCAGGAAGAAGAAATGGCACCAGTGAAGGTCAGAGCATGCCGTGCAGAAGTTTTCCCCCTAGTTCTGAAAAGCTTCCTTCCATTATTGCTCTATTTTTGTGAAAATGGCTTGAAGTATATTGTACCACAGGTACAGATTTCTGTGCTGACTACTGTTACTGTTAGTTCAAAGCTACACAGAGCTTGCAAGAAAGCATGAAACTCGAAAATAATGTCAAATAACATTTTTCACCTAAACCAAGACAGAGTATGTCACCTTAAAGGCAACAGGTCAAAGGGTTTTGGCATAAGCATCCTAAAAACAAGAATCAGAGCCAAACAGCTGTCTTTCAAAAAAGGAACCTCTGTAACAGATCACAATTTATTGCTGCGATGATCAAATGCTTCTCCCAAACACCTAGCATGCATTGATTTAGGACTGGATCCTGAAAGAACTCCTAAATTATGAGCTTTAGCTTCAGAAACTCTACTTCTCATGCTATTTTTCCAAACATCCTTGTAATTCAGGTAATCGGCCATAAAAACAATTTGACTTTTGGCCACATAAAGAGATAATGAGCTCTGTAAAACAGCTTACCTCTTCAGTGATGTCGATCACATCCCCTGGCTTGAGTTCCAGCTCATCCTCGTTCTGCGGGATATACTCAAAGAGCACTTTGCACTGCCGCTTCTTGGACTCTGAGTCGAGGGAAATGGCAAAAATAAGAACACTTGCAAAGAAAAACTAGTTTTTCCCTGCACCCGACTCCTGAGGATCAAGTCTGACCAGAACATCCATGAACCATCCCAAAAAGCTCCATAGCTTTTGCTGCTGGTTTTCCAGTTTGCTTGTGTCACTTTAGGCTGGCACCTATATCTGAGGCAGAACTTGAAAACCACTGAGCTCTACAGACTGCCAATTACAAACAAATAAACACTACGCTGCCAATTATCAACGTGTTGACACAAGCAAGTCAGATAAATCCCCACTATAATGATTTTTCAAGCTATTTCCTGATCAAAATCTGCAAAAATGACAACCGCTGCCAGTTGTGGTGTTAGCACTTGCTTGGAAGAAAATGTGCAAGTTGGAGCCTCCAGCCTTTGAGCAATCCTGAAAGAAATAACAAATGTTTTGTTCTGCACAACACTGACGTGCAAATCGCTTTTCTGCCCTCTAACAAAGACCTTGCTAACTACAGGTCTGAGGTAATGCTAACATTTGCTCGGCTCATATTTCAAAATCCCAACTCATTTTTATCTGCGAACGCAAAAAACCTGCGTTTTCTCAGGGCCAGTACGGAGTCAAGAAATTCAACCTAAGCTTCAATTAGCAGTGGTTGAAAAAAGCAAAATTAAAACAAAGTGCAGTCTTTTGATGTTTGCCACGTATCATTAAAGCTTTGCAGGCATTAAAAAGACAAAATGACATCCCGAGAGGGGAAAGCATTGAAGTGGCTTACAACAACCCCTCCAGACAGAAGCGTGTGAAGCTACAATTGCCCAATTATCCTGCACATCCCCTGGAGTGATGCTGCTGATGAACCTGGAGAGTTTCGGTATTTCTCCTTCAAACAGGAGCCCGTTCCTTCCAACCTTTTCCACAACACAGCAGCCAGCACGCTTTTGAAGGCATTTGTCATCCTGAGCTATGACCCACACATGCTCCCTATCCTCCTCAAAAAACAATCTGCCACAGTTTAAGTGAAAATATGAATCAAAAACCTGAAGTGGTAAAGCTTAAGCTTCTAGGAGCTGTATACATTTACATACTCTCTTACACTCTGTACTCCTTCCACTCTCAGGCTTCAGCAATTAAGATTAGCTGGATAAAAATAGTTCAAAATACAGATAACTGCCTCGAAGATTGGTTCCTGTCTTACTATAGCAGCGTTGAAAGTCCAAAGTCAGACATTTAGCAGACCGACACACCCAGCATCCCCAGTACAAAACATGCCAGGCAGCTCAGTAATATTCAGCAACTAAAAATTGCTGAGAGAGGGCTCACCAAATCAAGAATTTTCTACATGCTGGCATATGGTCTGTGCTCTAAAGAGCTTAAAAGGGGCAGGAAACAAATCAACCAGAAGTATGAAGCTCTGTGGGTTATTTCTAATAACATGTAATCGCCCACATAATGCAGCCTTCTTTTAACTCCACTGAAACTCATACACCAGCCAAGAGGAATTGCCAGGTTAACAGTAATTGCAAGAAACGGTTCACTGGCCTTTACTACCTCCTACAGCGCTTTCAGGGCTTCTCCTTTGGATGAGATTAACTGATACTAAAAAAAGGCAAATGAAGAAGTCAAGGCCATTTAATAGAAAACCTATTTCAGCATTCGCTTTCATATTGTAGCTCTATCTCAATGGAGGGAGGGGAAACAAACCCACAGATGCATCTCACACGCAGAACTCACTCTCACCTGCGGTCTGTTTTCAGCGACACCTAGTTTAGGAAGTGCTGCCTTTCAGCTGTGAAAATCCCTGGATTAACCTAGGAAGCCAACCCATCCGCTTAGAAAACACCTCTCCAGCTTCACCTGGCGCAGCAGCCCTGCTGCTGGGCTGGCAGACCCCAGGCAATTCTGTCTGTTTCCAAAACAACTACGTCAGGCTTCAGGTTTTATTTGTTTTGCACAGTGTAAACCAAATTTAGCCCTTTGTTGCCATAATTTAGCACACCTCCTGTATTTTCCTTTCCCTGAATAAAGGCACCAGCTATTTGATAGCTGCCTGCAGCTTACTAGCATCCTGATATAAAATACCTGAATTCAGCCAGAGCTACACAGGAGAACCACACAAGGCACTTCCCAGGCAGACACAACCTACGTCATCACACATTGGAAACGTGCTAATAAAGAAGCTTAACTTTATTTTTAACGTGGTAAACCTCATTTTACCAGGTTGGGAACCAGAAATGGAAAGACAACTGAGCACTGGAAAGCTTTTGAAGGGAGTGAGCGATTGCCCAGGCGCACAGCAAACAGGATCTGCTGGAGTTGTTTAAACAGTCTTCCAGGAAAGAGGGAACAGCAAGTAAAATGGAAATGCCAGAGATTGTCGTTGTGCCAAGTAAACAGTTGTGCGCTTGAAGGAAGGTGTTTGAACACCACTTTCTTCCAGGAGAATGAAACTAGCCAGGGCATTGCAAGGCTTGAGACCCAGTTGTACCTATTATCTGGCCACAGCCACCAGCACGAGGAGGAGACATGCTGAATATGGGATCGTTCCAGGGTTAGAGAGAGCAGAATTGAGTTGCCAACACCTGAAATAGCATCAGATCGTGTTCCTAGAATATACCAAGATGGAACGACCCATAAGGATCATGTTGATTCCCTTTGAGAGCCTGGTTGCATTAATGTAGGAATTTTCCAGCTAGATTTTCAAAAGCCTGCTGATTCAAACTTTTAACAGGCACGTATGTGCTGTTGCCAGTACACATATACAGATCAGATTCAATAAAATGTAATTTTAAAGGTAACATCTTTAGTTGCCTAGAAGGTTTCAAAAAATTTGTAAGTCTGGTTGTCCCATTTTAAGGCTTTAAAAGAGATCTAGTGGCTCTTCTCCTTTTATGGGCAAAAACTCTAAGCACAAACACAGCAGAAACAGTAAGTTCTGAATTCTTTCTTTTTAAAAAAAGCAAGATTAAATCATAAATGGCTGCAATCCCTTGTAAGGGAGAGGAAGCCAGAGTAATTTAGAGCAATGTCCCTTATTAGAGACTGAGGTGCCCAAATACAAATCAGAAGTCAATTCTCTGGATGCAGGGAACACTAAGTTTTCTGCTCTAGGTTTTAGTTACCTTGAATTAAATACTGGCATTAAAACATAGAAACCAGAGGTACAGAGGTACCAGGTCTGCACTCCTGACCATCCTGGGGGCTGCAGTTACAAGCAAAGGAAGACCATTGCCTTTTCTTAGACACCACCAATTAATTCCACCTTATTTCCCACTAGAAGCAAGTCTACTAAACAAGAGGAACCTGAACTAGAGAGTATTTCCTTATCACAGAGCCGTGAATTTGTAGTAAAACTTCTAGGTTTAGAAGAAATGACCACAAGAAGGTGGTTTTTTTATTATTATTATGAACAGGCCTGCAGTTCTCATTCAGGTACCTGACAGCGCAAACAGAGTTCACATGAAGCTACAGAGCAACTCTCTAGAGCCTGGAATGAGTCTAAATCCTGGTCCCAGGAAAATTCACCCCTGCTGCTGCTGCTAAGAGCTACACATAAGCTTTCTGCCCATGCATCCAGGAGCAGAATTTGGCTTAGAACCAAAGTTTTTCCTCCTATGTCTCTTGCTTTCCGTACAACCTTAAAACTCAGTCAGCCATTAAATAATTCATGTTTTTTTTAAAAAATGCACATCAGCAGCTTATGCAATTGAAGGAAAGGGAAAGGCTACATACTCTTCTTGAAGGTTTTGGATGGGGGATGAGGCTGAAATCCTCCTGCTGGAAGTCCATAGCTGCTCATACGCTGCACAAGGCTGGCTACATTGCCAGATTTCTCCCTCCTGAGTGGCACGGCATCATCCTTGGGCTCTACATCCTTCTTAACTTCCTGAAACAAGAGATTTAAAAGACTGAGAGGCCATTTAAATTACCCAAGAGGTCAGTGTTTTTACACGGGCGCTCCACACACTAACAGATTGCAGCTACTTACCATTTGGTGTGTAATGACATATTATACTCAAAAATCATGGCATCCTGCACCTAAACATACTAAAGGCCTTAATAAACTTAACCCTTCCATACAATCACGTTAGTAAATAGGTACACTGATGTGCTGAGAATTCAGAAACGGGTAGTATTTTAGCCATATACTCCAACCTCTAGAAAAGCAGCTTTATACCCAGAAGTCCCATATCACATCTCTTAAGTCACAACTCATATCTGAAAACATTTTAAAAAATACAAATATTACTTCAGTGACAGACCCAAAGGATAGGCCGCTAAATATAATATTTTAGTATATAAAACTGTATTAGGTCATCATCTCCGCCTCAGAAAGCTCAAAGGTTGTTTACAGATAAGGTGCAATCGTATTGCTGAAAGACATGAGTGGAAAAGAAAGTGAGATACAAGAAATAAAGTGGAAGGAAGAGAGGGGAAAGGTGTAGGAGGGAAGTAACAGAGACATTATTTTTCTGATAGTTGTCTCCCACCTTCCGCTTTCTGAAGTAAGGTGTTAGCACTGGAATCGAACACACCAATCAAGAGTAAGCAACCTATAAACAAGAAAGCATCAGTTCTTCACAGAAAAGGCTAGTTACTCTACAAGGATCAGCTCATTAAATGAGATTCCCCCAGAGAACAAAATACTCTGAAAGAAGGAAATCATCACTTTGCACAAGAAGAAACCCATTAAGTCAGATCAACGGCCCATCTAGTGCAGAACACAGCTCCCAGCAGTAGCAATCCCAGACGCTCTTTAGAGCCCCAGCCTGCTACCCAGATCCTCCCCCCAACTCCCAGAGCACCCATAAGGGTTTCATTAGGGAGATACATCCCCTCCCCTCTCATGTCTGCAGATGAAGCTGTCTAATCTCTTTCTGCATCCAGGGTCCTGCCCACCTCCACAGCTTCCCTGGGGATAGACACCAGACATTCGCTCTCTGCTACATAAAAAAAACTCTTCTCTCTCATCTGCTTTAAGCTGACCCCTTACTTGTCCCAGTGCGTGCTCCCCACCACTGCATTTAGTTTATCACTACCTCCACGGCTGTGTAAACCTTCATCATATTCCCCCTTGGCTTCATCCTCTCAAATGAAGAGTCCCAGCCTTGCCATCCCCCATCTCAAGCTGCTCCATCCCCTTAACCATCTCACTGCCTGTCCCCATCCTGGTCTCAATAGATCTGATGACACTTGGCACTTTATCAGCATTTTGGGCTGTCACTGCACCTGGAACTGATGATTTCAGGGAGCTGAAAGCCAGATATTCACGAGCTGATGCTCAACTCTCAACTGGAAGTTCCATGTAATCAAGGTATGATTACCTATTCTACATTCTATATGTAGATTACCTGTTCTACAATTCTACACGTTACTTGGCATTTACTGGCACCCTTTTTGCCTGCCCAGCTTCTTGCCAACAGCATGGCATTGAACTCCATAAGAGTTTAACAGCACTCACAAAGTGGGAGCATTCACTGTTAAATCCCCTCTCCAGATGACCAGAGATGCTGCACAAAGCTGGTTCCACAACCAACTCCTGAGGGATACCATCACCGACTTATCAGTGATTTGTCATGACGGAGGAGAAGTCCTTTGCTCCTTATTCTTTAAGCAACTTCCAATCCATAAAATCAGTTTTCCTTCTGTCTCAGAACAACCTCATCCCTTCAAGAACTTGATCAAAAACTCTCAAAGACTTTCTGAAAACCTAGGTGTTACATCCACTGAATCTCCTACACTCATGTGTTTAGCAAGACCCTCAAAGCCCACCAGCTTTCCCACCACAGCACCATTGCAGTGAGTTGAGGAAAGCAAACACCCATAACTACTTTGCAACTTTTTGATGATTCACTTCAGAACAATTCTTGCATCCATCACCAGTAGCCACTGGTTAACAACTCTACTAATTGTTTCAGCTACAGCCGCAATGAAATATTTAATAATATTTGAAAACAATATTGGATATATATACATACACACACACTCTTATTAATGTCATGCGAACTCCTAAACATGAGCTTTAATACAACAAAACCCATTCATTGAATGAAATGCCAAAAATAGAGAAGGGCATTCAAAGGGATCCGTCTGGTTCTTCCTTGAACATTAAACCCCAGGCTACTTGCTGTGACTCTCCAGCTGGAAAACCCAGCAGGTCTGGAAAGCTACTGATGCTTCCAAACTACAAACCTCAAGTCAAACAGTCCAAAGCACCTTCTGATTTCCCACAAGAGCAGGACAAGTCAACTAAGCAAAACTAGAGGCAGCACAATTTTTCCTCCCACTCATCCACATTACATAAAAAGCCTTTTAAGAACACAGGCGAGTAGTTCCTGCTGTTACTCTCCTTCATCCACAGGGACTTCACCCTGGAGATTGTGGCTCTGCTGAGATTCCATCTCCCAAGGAAAAAAAAAAACAAAAAAACAACTCCAGAATAGCACAGCATTGTGTCAACCTCCCATTCGAGGAAAAATTTCACATTTCAAAGACTTTGTCAGTCTCGGTCTTATATTTGTTTTTTGGCCAATTACTTGCAAGTCTGATAAACCAGAAGGAACTGGATTTGGCTACAGCTGAAAAGTTTGCCACTTGTAAAACACCTTTTCTAGCTGTGCTACTAACAAGGCCATTCTGCTCAGGAAAAAAAAAAAAACAAAACAAAAAAACCTGATATCGGCAAATGAAAACTTGCCTAGATTGGATCTGCCCCCAGGTTTTTAAAGTTATAATCTTTTGCTATGTGATTTATATAGCCTCCAAAAGCTTCCAGCTGCTTCAGGAACTAAAGCTTCCCCAGTTAACCAGTTTTCCCAATCGTAACACTTCCCAATAAGGAATCAGCTCCAGGCTCCTTTCCCAGGTTTACACTTTGCGCAAGACTTCACATGGGGCAGCTGCAATAATTTTGTGAAAAGCAGAGAAATTAGGAAGACATACACAGGCAGCCTGGTCAAAAACATGATCTACTTTTAATGAATTTAAAAAAAAAAAAAAAAGAACAAGAAAACCCCACAAACCACTTCCAAATGCTAGAACAGGCTATAAGGTAAGCATCAGCTTTATCAGTACATTTATAGGAAACAGACAATATATTTTTTCAAGTCCAGCAGTAGTACCAAACACAGGAAAGTAAGCGATAGTTTACAAACAACAGGAAATTATTTTGAGACTACAACAAAAGATCACAGACCCCATAACAAAAGGAGGAATGCTTGAGTGACTTTCTTGCCTGGCTTGAGTCAGTAATTGAAGTGGTGACAGGTAAGAAGTACTCAAGTCTAACACAAGACTAGCAATGGCAAACACAACAGAAAATATAGTGGAATTAGAGTAAAAGATAGGAGATCTAAAATAATTCTATGAGCACCAGTTACACGAAGAAAACCTGGCAGATTCAAAGGATGAATATTTATTAATGAAGATTTTCATTAGCAGAAACGAGAAAGAACAATTGGACACTGGGAGAGACTAGTACCATCAGACCTTCCCAACACAGCTAAGATAGGGAAGTGGAATACTTCAATAGACAGGTAAAAGAAACCTTCCTAATCCAAGACAGGTAAAAGACAAGAGAATGCAAGGAAAAGATCAAGATGACTATGAGACAGAAACAGGAAAGATTTGCAACAAACAGACATGGGTAAGGACTGATACCAGCCACGCCTGAATCAGAGTTTACTTGTTAAAGAACAGCAGCATTAATTATCCTTCCTCGGAGCATTAGAAACCACAATAAAACCAAATCAAGTTAAAGCTAATTCAGGAATCCCTTGTCTCCACACCTGCATGCAGTCCACTACACCACAAACCTGTATTTCACATCAGTCCTAAAGGAAACTGCTCCAAGATTCCTATCCAAAAAGCTCACGTCAGGATCCTCTGACATTCATACCCACCACCACTGTCATCCTGAGCATCATCGCTGAGCCTCTCTAACCTTTTGGATATACTAAGGTTTTACAAAAGCAGTCACTTCTAAACAAGATACATATCTGTTTGGATCTCTGAAAGTTGACACTAATCAGTTCAAGCATTAATAAACGTCCCATTAACAAGTCTGCAATTTTCACACCTCTCAGTGAACAGCCTGAATTCCAGTGGTTGGAAAATGACACTGCCCACAGGTCTCATCTCTGCATCTGAACCAAACATAAAATGACCCAGGTACCACAGTATCCAACCTGAAAATGCCTAATTGGCTTCACAACAAGGCATTTTTTCTTCCTCTGTTTCTCTTGGTTTTTAAGAGAGCCTCCTACATCCAAGCTAATAGAGTCTGTGCTGTGACAACAACAGAAAACCTCCAGGACGCTTCAGCTTGTTTTGAGATGAGGCCACCATCAGCTGCCAGCCAGCAAAAAAACAAATGAAAATCTGACATTAAGTGCAGCTGGAAATTTCAGTATTTTTATTATGCCAGTCCGCTGCAGTTCAAGGCTTGTCAGTGTTTCCATTAGCAACACAGATTTTATGCATTTATGACTTGGCAGTAGAAGGTCAATACAGACTGTCTCTTGGCATAAAACACACTCAACTGAGAAGTAACCACCCACTCTTTCTGCTGCAAACTACAGCACTAGTCAGAAAGGTTTGAAGTTTTCATAATCTCCACTAAATACGTATTTCACAACACTTCGAAAGTTTGCCAAAACCACTACAGGCTGACACACCAAAATGCATATAGATCTAACTCAACAGCAAAAAAAGATCGGGGAGATCATAAGGGGCTTTTGTTTTAATTGCACCTGTCACAGTTTAACAATTCCTCGGGGAAACGTATACATTTATAGAGAGAAATCTCAAAAATCATTTAGGTACAGTGAAACAAGAATTATTATTCTTTATAAACAGACAGAAATCTAACATGCCTAAATCCACCTATAGCCTCATGATGCTCGTTAAAATAAACCAATAAGCAGGCGGTCCTGACCTACTTTTTAAGGGAGCAAGCACCCAGCCTTCCCCATCGGCCGCCAGCCCGGGCATCGCTCCAGCAGGGACAGCGGGATCCTCCCCGCTTCCCTCCCCAGAAGCCCAGAGCACGACGATCTGCGGGGCACCAGAGACAGAGAAAGCAGGTCAGATCGTCTGGAAGGGCATGAGGAAAGGATAGTTATAAATACAAAGTCTGTTCCTGAATTACAGGGCACAGAGAAGCTCGTTATCCAGGAAACCTAAATCCGTAGCAAGATTCTTCAAGCATAAAAATTAAGGCTTTCGCTGCCCACCACCTTCTAAACATATCATTACACCGAGAACAATCATCTTTAGACTTTTTACATTATTTTCACTGTAAGCTATGAATCATCAGCTTCTACAAAAGCAATGTGTATTTCTGTTATTGGCTGAGTATATTTTCAAAGCAAGATCTCAAGCAACAGAAAACAGTCTCCATCTCTAAAGAGGCTGAGATGAAGAATACACAAACATAAGTGTCTGAGCCTCCGCATACGATTTTCTCATCTCTTCTCTTTCCCTTTTCTTACCTCTTCTCTTCCTCTTTTCTCACCTCTTCCTCCCCATCAGAACAGCCGTAAAGAACCTACAGAGTGGCAAATTAAGATGATGATTCCTATCTTACATGGGCAGAAAATAAAGGAGTCAGAATTGAACCTGTCACTTATTTTAAGGGAGAGAGGAATCAGAAGCTTGTGGTATATCTACAGGCAGTAGCTCTGTTTATACAAGTTCCTCTCTTCCCCTCACAGCTGCAAAACCCCATCACTGAAAAATAACACATATGTATGTGTGTGACTGTATATAAATACGTAAAAATATCTGCATACAGATGAGATAGCCATAATCTGTCCAAGCACAATGAAACACCATGGCTCCTGGAACACAAAAATCTTCACGTAACTAATTAAGTACCCATTACCTGTTGCATTTAGTCTTAGTTACAGCAGCAGACAGGCAGGCACAGGGTAGCTTTAACAGCTCCAGTCTCTTAAATCTAAGATATCCCACATCCTTGCATTTCTCCTTGAAAAGCATCTTCCCCTTGAATAGAAAATATGTTTTCTTATCCTCAGTGCAGGTGTCTATAGAGGTGAAGTATTCAGTAAAGGCAAAGAAAGAAAGATGAACAATTTGCTGCTGTTCCTATCTGCCCCATTCCTTTGTCATACTTGCCATGAACTAAAGGGACAGATCAAGACAACTTATGAGCCAAAATAGCTGAGAAGCTCCTGAGCCCTTTCCTTGGAGCATTCAGAGGTCAGAGCAGGTTCCACCTCCTGACACAATTGCTTGGCTGGGAGAGGTCTCTAAGTCCCCAGAGGATTAAACATTATTATTGAAAGTAGAAACAAATCACTTTAAAGATGAAAGTGGTTATCATCTGAAAAATGGGCAAACTTTGTAACCTTGGTTTTGCAAGACAAATTGCCTCCTGGGCAATTTGACATGTGTCCTGCGTTGATTTTTCTTTGGCCTAATTTATGGCCCAAGTAGGGACTGTCTAACAGGAAACGACTTGATTTTAAGTGCTAACCCAAGATCAGGCTGAACCAACAATAAGGCAGCATCACTCCTCTTCTTTGCCTCTTCCAAAACTGAAATTGCTTCATATTCTGACTCCTGTACACCCCAGATAAAGGCATTTCTATTCAAGACTAAGGTTAGAAAAAGCTGACATGAATCCCCAGCATCTTCCACAGGAGCTACAGACACCTACTGCTATGGGAGCAACTGTTGCTGTCGCTCCTCAAGACAGAACACCCCTCACTCAAAGGCCATTACGGGCTGTGCAGGGCTTTGGAAATTTCCCTCTATGTTTCTTATAAGAGAGTTTTATGCATTTACATCCAAAGTCTTCACATGCTTTAAACATGAGAGTACAGAAAGCAAGGATGCAAAGTCCTGGTAGATAAACTTACCCACTGTCAAGCAATGCCAGAAGACATCTGTGGGCTCTCTGTGCATAGCAGTTTCATAAACAGTCAGAGAAATATTTTCAGAAATTTGAATTATTAATATTTGTGCCTGCAGCAGATTCAAATCACAATTTCTGACTTTCTCTCCCAAGAAAATCATTACCTACAGAAGAAGTGACTCAAGCCAGACTCACATTTCTCCAGTTTCAGACAGAACCCCAACGTTTCCTTCTATTAAATCACACCCACATCACTCAGCATGAAGTTTAACAAGTGACCAATATATTTACATCTGTTATAAGCTATGCTAAATATAGATCACATAATCATAGTGCCTTCCTGTTAGGAAGAAAGGCATCATCAATCAGGCAAGGTATCACTTCTTTCTCACAACACATAACACCTGGAATAAGAAGGATGAAAAAAACTACTGAGTCCCTTCAGACTTACAGACTATAACATGAGCCACTGAATTAATGTAATACTTGAAAGTGACGAACAGGCAGACAACTGGACTTTCCTCGAAAAGGAAACCTCATCTCTGAGGTAATGTAGAAGCGGGCTTGGAATTTCAGATCTTGATACAGATTCTATATACATATAAATTGTTATCGTTATACATGCATATATTTGTTAATACACATACATATTTTTTATTGCGGACAACTGGATACCTATAAGACTTGTGCCAGAAGTGTGTCAAAACAGATTCTGATCCGAGTTCTTGTTAACATTTGCAAAATACAAGAGACCTAAAAACATGTAATGTCTAAGAAGCTTTTGCAACGTTAAAAAGACTCTTTCCATCTGTTTTCAACAAGCACCAAAGCCCAGATGCAGAAAACCACAGCATTCAGATCACCAGACCTACCCAGAGGGGCGGGGGCGCACAGAATCCTAAATTAACAGGAGCAACCAAAGGAAGCACAGATGTTTACATCAATGTCTCCTAACCACTTAATTTAAAAAAAAAAAATGTTACCCTTAAAATACATCTAAAAATAATATCTAAATAATATTTTATGGTGCTGCCACATTCACAGCAAAGGCATCCGAAAACGTTAACCGCATTTCTTTTCTATTCTACTTGCTTATACATATGCAAATTTAATTATATTTCTTGTAATTGTTTTATAGACTAACAGTTAACGTCCTGTCAACCATCAGCTGCTACACAGTGCTTTAGATGAATGAAACCACATACCACGTGTGGCAGAGGGCAAGACACAGATCCAGCTCCCACAGCACGTGGTGTTTTATCAAGCTTCCCACACAGGGAAAGGCAGGAAGACACATTTCTTTCCCTTCTCCCAATTAAGTGCCTCTGTTGCTCGTCCAGAGAAATATGTGATCCATTAACCGCTACAGGTCCACTTTGATGTTTAACTTGGAACATCCCTTGTTCCTTCTCGCCATCACCCTGGCTCCCTGCATCCGCTGTCGTATTCGGCTTCTTTCTTCCCTGTGTCCCTTTCCCAGAACACCCATCTCTCCCCATTCCCTGTCAAACCTCCAGCACTTCACTCGTGGCCACCTCAGCACAAAGGTTAAATCGCATTAAAACATTGCCACATCCATGTCCCATCACAACGCTTGCCTAAGGCACAAAATTAAATGCTCATGAGATTTGCTAAATCAAGGCTAAAAATATAAACCTCAAAATCTCACTGAAGATTAGAATAGGTCTGAAGATTACATTTTATCTAAGATTCCCATATTAACTAACATTTTTAACTAAAACCACATCTTGCTTTCTACTGCTGTTTTATAAGCAGAGATAGGTGACAGGGCACTTGCCCATCATCATCATCAGTTTCTAAGAGTTTGAAAGGTTATTACACCAAGTCCAAAGCTAATCACAGACATACCCTGAAATAATATTTTTAGAATGTGAAAAGTACAGAAAAAGCTTGTTAAGCCTAGCAAACATTTACCATATCTAACTTTGAGCTCAATTCATTGTAATAGATAGAACTCAGCGTGCAAAGAAGGAAAACAAATTAAAAAATAAATTTAGTATTGAAAACATTACAGTGGAAGAGAGCTAAATTCCCCCTTCCAGAATGATGAACCATCCAAAAAAAAGTTTTGAGGAAATCAACTGTGACATTTCAGATCTAATAGTCCATTCAAGATAATAAATCATAGAAGCACATAACTTCCTCGTGGCGTATCTTTACAATCAACATACCTGTGCTGCCTTGGAATATGAAATAATTCGCTCATTCTCAACCAACGCCAATATGGCAATAAAATCCCAGTGTAGACACAGTGACGACACAAGATGACAACCTGGCAGGGCAGGTGCCCACGAGTGGCTGTGGTGGCCCTGCTGTGTCAGCAACAGCAGCTCCACGGTGCAAAGTCTCAGACCATCTACAAACTCAAACCAGCCTCAAAGGCTTTGCTTTTCCCTCTCTTCGTGCCAGATCCAGCCAGTTTTTAGAGGGAACTCACGGGGACGGGGCCCGACTGGCATAAACCCAAGCAGTCAATCCAGTTATTCCACTGCAAAAAAAATCACAGGAATAAGAATAATCCATAACGAGCTCTGAATCCCAGCAAAAACTCTGATATGTGACTATATGTCTATATATCAGTGCCATTGCCTGTATCTGCCAATGTTTTCAGCTGTTGGGTTTTGGGGTTTTTTTTAAATCTTATCTTTAGAAACAACGATCGATTCCCCCATCATAAGCAAGGCTCACCCAAGCCACTTCTGTTCTGATTGGAAGAAACCTATTTCCTTGTTAATTCAGGCTAAAATAGCTAGCTAGTAGAGGACAGGAATCATTATCACCATTCTCCCAAATCCCAGAGAGATGCCGATGGATGAACAGGAGCAGCTCAGGCAAGACCTCAAAGCACTCCCTGACGATACACCCTTCAGCAGCACTATTTTCTCCAAAAAAACAGAAGAAAAAAAAATAAATCAGCAGGAACAACAGATAGCACCATCACATCAGCAACAGGTCTTAAAGCACCAGCCTGAACTCTCTCAGCTTCACTCCTCACCAGGAGACAAAGAGCCAGCTTACACCCATCGTTTCTCTCGTACTCAGCACTGAAACCAAAATTACTTAATATGGCTTTCAAATCTTGCACGTTATCTTTGTTTCTGAAAAACAAGAACTGCCAGCTTCAAAGCAAGCATTGCCTCCTTACTGGCAGGGCTGCCTACCTCTCCCTGGGACGCTAACGACACCTCCGAGCGATTCAGTGTCACCTCCCCACACAACCCGCTGCCACGACGCTTTCCTCAAAAAATAAAATAAAGCAAAGGAAACAGGCTGTATAAACTGAAATTTGCACTAGTTTATCAATCAAGTGATATCTAATTTTCTCCAAGCCTTACTTGGATGCAAAGAATTTAGACAGAACACAGAGCAAAGGAACAAACCCAAAATTCTGGAAATAGATATATATTTTATTCCATTCTACAATGACATCCCAATTACTTCAAAGCAGATGAATATTGCTTACCTTATATACATTGTTTAAAAGCTTACAGTTATTAATCTGTTGTTTTTTTTTTTAATTAATTTTACTACACCATTTAATTGTGCCCAAATTAGAATTAAGAACAACACAGAAGAGAGTGACACTTTCTCACCCACAGTCCCCCTTGTCTCCACAATTCCCGCTTAAATTTCTGGGCGAGGTTCAATTTTCTGTTTTTGAAAAGGAATTACAGAGACACTAACGCTCGAAGGAGTTTTCAGCCAGAACTTCTCTCACTGGCTCACAGCACCCTTGGTGTGTGACAGCATCCCACCAGCGAGGGCACAGGAAGGAGGCAGCAAAGACACAGCCTTAAGAAGGGCGGTCAGCTCTGCTAATACTGTAAAGTTGTGGTCTAGGGGGGGGAACTTTTCAGGGAAGGAAGGGGTTTGGCTTTTGTTTATATGGACAAACACAGAGACCAGGAAGTAAAACAAGAAAGTAACCTCTAAAAACCAACTTGCCCCTTTTAGAAGGGAATTCTTCATGCAAGCACCATGGCTGTCACGGCTCCTAAGTGGCTCTATCACCGCAGAAGGGCAGATAAGCTAAATCAAACCCAAGCAATTTTATTACACAAACAACTCTAAGGCCACAAACTTACGCTGTATATTAAATAAAATCTAAAAAAATATATTGCAATCCTAACTTCTACATTTGCGCTGCTGTTCGTGCTCATTACCCTGAAACGCAGCCTCTGTTTACAATATTTGATGTTAAGAAAATAGGGAAAATAAAGCCGGCTTACCTTTTCCAAGGACATATTTGCTCAAACACACCCAGCGTTGCAGGGGTTTTGGGTTTTTTTTGTTGGTTTTTTTTTTATTATTATTTAAAGGAAGGAATAAAAAAAAAAAGTCAGAGTGAGCAAAGTTCAGGTGTTAACCTGGAAAGGCTGCAGGCTGGGCCCTGAGCTCGGCACGCACCTGTGCCTGCAAAAGCTTCCCCTGAACCGTCCCGATGGCAGACGCGTCCTCCGCTGGGCGGGTGGCTGAAGAGGAGCATGTCCCCAACACACCTGGAGAAGTGTCCGGCTTGCTCCCCACAACGCCTCTGAAGCCTACCCGCACGCTCTGCTACCTTAACTGATGAAAGCTACTAATTAATCTATCCGCTGCTCCTCCCTCAGTCGGTTTACTGCCTCGAGCTTACGATCGAACTGGTTTTACTACTGTGAAAAGGCATCTTAGTTTTGTAACTGGCTGTATTGTGACTAAGATAGCCATAAATGAAATGAAACAAGGAACTTATGGTCTTTAAAAGCCTTCTGGGCTACGTACAGACAGAAAACCTCAAAAACGAGCAGAAGAACGAACACCAAATCATTACTTCCAGCTTATCAACACAATAGTTTGAAGAACAAATTGAGCTACTCTAAATAAAGAAAAACCCAAGAAAAATACAAAAAACCAAGCCAAAACCAAACCAAAAAGCCTTCCACACACCCCCACACACACTTTTAACAGCTCCAAAACCTCACACATTCAGCCTCACTATGCTGGATATGAATGTCCGTGAGCACGTTTCACACTGTGATGAGTTTTAGAAAGGAAAAGCCACTCTCAAAGAAAACAATAAAAGTCTGCCAGGTTTCCACTGCTAATTCCTTTCAGGAATTTATGAAGTTGTTTATTTTAAATTGCCCATACAGGAAGAGGGAGAAAAATGGCAATAACAATGTCAGGAACAAGAACTCTTAATTCAAATATTTCAAGCCCACTAAAAGCATGTATGCACACAGTTCAAACAGGAATTTCAAATCAGGTTTTGTTAATAAAATTAGAAATCCATACAGTCCAAAATCCAACAGTACAATACAGGCAGAAAAATATTTTAAAAGGCCTATTACTGAAAAGTGAATTTAAGGAAATCAGCTTCACGAGTGGGCAGTGTGATTGCTTGGTTTGGTTTTGATTTTTTTTTTTTTTTTTTTTTTTGCTTGTTTTCAAATATAAAGTCACCACAAGCTTCTCCACTAGTCCTGAGCTCTGGTTTCAGGACTGCTTTGGACATCCCACCCCCTGACTTCTCTCCCAACCTTTACAATACGTTCCTCTCTCCATCCAACACAGGGACACTGTCACACTAGTATCCGAGGATGTTCTAGAGGCTTTATGGGGTTAACTGAGTCTACCTTTCTTTTAATACAAAACAACACAGGTACAAGTCAATATCGAGAACTGCACCTTTTGGGACAGACCATCTCAGACTGAGATGGTGATGAGCTCTCAGAAAACACCCAGGTCTCAGAACCGCCAAGCTCCGATCCTTCTTCGGAATCTCACCATCAATAGGCAAAAAAGCTGGGGTAGAAGCCAAAAAAAAACCCAACCAAAAAGTAACCAGCAAATGTTATAAGGTACCAAGCATCAGCATCCCATCAGGATCCACAGGAAGCTTCCAGACATTCCTTTCTGCATACGGGTATTCTGAAGTCAGACAGTGCTTAGCTCACCTTCTTGTCTGCACAACAAATTAACCCATTTGAAACACAATATCAGCTTCCTTTGCTGCACTTCTGACAGCAGAGACTCAATTGCTAATACCACATGAAGCATAAACCCACTACCACTACATAAACTATTCTCCAATATTTAGAATACCTGAGGGAAAAAAAAAAAAAAAGGAAGACATAATCAAAAAGCTATTTCCTGCATGACTTCAACAATGCAAAATGAAGTTGAGAGCACTTGGTCATGCTTCAAATAGAAAAGATGCATTTGTCAAAGCATGCAAAAGTCAAAGCATGAGGAGCTGTGTAAAATGTCAGTAAATCCTGTGTATTAGCAGAGCTCAGGAGGAGGGAACAGAAGGGGACTGATCTGCTTTGGTGACGATGATACGGTCCGAATCTGGGGCATCCAGCACGTGCAGGGAGCCATAATCCTCCTGTCAACATTTTGGTCGCCCTTCAAACAGCCAAGAAGCAACCACACGCTGCCCAGTAGCCAAGGACATTTTGCAGTTACCACCAAGGCAACATGCTCTTTTCCTGCCCTCAGACAAGATGAAGAAGAGAGAAACTAACAAAATGAGCAAAAGTCAAACTAGCTGAAATTGCCATCTCCCCCCCCGCCCCCAGCTCTCACATAGTTGTCTGATGAGAAATCAAAGGCTTCTTTTGAAGAAATCATTTATCTTCTGTAAAAACATTTAACATTTGGGGAAAAAAAAATATGTCCACCTTAATCCAGTTTAATCTGTCATATATTTATTATGATTTTAAATATCTTATACATGAAGAAGCTAAGCAAATCTAGGGGATAACACATGCACATTCAATTTCAAACAATAATCCTTTTCAGATCAGCACAGATTATAATTTACCATCCAAATTCTGCGTGGAGAGATTATACCCTGGCCTCAGTTCAATTCTTATCTAAACCAGCATATATATCATCAAAAAGCCCCAGATGTATCTGTATAATGAGTTGAGGTCAGATCCCTGTCAAATGCATGAAATTACACTCATAACAGGAAAGTAGGAAAATCCTTTTAGGAAGGAATAAATATTCAAGTACAGGCCCAGAATTTTGCATCCCAATGTGTAAAACTTGGTGCATCCCTTGGTCCTGTCTACACCAATTTGTTCTCTTGGGTCACATTTCTACTCACCTGACCTGGGAGATCCACACCATGTCCCCTGAGTTCCCCCCAGCCCTCCCCTTCCAGCTGTTTCCTCCTCACTGCAATGTTCAGACCTTCAGCCTCCTTTCCCTTTGGTGTGGCTCATGAGAACTTAGCAATATTTGTCCCTTTTCAGCATCCTTTTTGTCATTACACTTCCCAATCAACTCGCTACGCTTCTTGCTCTACTCTCAACCCTACATCCCCTTTGCTGGAGCTGTAGGGAGGCTCCTGCTTAGAGCAGAAAGGCAGAGGCTCAGAGGACACAGAAGCCACCACCACCTGGTGGTGGTGAGCTACTGGGCGAGGCAGCAATGAGTAAATCTATTTCTTAAGGGACATTCCTTGTTCACAAGGCCAAAGTACAACCCTGCTTGTTTCCACCTCCCTCCAGCAGTTCACCCACACCTTGCAGGTGTTAACATTGCACCAGGCCAAGCTGGAGCATTTGAGTTTAGCTCTTGAGGGTTGGTATTTGCAGAGGTCCAGTCGTAGTAGCGTTTCACAACAACCTACTGCAGCAGCACATGAGAACAGTTGAGGACAGAGGCAGAAAAAAAACAAGCCTTTTTTGTGCAACAGCTTTCCCAGAAACAGTCTACCCCTACCTGTAAATTAACGTTTAAAAAGAAACTATAACCAAATTGGCCATGAAGAAAACCGTGTCTTTCACTTTCCTAACAATTAATGCTTTCCCATAATCTCATCACTGCATAACAGCTTTCCAGCCTATGCACACCGTATTAAAAGTTCCCAAGATAACTTATAGCCTCAGAACTGCACTCAACTCTGACACCAAGGCGGCAAGTTATCCCCTGTTGTCATGAAACCAGAGATAATTTTCTTCTAAAAACTTCCCTTCCACTTCTCCAAATCCCTATGTCTTCTAGAAAACTGACTGTCCCCTATAATTCAGGGTATCCAACCATGCCACGCACATACTGAACAGCTGTATAGCTAAAAATACCTGGAGCCAAGAAGCATAAAGAGTTTTCAGGATGGCAATAATTTGAAATAAAGTTTACAGAAGCCACAGCTGCAGAAGGGCAAGAAAACACCCAACACGTTTAGTTTTTAACACAAAAATAAGCCACATCTGACCCCTCTCTGCTGTTCAGTAGAAAGATGGCTTGATGACCCAAGAACCAGTAAAGAGCCATGTCTGATGCTTTCTTCCTATATGGCACTTAGCGCTAATTAAGTATATCATCAACACAGTTATCATCAAAACATCACTTAAGGTAAAATCAAGTTACAATTTATACAGGACTCAAAACAGACTTTGAACTGAACTACAAACAACTTAAAAATATTAGACAAGTGAAAGGCATTCCTTCAAACTTTTTCTTGGTAAAAGACTCTAAGAACAACTGGATTATTCCCATCAGTCTTAAAAGGTAGATACTTAAATTGCTCCACAGTAAATAAAAAGAGTAATTTTGCTTTTTCAGTAAGTTGAACAGAAAAATTGCCAAATTTTATGTACGAAGCATAAAGAAGTGTTTATATCACTGGATAAATTTCCCCTTTGTTTTAACGATATGAAAATATCACAGCAAGATACTGTCGTGGTTTGGGCTGGGCTGGCCACTAAACAAATGATAGATGCTCTCTTTCATTAGATAATTCTGTTTTGCAAAGAATTAATTTCACTTCAAAAGAGAGAATAATATCTAAATTCTCCTTGATTATCCTTTACGATAATTACACTAAGGAACCCTTGGAAGTTACTAACAAGGTTAGAAAGCATAAAGTAGCAAAGCATAACATCTCTGTGACACTTGTGTAGTTTAGATCAAAAAATACTTGCAGCTCAACAGAGTCTGAAATTCAGAAGTTATACATGGAATAGCACACCTAGCTGCTTCACAGACTTCTTCATTGTAACTAATACATAGGTGCATACTCAATACTACTTTTAGAATTTTGCAGAGAAAACAGAAAAAATGTGGAAGAAAAGAAAACAGAAAAAATGTGTACAAACAAAAATGTCAATTAAGACACAAACACAGAATAAACATAAAAGGTTAAATAAAAGGTCTGAAAAGCAATATCTCACAGCAGAAGACAATTATTCCAAGTCAGTTGGACAGCACTAAGTGAGAAAGATTCCAAAGAAGAGGATCCTGTTTAGAGAGATGTCGACTGATCCAGAGACAGGAGAGTGCTGCAGCCAGAGGAGCACTTCCCTCACACCCTTCCCAGTTCAGGTATTTCCTGCTGACAAATGGGGAGCCCAGTCAGGAAATCAAACAAGCCGAAACCCAACCTGATTTCAAAGTTACCTTTTTAGCTGGACACGTTCCCTGCCCTGTCACAAAAGAGGTGGTGCGGGCAGCGAGGAGTCCAGGGTAGGATGGAATTGCTTCTTCAAACAAAGCAGTTTAATCCAGGCTGAAGCACCCACACAACCACAGCCCGAGGGTGTAGTTTTTTCATTATACCCGAGCTGTGACCCTGCTTTTTCAACTCTCTCATGACTTGAGAGTAGCAGTAGGTTTGAGGTTTTTGAGGCTTTTGGTTTTTTGATCAGCTCATCTCACTAAAGCAGGTCACCACAGCTACAGACAACTGTTAGTGCACTGCAGCAGGAGGGAGGAGACAGAATATACAGTGTAAGGGTACAGACCAAGAGAAATGCTAAAGCAAATAAGCACAGACAGCAGAAATTACTCAAAAAATGTATTCAAAAGCATACTAAAAAAAATACTAATCAGCTAAAAGGTCTTCCAGTTAAGAAAAACCCATCTTGTTACAAATACAAGATGTGTAATTCTAGCCATTTCAATAATAACAAGCCCGCTGTACGATCACAGTGAAACCAAGGCAATGCAGAAAACTCACCTTCACAAAATTGTCAGGGAACATGCCCCTCTTGCCATTTAGCTCCCCTTCTAACCATCCTTCTTCTTCCAGTTTTTTCACATTCCTGATGATTTCCCCAACTCTGATCGTTAACTCATCATCGTGCACTGCATCGTAGTCATATTCCACGATGTAGTCCACTACAAAAAAAAATAAGAATGCCAGAATGAATGCAACTTAGGCGTGGAAATGCAGCTTGAAAGCCATGTATGTACAAAAAGGCAGACATAACGACAAATGCTAACAAGTGCCTCCCTTACAGCAACACTCATTTGTGAATTGTGGTGTTCCCAACCACAAGAGGGAGGGGTGAGGGGGAAATTGACAGTCACCTATTAGAATAAAGTAAATTTCAGGATATATGACATTGGGTCATATTTTGTTGGTGGGTTTTGTACACATGTGGTAGAAGGGATAGCTGGCAGTGATTTATTTTTTTTTCCCCTCCTGCCCTGCCAAGTCCCAGCTCAAGATTTACCAATTATGAACCACTGCCCACAGGGCAAGTGTTTGTTACTCAATGCATATTTGGGGCCAAGAAAGGAGAAAGGTTCAAACTGTGCATGTATGGTATATACGTGCACAATGCAATGCTTTGTTAATTCTCATACTTTCATCTGCTATTATATCTGCAAAAAAAGCGATTGCTGCACACACAGTATTTTTGCAGGCTTGATTCAAGAAACGTGATACAGCCAGAAGGTGTATGATTGACAATATCATACTTTGCACAGATATGTAAAAGGCATCCTCTTTCAGATTCATCTGGTTTTGTATGAAGAAGAACAAATGAGCATTAATTTTGATATAATTAAGTTTACTCAGAGGAGCATAGCAGTATATTTACACAGTTGTCCATATGTTGCACAAGAGCCGTGAGAGCCACTTACTGACAGCTTAAGGCTTGTTTGGCAATCAAAACTCATTTGTTCATCAAGAAATTCTGTTTATGCCAGAAAATTCCACAAGCCTGCAGCAATCAAATAATCTTCCCTCTCGCTCAAATCCAGTCAGGACACCCAGGCACTATGTAACACTGCTCTTGCCAAAACCTCCCTCTCCTCCACAGATCACAACAAACACTCACAAAGACAAGAGCACAAAACAGGGTTAAAAGATGGAAATCCCCAATGGCTGTAGAATTTTTTTTCCCAGGTTACTACTAATTTTATCAATGCATGATAATACCCAACAATTAATTCACAATTTAAGGAATCAAATGGGAGAAAGTATTTTTTCCTGGTATTGAACTTACAGCTCCATTAAATCAATATATAATTCTGATCTGTGGACAGTCGTGATTAAAAGTGTTGCTGCACACACGTTGGAATGTAGCCTTTCTTCCTCTGCTGCTTATAGAGGGAGTCAGACAACCCTTGGCAAAAAACAGAACTACACGATGGTTCCACGAACACAAGAGAAGATGGAATGATCTCTCTCTAGCAAACTATTTTCTGGATACACGAATTAACAAAAGATCCAGTCGAATAGAATCACGAAGACTTAGTTTTGCCTTTTTTCCTTTAAAAATTTGGGTTTTTTTCCATTATGAACAGAAGCCAGAGTTACCTGCTCATCAAACACACTCTGGAACTCCATACACTTTTTGTACTACATACATTTATTTTTGGCAAACATATTCTCTAAGCTTGCTTCAAAGCATCATATTTCCCCACTACTGCCTGCAGCAAGAATAGTAGTTTTGTCTTGCTTCTGCACTGAATTGTTTTTTTGAGTGGTTGACGTGAAATATTGCCCAACAGATAGGAAATTCTGGCAGCCGCAGATCATAAAGACAACTGCCATTCATCACCTACAGCCTGAAAATAAAAATGTCATCTCCCAACCAACTCAACCCAATGATTTTGGAAACCTACAAATGCATACAAAAATTAGGAAATACCCATGTTACGTATTTATCTCATTATAAACTCTGTTTTGAACTACATTAGCAGGTATTATATTTCAACATCCACAGTATAGGACAGTTTTAAGAGGTTAAACATGGAAAATGGATCAGAGCACAGTATCAGTCATGGTAAATGCTTACAGCATTGCAGAGTGTGACTCCAACTGCCAAACACCTGGTCCTTTTTCCACAGAAGCACTAGGTAATCACAGCCACGCTATGTCAACATGAACTAATTATTCTGAAAGCTTCTTTATTTCCTTGGGGCAACTTTTCTGTGTTTTATGTTGTGCTTGAAATGCACAACACGTTCATGTTGGTCACCCTTCCAGACTGTAAAGCACAGATTCAGTCATGCCAACAACTGAAGGAGGACCTCAAACTTCCCAGTCGCCATCCATGAGTCAGTGTTTCAAAGATAAATAGCAGGAAATGAATATCAGCTTTTTATTTTTGAGATTTAGGTGCTGAATATCTTCTTTAATTTGTCAGTGATACTAAATACCACCCTCATTTCCACGGATACGTATACAAAACAGATCTTAACTTTGCTCTCTCACCTGAAAAGTGAGATAAGTCATGGGGAATGTCAAGATAGTTTCATCCCATACACTTTTTCACGTGGTGATACATAAATATGAAGCTGCTATACACCTCTCTCACCTTCTTAAGAGGAACACCTACAGGTTTTGCTTTTCAATAGTAGCAAGCAGCAGTAGATGAACCATCCAGATAATTAGGACTGCAGCGTGATAGGCAAGCAGCCATCCTACTGCCAAAACAGTCCAGATTAAATAAACCTCTGAAAGGTCTTAAGGTACAGTATTTATCCAAGCAAAAACAGTGTTCACCGGTGACAGAAAATATATTTAAGGAATCACAACTCCTTATAACAACAATAACAACAATAATTAGTCCATACTTCTGAATGCCTGAAGTAGTTTTCTGAATGCTTCTGAATTACACTTCTGAATGCTTCAAGTTTTCACTTGAAAGCTTTACTCAAGAACAGAAGTGATACTAAAATCAGTCAGAAATAAGTTGGACTTCAGTATTATAAAGTGGTCATAACTTTCAAAAACGAGAAAGTCTCAAATGGTGGAAGGTGCAGCAGAACCCCTCAGCAACACAAACTACCAAAAATACCTATCATAACTCCCCTCTGCTTTTTACACCGCTTTCTCAATTTCAAACCCAACTCAAATCAATTATCTGTAGCTTGAAATTCCAAAATGACCAAGTCTTGGATGAAAAGTAGTCTTCTCAAGCTTAAGCATGAACACTGTGAGGTCAACTGTGCTTTTCTTGCACATCCAGCAGGACCAAAGCTCACCTGAGAGGGGGGCAACATTCTCCTAGTTTTCAGAAGCAGCATGGGTCATCACAAACCACCTCCTACACAGCATGCAAAGAAGATGCCTTTAGCCTAGATCTCTAACAAATACGTGGCAACCTTGTTTTGGCAAGAATTCAAAAGATAAACATGACACATCACCTGGCACATCCTTCCAACCGAGGAAAGAGTGAAGAAAACAAACAAACAAAAAAAATGACAGGCCAAATCAGAGTCAGGTTGATTAAGGTACTACAGAAAATAAGTTATAACAGACAGGAAGTAGCGACAGAACAAGTTTAGAGACACGGGACTAGGGTCAGTGCCCTGGTAGCAGTCAAGGGGCTGAAGCTCTGTTCAGTGAAGCACCAGAAGCAGCTGAGCCTGTGCCACTCAAGAGCACCAGGGTGGGGATAGTGGGAATTAACAAAGATGTATGAAGACAAAAATCACGCCTGACCAACCTGACAGCCTTCCACGATGACATGATGAGTTCAGTGGATAACAGGAAAGCAGTGGACATCGTTTATCTCAACTTCATCAAGGCTTTGGACATTGTCTACCACAACATCCTTAAACCCAAATTTTCTGTCATCCAGTGATGACAGCTTTCCAACTTAACTAATTAACTTCCCAGATGGTGCTTTTTGAAGGTTTTGACCCATTTTCTGGAGCAGCGGATTGATTAAAGCAACAGTGCTAAGTAAAAACACATTGACTGGACACCTCTGGAGGAAAGGTGGTTTTAGCAGGCTTTATGGGAGTGGTCTGTTCAGCTCTTGGTTTCAAGTAAGACCGCAACTTGACTAATGAAACAATAAAACAGATCAAACATGTCAGAGCCAGTCAGGTCCCTCAACCACTACAGACTACACTGTTCTCCATGGTGAAGAGGGAGAAAGTTCTGTCTAACAAACTGCTCTTTGACAAAATAGCTCACACTTTTGCCAACATAGCAAGGCTGCGTGCACAAGGCATTCAGTCACTGCTGGCACAGGTGGACTCTCCTCCAAAACCTACACAACCGGCTCTTCTGCCAACCACATCCCTGTGCCAGAGCAGAAGGCGAGCCTCCTGATAAGCATGGCTGTGCAACACCCATCTTTGCTGATTTTAAACAAAGGAAGTCTTCAGCTACTCAGACTCTTTCTGAAGTTGGCTGTTACAGGTAACGAAGGCCCTCTGGGAGCCCTATAAAAAAAAAGTTAACAACAAATAAAAAAAAAAAAAAACACAAGCACCATATATAAGTCAAGGAAAAGAGTGGAAAATATACTGAAATTCTACCATGCCTGTGTCTTCAATAGAAATAACCAAGTGTCAGACATTCATCCAGCAAAGAGCACAATTTCACATTCTTGGTACTTTGTTTAGGGTATCACAGTAACGTCAGAGTCCAGTGACCTTTCTTTAGTAGCCAGAAAAAAAAAAAAAGACACAAACCAGATATAAAATAAACCCCACGAAAAACACATTTAATAGCTTATAAATTGAAAAAAAAACCCAAACCTATTCATGGGATAACTGAAATCCTTGAATTAACTCTCAAGCTATTCAGGAAGCCTTGCTGAAATTTGCAGAAGACAGAAGGACAGAGTCCAACATCAAGCAGCAAGAGGAGCTTGAGTTGCTTGCCATGCTCCAGAAAGGTTCCTTCAGGCAGGTTTTAGGTCAGTTGAGATTAAAAGTCATTTTATTGGAACAAAGTGTGGAAAGTTGTGTAGCCTCCAGAAGCATCTTGCCAGCAGAACTGCAGTAACAATAAAACTGAGATTTTGCTTTTCCAATTTATCGTAACAGGCAGTTGCTAGATGCCCAAACCAAACTTTATTAGTATTTTTATTTCCATCTGTACACCTATCACAAAAAACCCCAAAAAGTTCAGTCTCCTAGAAAACCAAGCTAACATTTTTGTATTTAGTTTCATAGCAGACAGCAAGCTTACACTAGAAGCAAAAGACAAGAGATGACACAATCTTATCCTTTTAACTATCATACTTCTTTTCACAACCATCTCAAAATCGGGTATTGGACTGAAAGAGAAAGCTCCGTCCAATTGCTATCCCCCAGAAACATGCCTGCAATTTGTGAGATACAAGAGTTCCAGCTGTTTTAATAGTAATACCATAGTACATGTTTGGCCACTGAAGACAGATCTTAACACTGAAAAAGTAGTTCAGGTATTTAAATACTGAAATATGAAAACACACCCATAAGTGTTAAACATAAGTAGTGGTTATAAGAATGGTTTTTTTTCCCACTTCAACACCATGTAATTCCCTGTTACCCTGACCCGAGTCACTGATGACAACTCATACACACAAATAAAGAGACCTGATAGACTCATCACTGCCCTTAAAATTCTGTCCCCTGCTTCCAAAACAGCATGAGTTTCATCCTACAAAGCTCTCCTAGTAAGACACATGCATAAGGTGAGCACCAGGGTTGAGCAATCAAAGACAAATCCTTCTTGGCCAAGAGCCTCCACTGCTCTGCAGACAGGCTCCTCCTTCTGCGCTCCGCATCTGGCACCCGTGATTCACTCTCCTGTTTACACAATGATCCACGATGGCCATAATAACCAGTTCCCCAAAGATCACAGTATTCTTTTGGGGGTACAGATGCGGGTTTGGTCTTCCTCACATCGAGCAGGGAAGCACCTCACATTTCCCACTATTGGGGAAACCACTCTGACCCCTGGTCTTGTGTGAAAAGGTACTTTCCTTCCTTTCAGACCCCAAGAGCCATCAGGATGAGAAGCAGCCCAGGGACTGAACCTTGAACGGATGGAAACACACAGTATTTCCTTCTCATGGTGCCCAAGACAGCTACATCACCAATGGAAAGTGGGGAGTTGTACTTCCAAGACATCTTAACCCAAGGATGCTGTGATCACATCCTCTCTTCTGTGTGCATTCACACGCTCCCTTCCCCCTGCTCTGCACTTAAATTAGTATTTATTTATACTATCGGTGAATCAGATAAAGAAAACAGCCCCAGAGAAAACTATTTAGACCCAACTTTCTACAAATTTATACCGCAGGGTCAGAGACACAGGACTGAATCAAAGCCAACTTAGATCAACATCTACATCATGGTTACCATCCAGATGAGGAGCTCCAAACCACCCTTCTTCCTAGTGCTTCCATTCACAGTGTGGGGCTGTCTCACAGCAATTTCACTGAAACTAAATCAAAGACATGCAGCTCGGAAGCACTCTTAATGCATCCTAATCTTTAAGGGGCATTAAATCCACAGGACGAGACTAGAACTATTACAACATAAAACCATGCCAAACATGCAATATGAGTGTCACATCCTGAACACCAGCAGTTCAGGATACACTCACCTTGCCCCTCACGACTTGCTGCTTTGCACATTGCTGAAACCTGCCACAAACCCACATCCTAACATCATGCATTACTGGTGCAAAGCCACTGGATTCCTGTCAACTCTGATGGTAGGGATCTAAGTTCTAAGACACTGAACAAGGAAAGAGTATATTTAACTGAGACCATGCAGTCTAGACAGATTTTATAGTGCAGTTCACCACAGCCATCAATAAGTCAATAGTTTTAAGTCACACTGTAGAGAACAGCAGACATTTAACCAAGCTGCACTATGCAGAGCCATCACATTCACGCTCCACGTGAAGGACTTGCAAAACAGTTGCATCATGAGGACTAATGAAAAAGCATTAAGCATCAAAAGTAAGACATGCCATCTTCACAGTAGCTCAAAAGGAGGTTGGGCACCTCCTGTGTGGCCTCGGAAATAGCAGTGACACATAATAGAGCCATTTCTACCTGTGCCTACTCCCACGTGAGCCGTACCAGTGGTGCCAGCTCCACTCCTGATAAACAGCTCCGTGCCAAAGCAGTGACATTGCTCCCTGCTCCTGAAGCTTTGATTCCCTGTCTGCCAGCCAAGCAAACTTCTGCTGCCACGAGGAAGAGATGGGAGACAGGAGATGCTCTGCAGTTTAAAATAATGCCGACCTCATATATTCAAGTATTGACTTACGGTCTTGCTTTAAGCAAAGTGCCCCCGAGCCATCAGGATTCTGTCAGTAGTTTATTATAAAACAACATAATGCCAATAGAATGGAAAGATTTTCACATCATTCTATGTACATTTTCTTTTAAGCATATACAATTAACTCCCAATTTTCTGTAAGCCAATTATTTCAGCAGTGGATTATTTCAAAGACAAAGGACTTAAATCTGTAGAATTTATTAACTTGGCAAGCATTATTTTCAAGCACTAAAGACACCTTCACAAACACACACACCCTCTTGGACCCAAGCTGATTCTACATAAAACCAGCCCAGCTGTGTCCACCCAAACCCTGGGAGCACCACAGACATCCTGCTGCCACCCAGCCGGGGCTCAAGTTTAGAACCCGACAGGATTCACTCCATTTGAAGCGACAGCCCTCCCTTGCTCCAACACACCCCACGTCTCCAAAGGCTCATTAGGTTTGATGCAGCATTAGATGAGCCAGGGCAAGTTGCCAAGCTGCAGAGTCAGGCCAAATTCCCCAACAAGCCCTCTTTCCACTTCCCTGGTGTAAAGAGCTGATCAGACAGAGCAGGGTCCCCGTCTGAGCTCACATTCCTGCAGCCCTGTGCCAGGGCAGCTCCGTCTTCCAGCCCCAGACCTCCTTCCTCTATCCGATTTTTTTAAAATTTATTTTTAGAAGGGAATTTAAAAATCCAAGTCTTTCCCACCAAAGACTATAGCACTTGTTATCAATAAAATATATCATTCTTCTTGAATACAGTACTTTTTTTTTTTATCACAAGTTGCGACCCAAAAGGTGCTAGATATACGTCATAGTTTACAAGATAAGGTAGAAACTTAGTGAGTACTCTCCAGTGCTTATACTAAGGGTATTTAAAACTGTTATAAGGATACCTTAAAAAAAAATAAATGTAGTAAGGATAAACATACATCAGGGGAAAAAGACCCAAACACGTACACACAACCCAAAACCCAGCAACAAAACAACTTCCAATCATATTGTTTAAGTCTCACAACATCTAATACCTTATTTGGGCCTTTGCTTGCCCAAACTTCAGCATCAGCAGCCCAGCTACTGTCAGCTTCCTGTTTTGGTTAAATATTTCAAGGGGAAAAAAAATTACCACTGGAAGAAGGGAAGGAATGACCTGGAATAAAAGGTGGTTCTGTTACTTTCCTCAAGTATGGGCTCCCATCACACTTAAACTTTCTAATGGTAACAGAGACCTTATTGCGTACTTTCAGTATAGAAAGGGGGCTAAAAGAAAGATGCAGAGAGACTTTTTACTGGAACCTGTAGTGACAGAACAAGGGACAATGGTTTTACGCTGAAAGAGGATAGATTTAGATTGGGCATAAGGAAGAAATTCTTTACTGTGAGGGTGGTGAGACCCTTGCACAGGTGGCCCAGAGAAGTTGTGGATGCCCCATCCCTGGAAGTGTTCCAGACCAGGCTGGATGGGGCTTTGAGCCATGGCAATGAGGTTGGAACTAGATGATCTTTAAGGTCCCTTCCAACCTTACCATTCTGTAATTAAGACACAAAAATCTTTTAATGATATTTTTACCTAGGTGTTAGCTATACCATACGAATAAAAGTATGTATCAGGAACTGCCTTTAGTCTTCAGGATATTCTCTTTCAGAAACACACTTTCACAGACTTCTTGTGATCCACAAGATCTGTCAGATCCCTCATTAAAGTTTCTCACACTTTTGATTTCACATCAACAGCTGACAGGCAACTCTGCAGAAGTTGGCCAAACTGAAATTAACATCAGCCACTGAACACTTCTCCCAAAAATACCTTCTGGCTGCTATGTCACCAACATCCCAATGATGACCTCTCAGACAGTACAATCCCCAGCCACCTCCAGTCACTGTTAGAGTCAGTAATAAGGCAATTTGAGTACATTTCACTTTTTTTCTTCTTTTTTTTCTTCCCATCCTGCAGTGGTCTATAATTTTTCCTTATTCCCTTTGTAACTCGCTCTATGCTGTATTACCCCATTCCAGCACAGCCATTTTCTACTTAGAGCAACATCAATAGCATGCCTAAAAAAAGGAAAATAAAAATAAAAACAAAAATAACAATCTACCCATGAGACAGTTGAAAGCCAGGAGCCTTGGTTCTGTCAGCAGAGAACTGGCCCGTCTGGAAGCCGCCCTGGATCCGCCTGGCATTTTTAGATTGGGCAAGTCAACGGTGCATTCTCCAAGAAATGACTCACCACACATTTTTAATAAAAGATTATGTCTAATTTTACAGCCCAGTAAGAATGGCTGAAATAATTACAAAAATGAGCAACTCAAAACTGTAAAAAACATATGCTTTTCCTCCCAAATTATTTCAAATAATAAGAAACTCATTGCATTCTCACAGTAACCATCTCAAACACCAGCTTCTTGAGCTGGCTCCAGTACAATTAGCAAGATACTTACTGAAGGAAATTAAACGGTATAGAGCAGAAATCCTGCCCAGCAGCCTACCCTGAAGCATTGAAGATGCAAACCATGCACGCCTCATTATACTACTTCAGGCTCCCGTAATTTTCTAGAGTACATTCTAGTGCTTACCACTGTGTATGACAGAACACAATGAAAAAAATTAAGTTTGTCAATTTTCATTTCCCTAAAGCAAATCATTTCCACATACACCCTCATAATTCTACAACTGTATTCTAGAGATAAGCCATCATTACCAGCCAGCTGTGAAAAAAGCATTTTAGCGACACATTCCTCACTGCAGGTATGTTGAATCAACTCTAGAAGAAGCATCCGATCATGTCTTCTCCAATATTAATAGAAGTACTTGCCTTAAACTCAGTCACAAACTTAATAATTACTAAAATTGTGAATTTGCTTTTGCCCCCTGGCTTCTATGAGGGGGGGCTTGCCAGACTCCTCCCTTCATAGCAAGAGAAGACATGAATCAGAAAGTATTAGAATAAAATCTCTACCACCTACAGGTATTTGATGCTACTTTGTAAGGACAGAAGAGGTCAAAATGTTTCACCTGGGAAGTTACGTTAACCAGAAAGTGATGTTTTGTGCTACTTGCTATTTCCTTCGGCCTCAGTAGAGCTCACTGCAAGTAACCAGCCTGGAAATGAGAGGTGACACTTGCAGGAAAGGCAGCAAATGTTTTCACAAGCAAAGGTGGAAAACTGCAATTAATTTAATATGCAGAGAAACCCAGGGATCTTAAAGGGCACAGGGGAATGTACTTTTAAAAAAAAGCACACCACATTTTCCTAATTCATGACTCAGACACTGTTCCATATATAGATTTACACCTCTTCCTCTGTTCCTTCCCTTAAGTTAATTTTATAACATCTATTTGGCAAAACATTCAAGGTGAGTTGCAAAACACCAGATTACAAAAAGCTGCTATAACAAAGCCATGCCAAAAAGCTCCGAAGAACAAAAGAATCATACCCCATTTAGATTTAGTTCAAACCCAAAGCACCAAATAAACAGTAGAAGCACCAGAGGGTCAACACTGTATTTATAAGTCTTCCCCTTAAAACTACTACTAGATAATTAGCTCACAAAAATAAATTTGAAGCTAAAGATTCTGTTGCTTACCTTAGTTTGAGTTCTTTTTATAAAGTCACCACATACACAAAAAAAATTGTGTTTGAATTTTATAAAAGTTTCCTTTCTTCAATCTCAGAACCCCATGTTACTACAAAAGCTTCAGCTCCTCCTGCAGATTTTTTTCAGGACTCTTCTAGCCAAAACAGACAGCATGATCATAACCTCAGGTTACAAATTCATGACTTACAAAAACAAGAAAGTCTCTGAAAGCCTTTTGGGTTTAAAACAACAGGAAAACTCCTTTCACACTCTAAAAAAATAAAATAAAAATGCAGAAATGCTTTCATAGATGGCCCACAATTTGGCACATATCAAATTCAGAATGACAATCAGTATTTCTGCAAGCATGGCAAGAATCTGGCTTTGAAATAAATTTATGGAAACTTAAAAGCATCATTCGGAGCATGCACAAAGTGTTCCCTTCATCTTTAAAAACAGGCATGATGCAATAGCCTGAATGGTCCCAGACTGGGATCTTGCAAAACCCACAAAATATGCTTAGCATTGAAACGGGGACAAGTGTTTCTACCAGGCTTCATGCTGTCAGGACGCTCCATACTAATAATGGCCTTAATAAAGTTAATTCACTTTTTAGTGTGGACATTTTAGTCAATACAAAAACTGAACTGTTGATTGAAATGCACAGAGAGAAAGCCTTATGCAACGGATTTTTACAAAAGCCAGTCAAAACCTCAAATGCTCAAGGGCACCCTTCAATCTCAGTTTTAAAAGAGATAAAACTGCTTCATTAGTTCAATTATGTTCTAAAAGTTAGGAGATCAAGTCCTTTGAACACCGTTCATAAATTTAGAAGGATTTAAGCATAAGTTATCTTATTAAGACTGTGATTCAAACCTGCATGGCTGACAATACTTCCAATCACAGGAAAAACAAGGTTTTAAAGGACCTCTGGAGGTGGCTTAATCCAAACTGGTCAGAGCAAGGCCAACCTCAAAGTCCAATCAGATCACTCAAGGTGTTGTCCAGCTCCGTTTTTAAAAAATCTTCAAAGGATGGGGCCACCCTGGGCACCTTTTCTGGTGCCCAATTCTCATACTAACTTCTTCCCGTTATATTCAGTAACAATTATCATTGTCCTAACTCGCAGCCATTGATTTCCATTTTTTCACCGTGCCTCCGAGAAGAGTAGCACTTTCTCTTCTCCAGGCTAGACTAACTTCTTGCACACTATAAGCAGTAGCCTCCTAACCACACTCAACTCTCCGGCTTGGGCATCCCCTTCCATTTGTGGGGAAAGAGAAGCAAAACCTGACACAGTATTTTAGAGACAGACTCTTGAGTGCCAGGTGGTGGCAAACCACCACTCCCCATGATCTGCCAGCTACTATCCCAATAGACATCGAGCTTGTTCCCTCCTAGTTACTGGATTGTGCATTTGCCTTTTTGGAACTGCAGAAGATTCCTGCTGAAATTACCCTGGTACTGTAGCACATCAACAATCACCCCCTCATTCACTGTGGATTCCAACACGGGGGGGGGGGTGGGGTGGGGTGGAACTGCATGATCTTTAAGATCCCTTAGAACTCTAACCATTCTATGAGTCTATTACTTATTTATTTATTTTACGTACCTGAACATAATCTTGAGCACTTGAAGAAGCCAGGCTCGTATGAGCATCCCTTTCAGCCTTATCCTCCTGCTTCACTCCCAGTAATTCTTCCCCTGTACACCCATTTGGTTGAAATGTGCCAGAAGTGTAGCTGTACATTTATGGGTTTTTTTTTGCAGAGTCAGCACCGGAGCACCAAATCACAGTCCTCCCTGAGAAAAAGCCTCCAGGACTGCCCCAACACTCCGCTTTTAACCTGATGGTTGGCTAATCACCAAATATGCAGCTTGGAAGCAGCTACAGCATGTGCTGTGTCTTGCACAGATAATTGATAGTAACGCAGAACGATCGGTATTTGAAGAATTCAGGGAGGGAGCAGAGGCACTACGGGAGGTTATGAAAAGCTGTCTGGGGCAAGGGAGACCAGTTGCTGAGGTCAAGGCACAGCACACCTGAATGCAAGTTCATAGAAAGCTCACCCTCACCTCCACCCTTCTCAACGCATTCGCTTAAAGTAGCAGTATGGATTTCAGAAACACAAAGGAAATCCTTTTGACTGTCCCCACACATGTCACAACTATCAGGCACAACCCTGGTGACCCAACCACACACAAAAAAAAGAAAAATCAAGAGGATGGGAAAATCAGCAATATGACCTCAGCTTTTTAAAAACACAGGTCAGGATTTACCACTTCAATCACTGCTCAGAACTGCAAAAACACAATACAGCAGTGCACAGCAAGATCCAGCAACTGTCTTGTTAGGAAATCAGCATGGTCTTCTTGCTGCATGGAGATGGCAGGCTGTGTCTTATTCTAGTGAGAGCACATCTTGTTTCATATACAGCTTTATTTCATCTGCTATTCATCAAGGCAGAGGTGTCCTGATACTAGTTATCTACCAGGGCAGGTTTTCTTCTACTATCTCCACATTAGAAGCCATTTACATTACAATCCATATATATATATATATTATGATTCTTTCTCAGTAAGGATGCAGCATTAAGCTTGAAAGAGCAAACCCTCTTCCCACAAAACAAGCATCTAGTAAGATGATGAACACATGAAAATTAGAGGAAACAATTTTATGCGCTCTGAATTGTGCTTTTACTTGAGAACAACCACATTCTTTATTCGCATACAGCCTTACAGCACATATAGCTACAAGAAATGCCTTCAAGCTTTCCTCAAGCTGCAAAGGGTTTCATCCGAGAGAGCTTCCAATTTCTCAGCACCACCTCCTTACACAGATACTGGTATGCAGTAAAAGCAGATTCTGTTATACTTAGGCTTCTCATAATGTGAAAATGTTAGTGTAATGGCTTTAACTACAGCTTTCCACTTTACAGACAAGCTCTCCTTCCCTGTGCTGAAAGACAAGGTATATTTTCAGTACCATGCATAGTCTGAGTCAGGCAATCAAAGCACTGTATTTAATTTTCAAGAGCAGAACAGCACAGTTTGTAATAGTCCATGCTTAATAAAAGGACCATATTCCGCTGTCTGCACTTTTCTGAAAGATCCACTGTCTCCTTATCTACTATACCTAGGATAGAATGGGATTAACATACTTGCTTTTATCCACACGTCAACAAAAGAGTTACTGCCCTCAGCTCTTCCACCACCCCAATTTCAGAACAGCATCTCATCTTACCTGGCTTCGGAACAGCACTAACTCAGATGAACAGAAAAAGACATGTTGTATGGGCCAGCTCTTCAAATAATCATCTGAAACTGCCGACACTCCCAGGCAGCTTCCAAATCTAGCTAAATTTGTGTAGTCTTCTACTCAAAAGTCTGAACAAAAGTATATTCTTCACTTAACCACTTAAGAAACCAGACAGATGGGTTCTGCTTTTCAGGAACAGTTGCTTTAGTCATTTACAGAGAATAGAGTTTCTTACACCTAATCCAACAACCTGAGGACGAAGGAGTGACCCCGAGTGCTCTCTCCCTACTCATTCCCACACTGCTGCCTCTTCCCTTGTGCTGCTCCAGGGTGTGCCGGTTTCGTTGGCTGCCAAATCAGCCAGTTGGTTCTCTTCCAGTTGGATTCAGCTCCGGCCAGTGTCTTGAACTAGATCATCTCATGGACACACGAGCGCTAAACCTGCCAAAAGGGAAGATTAAAGAATGCACTGCTATGGGCATCATCCAGGGGATTGACCATATCAAGGAATGATGGATCTAGCACTTCCCTTGGCAATTTGCTCTAGTAGTTAATAACTTCCCTGATAGAAACATTCAGATGTTAAAATGAGTGCAAACAGCAATACAATTTACCTTAATCTTTAAGCAGGCTTATTCTAGTTCATCTTGCATTTACTGATTTATGACAGTACTAAATAAGCCAAACTCCCTAAAAGCATTTAAGTGATGGGAAAAACAAAGTCCAGCCCAACTGTAGAAAATCAGAGTACAAAAGGACAGAGGCATATTTTTACATACTGTGCTCAGGCTGCTTCTCAAAACATACCCATTACCGAGGACAACAAAAAACATCCACAGAAATACAAAAAGTGCCTCAATAACAAGTTCTAGCTGTCTAGGAATTACTTGTTCTTTAAAGGTATTATTAAGCCAATTAAAAGAAAAGAATGCAAGTTAGAGGCACAGTTTTAAAAGGACACTTGGCCAGCTTAAAGTGAGTAGGGGAAGATGACAAAGAGTTTAAAAAAAACCATTTTAAGGATCAGGAACAAGAAAGCTGTGAAATAATCAGTTTGCTGAATCATGAACACTTAGGGAGAGCCATTAATATAGACAGAAGGAACTCAGCAAATTTCAGCTTGGATTTAGTGCAAAGTAGCTGCAGGCTAAAATGGAAAAGAAGCAGCACTCTCCCTTCCCTGGCTCCTGAAATACAGTCCCATCCACTCTCCAGCTTGCTGACACGATGGCAAGCCTGGCACCAGAGCTTCTCCCACACCAGGTGGTTTATCAGCCCACACTGAGGACTCTCAACCACCAGAGCCATGGCACGCCAGGAAGAGGCATCGCAAAGCTAGGACCCTTTTTGGCAGCAGCCTAAAGTTATCTCTGCTGAAGCACAGCGGGAAAGTGCACCCACAGGATGACTTCAGGACAAGAGAGATTACAAACAAAGCAGTCTTAAAACAAATCGTTTTATAACTAAAGATACAGGTTCAGAGTAAGTGATGTGATTCTCCTTAACTAGAGAGAAAGCTCCATGAAACTAGCGGTTTCATTTGTTCCAGGAGCAAGGATGAAGATTTTTCCTCTGACCAGTCCCAAAAACACATTGAGTGGAAGCAACTTGAACCATTCAGAGAAGTTTGCTTATTTTGTATTTTTCCTGAAAAATTAAGAAACTAAAAAAAAAAATATTAAGAAACTTAAGCAGCTTGGAAAAAAAAACCAACCAAACAACATGGAATTAAGGTAAACTGCTATGTTTCTGATAAAATCACAATTGAACTAAAGAGCTAAAACAGGAAGACAATTTCCATCAGGCAGGATTTCGATGGCTGATGTAGAAGTGCTGAAGCTGACACCGCTGTAAGCAGCATCCTCAACCTCCTCCTGCTTCCATCCGCTTTTACAACCATGAGCTTAGTCTCAGTTTCTGGGGAGCCAGCCTGGCTGAAAGATAATCCAGGAAAACAGGGATGAAGATCCAACTCATACAAGCAAGGGAAGAGGACAATACTCACTAACCAGAGGTAAGCAAAGGCAGAGACTTTATTTCAGCGCCAGCTTAAAAAGATCAAACTGCATATACAGTCAAAAACATTTGACTAAAACTGACCACTTAGTAATTTTATCCAAGAGGCAGAAACTGATGACTTAAGACTCTTCTTTAAATGGTAAGTCAGGCAAGTTTCCAGGAACCCAGGCAAAACTGCCTTCTTAATTTAAACTAAAATAAGAATCATTAATAATTCCAATCCACAAAAATGTATTCACAGTAGCTGAGACTCGACTGCTGCAGAAGTGAAGAAAATAAGATGAGATTACCTAGTACTGCCTCATTCCAAAACCACTTATGTATTCCTCTACCTGGCAAAAAGTATCACGTTCATGGTGATTTAGATACTGTTAAGAAAACAGCATGAGCTTAAGCCATTTAAATAGTTTAAAATAATACTTTATCTGGTTGAAGCAATAAAGGTGATAAAATTCATTTTGAGTTTCTTAACCAATAATGCCAAATTTAAACCCAAAGTTTACAATCACAGAGCTCTTTGGCACAAGCAGAGAGATCCCCACTTTCTTTTCCCGAGTTCAGCAGAGAGCTCAAACTGCAAACCTCTCCCAGAACATCACAAGCCAGCACTCTCCAAATTGCTGAAATTAAAGGAAAAGGTTTCATTTTTTCAAATAATTCAAAATATTAGATTCTAATTTATTGCACTGAAAGAAACCTTGCCTAATACCTTGAGCATGTTATAGGCAATATATATTCCATTATGAAAAGTTGACTCAATACTCTAAATTAGCTCATATTACATTGTCTCCAGTGTACATCACCCCAAAAGTGGAAAGATTTAACTCATTTGGCAGACAGACACATACTACAACTTCTCCCTCAGTCTGATTTAGGGGTCTAGTAGTGGCAGGTCTTAAATCTTTCATGAAATGAAGATATACTGTTCAAAAATATCTACAATGCTTCATTTTCTTCATTCAAGATTTCTGAAAAAGCAACATTTCATATTGATTTTATATAAAGAAAGTCAATTTTCCATCCAGCTAGAGCAATAAAACAAAATCCCAACCAAAAATACTTGTCGGCATCAGTCAGAGAAAGTAAATACCTGTGCTGGTGTTACAACATTATTCAAATTAATTAAGCTTACACTAAGAAATGCAGAACAATTTAGGGTGAGAGGAACGTACAGAGGCCACCCAGTGTAACAGAGCAGCTGAGCGCGATGCACAAGCAGGGTTACGCTTGCACTATCACAGTGACAAAGTTATGTAAAACTATTTCTCATCACCACACAACCAAGAAGATAAGGGACAGCAGAGGCACTGCTGTCACCTTCACAGGGAGCAGGACACATTTGAGATCATTAGCACATTCACAATTCAGAGAAGAGAAAAGAAACGTTGATGGAAGAGCGTCAGTGAAGAAAAAGTTAAACATAATTTAACTACCTTTCAAAATACAGGAAGCCAGTTTAAAAACAAAACAAACTTTAACAGGGACAGAAGAAAAGGGCTAACCCTCTGTGGTGGACCAGAGACATTTTAAGTGCCCAGGTTGTAATGACAGGTTGGATTAGCTGCTAGAAATTACTATACCCCCAGCAACAAATTTCACCTGATCGACCTACCCACTTCTGCCAAGATGACCTAAGCCACTTCAAGGACATTCATTGCTGCTCTTTCCTAACAAATCATTTTTATGGAAGCAGGTTAGGGAAATACCAGACCAGCAGTCACACGTGACAGCATCTTCAAGGAAGCAAAATGGATGGGAATAGCAGAGCGATGACAGCCAGAGTGAGACAGCCCCAGCAGCCACCTCCCTTAACCCCAGACAGCACAACGTGCCCGACCACACACTTCCTGTGTTTATGCAACAAAAATCCCACTAAGGGACAAAAAAAACCTAACCCAGGCATAAGGGAGTGAAGGCGATGAGACTTCAAAGGGAAGATCCTACCTAGCTGAAAAAAAGGCTCTGAGAACTGTTAGGAAAACTAAAGAAACCACCTGCTTGGAGTTAAGTCTTGAATAACACATACACAGTCCTGAAAAACTCTCCACAACAAGACAAAAGTGGTATCAAAATTAAAATAACCAGCCTGTAAAGATGACCAGGACCCGGAATGGATGGCACACAAGGAAAACAGATGTACGGAGCCTTCTCAGGCTGAGGCCACCAAGCAATCATCCACCACTCCTCAAAAACACAAAGGAGGCAGTTGGAGGAAGCAGGAATAAAAACAAACAAACAAAAAAACACACACACTGAAAGGACATATTTCCCCACACACCCCTAGTCGTGCTAAACAGGGACTCTCACTGTCACAGGTAATTGTGGAGGACAAGAACCACATTCCTCTTTCATCCCCTTTACACAAGTCCTGATGGCCCATCACTAGTTATAAAAAGGTCCAGCGAAATTGCAAACACCTTTGATTAAGTCCACAAATTACTATTACCAGACTGTGGGTTTTTATAAAAAAATAAAAAAAAAAAAGGAGAACTTTCCATGATGGATCTGCTTTCCATATCCATTTCCTCCCTACCTGCCCCACAAATAGGACTCTCAGTGCAGAAGCTCTTACATTCTTGGGAAACAAAAGGGCAAGAGCTGAGCTTACAGAAACTCTAGCACTTTTTGATGGGACTTTTCTTCTACCTTGACCCAAGCCCAGTACCCATCAACTCTTCCCAATTACTGTAATCTGGTTTACCAGTAGCTTAGGCATTTCTCTTCCAGATGTCAACTTCCCATCATCTTCCCTCACAGTTTTGTCTAGAATAAAGAAAATTATACTAATAAAGCACTGTGCTCAACATTGTCAGTACCAGTACAGTTCGTCTGTCAACATTAGGCTCGTCAAGTACCCTGGTACAGGAGGATTGTATTAGCTTGTACTTCTGATTAAGTCATTTTATTCTTCATAATTTAGCATGAATAAAGTTCAAACCGCACATTGCATCTTTCTTGGTAAAAATACTAACAGTAGGACTCTCATTCATCCTACTCATTCATTTGGGAGTTTTTGGAGTGGATTTTTAGGGGGGGGTTGTTGGGTTGTTTGGGTTTGTTTAAAAATAGAGAACAAACCTTGAAGTAATGTTTTAACTAGTTCACGTAATACTACTAGTGAATACTAAAACTCACTGCCCTGTGACACTATTTTAAAAGTATTCAGTCTGTTTACAAAAATCTTCCAGTTGTTTTTTTTTTTGTTGCCGACATGAAGGTGAAGAAAGCAAAAGGCTTCACACAAGTTTAATGTTCAATGAACTTACTAAATAATTTCTGTAGACCAAATGTGTTTACATATATTTATACTCATTCTGTTGGCAATGAAGAGATATACCTGGCTTCTTAAATTTCAAAGTTAAAAAATTTTCTAAGGATGAAATGCAGCAAATTCAAGTGTACAAACTGATTCGAACCACAAATCAAAGCTTGCACAAATTTTTGGAAATACAAGAAAAAAAATAAAAGAGGAGGGGGGAAATTAACATAGCTAAAAAGATACTGACAGAAGTCCAGTAGATTTCAGCATGCCACTGTGGAAATTTATCAACTGTTACTGAAATCCATACAAAAATTGGTCGGAGACTGCAAATTTAGTTCAGCCTTCCTGTTAAGGTGCAAGTTGTATACTCAAACAGCTTCTCAACTATAATTAGGAAAATCAACTGTTATTAAGCCATAGAGTTAAACCAGACAGATGTTACAATGAACCAACACATGGAATTCAACCTCCCTCTAAGTGGTTATCAACCCAAGACAGCAAAAAGGTAATTCAAAGTATTTTCTCCAGAACATCTGAGTACATTTTTTCCTTTAATTAATCCCTCTACTTATTTGTAGAGCAATATATTGAATCCACCTGATTAGTACAGGAGAATTATGACAGTGTTCAAGCATGTACCTAGGCATTACTAGTAACTTTGTATGGTCTAGTGTTTGTCACTTCTGATAACATCCTCCTTCCCATCTTTCAAGCACTGAAATGACACATGCTCTTGCAACATTAATTTCCAGCTACTACAAGAACATAAGAGAACCTGTTTCAAGGCATTTTGCACTTCTGCCCTTCTCCTTTTGGTTCCTCCAGAGACATACAGCCCCATTCTTACTTCTCCATAAGTCTCAGAAACCCTTGAGTTTGCCAAAAAGATACCTCAACAGCCCCCTCTAAGCTATCTCTGGCATGTAAAATCTCTTCCATAAGCTAACGTAAAAGACAAACGGTCTCTTATCAAGAGTCAGCTCTACCATGATGTCACTAATAAAATAATGACTTCAAGGTAAACAGGAGGCCATCACTAAATATAGTGAGTGCAATGCAAACTACAGTAAGTTCTTCCACTCATTTTTAGAGATGTTTTACTGTACATTCCTCCCCACTTTCAGTCACAAGAAAGCAACACTTGAAAATCTGAGTAAAGGCTGACACCTTCACAGAAAATCTATTTAAAAGGCTCTAGTATCATTCTGCAGTCACTTACAGAGGTTTGCCAGCATTCTGGCAGAAAGAGTTCTATAATTGCCCGCACACACAAATTGTTATGGTTGTAACAACCCATGCAATAACAATACTTGACACAGAGCGTATGCACCCACTCAATTCAGTTGCCTCTGGAGTAGTAATAACACGCTCACTACTGTAACCAGAAGAGGCACAGAAAGAACCTACACTTAAGGAAAGGTAAGAAAAAAATACATACAACAATTATTATAGTAATTATTAGCCTTACACAGTACTCCTAAGTGCATACTAATAATTCTAATAAACCAGACCTACCATATGTAAATCTTCAGGTATTTTACATTTCACCATCACACAGTCTGAGTCCAAAAAGCTCAATTAGCACACTAAACCTTTACACTTTAGGAACTAGTATCAGAGGCCACCGCGATAACCTGGGTAGACACTTGCAAGTAAAGCAATGCAGCCCAAAAGGAAAGAAACAGTAATCCTTATCTATTCTGAATAATCCCAAAAAGCATCAAAAAGCGAGTTCTTTAGAGTCTGGTTTGTATCAGCACCTAAACCACCGATTTCACTTTATATTTTCAGACTTCATTTTAAGTACACTTTGACCACGCAAGACAACTTTCCCCGAGATGAAAACACTGGAAGCATGTCTTTATAACCAGGAGGAAGACAAGTCAGGAGGAACTCGTATCGCCTCACTAACTGCACATTTGACCTGCACACCCTGCACTTCTTCCCTTCTTTTTACACACAAGGGGGAAGGGAGCAAAGCTATACAAAACCCAGGTATGTTTCCACTTAAAAAGTCTAAATCGCGCCCAGGAGAGGTTTGCAGGCAGCAGCGTAAGCCCACACACACAC